>CM035414.1:52145349-52575349 GCA_020310875.1 Ceratopteris richardii
AGACAAAAAGGTATTGACTGATGTTCTTTATGTTCCTACTATTGCAAAGAAGTTGATTTCAATAGGAAAAATGGTAGAGAAAGGATATCATGCTATCTTCAATGAAAAAGACTACTTTATAAAGAATCCAAAAGAAGGATTCAAGGTCATTGCTCAAGGAAGGAAAGAAGGAAGGATGTTCACTTTGGAGTTCCATGGGAACCATTGCTATGAAAACTTTACTTTTTTTACCACTTGTAAAAGTCTATTTGACTTGGAGGAATAATTGTAACCACCACTAAAATCTTGGAGTTTGTTAGATAAAAAGCCATGACTTTATTTGAGAGAATATCTCCTATATTGGAGGACCACTTTTAGTGAGAGCCAATGAAGAATTCAAATTCAAAATTCAAATGACTCATCTATAAAAGATGTTTGAAAAACGTGCGGGAAAGATCACTTCAATTCCGAGCTATTGCTGATTAACTTGTAAGAGAGTGAGGCTAACTTCATAGCCTATACTACTCATTATCATTTGACATTGATTATCATGTCAATGATCTTGTATAACATCGTGTTCTAATACAATAGATCAATAAATTCATCAATAGTCTCACTATCATAGTCACTCAGAATAGTCATTTTGTACTATTCATATCTTAGTCATTTCTTCACCATTTTTAATGTTCCATGGCTTGTTGGAATCTGCTCTAAGTCCTCTACATGTTCACAAACCTTGAAGATAATCCATGAGTAGATTTGGAGAAAAGCACGTCAAAGTACATACTGGTCAAACTTTGCAAAGGTCCTAAAAAGTCGAGGGTAATGATTTGATTGCTAAATTGATGGCTCTGTGTATAATCCTTCATTTTAAGTGATTCCACTTGGAATCATTAGCTCACATAGCTAATTTGATATATCCAAAAGGAAGTTTTCTAACTCCTACTGTATTGGAAGCACTAAGCTTAAGAAGCTGCAGGTGTGTGAACAAAAATAGAAGGTCCTTCAACTTGGAAGTAGCCTGTTTTGAATCAATCATTTCTCACATCATTTCCAAAGTACATAGGCACTTATTTAGTGTCATTGGAAAGCTACGAGGGCCTAAAATTCAAATCTGAAGCAAGAAGGGGCTAGTACAAAGCAAGGATTGGTAGTACCTACTCATTTCTTGGAGTGTCCATCCATCTTTCCCAAGAGTGGTATCAGAGCAAAGCTAAGGTAAAATGGGAGATAGTTTTCCTTCTTTCATTGATAAATTGGATAGGAACAACTATCAAGCATGGTCCTTGAGGATGAAGACATACTTGCAAGGAAGGAGCCTCTATGGATACATCTCAGGAGATGAGGAGATGCCCATGTTCAGAAGCAAAGGACAACCTACAAGAGAGGAGCATGAAAGACTCAATACATGGTGTGCCAAGGATGCATTAGCAAGGTCATACTTATTTAACTCAATTTTTGATTTTCTTCTTCCACACATTAGGAACTGTAAGACATCCCAAGAGACTTGGGAAACATTGTCTTCATATTTCTCTTCCAACACAAGGGCTATGAAGAACCAATTGTGGATTGAGTTTACCACTCAAAGAAAGCAAACCAAGCAAGGCATCTCAGAGTATGTGACCAAAGTCAAAGATGTCACTGATCAATTGGCAAGCATAGGAGAAGAAATTGAAGAGGAGCAAATTGTGAGACAAGTAATCAATGGGATTAAAGCAGATGAAAAATGGGAGAGCTTCACAACTGCCATGGACTTGTACATGGACATGCAGATTCCAGACCTTACTACACTCATGGGGCAACTTTTTACCCATGAAGCCAAGATCAACAAGAATGGAGATTCATCAAGAGGTAATAGCTCTTCTACCCTATACACAGATAAAAGTAAGTCCAAAGAGAAAGGAAAGAACAAGAAGATTGCGGATGAAGGAACTACCTCCCAAGCCAACTATGCACGGAGAGGTAGAAACTCAAGAGGAAGGGGCAAAGGAGGTAAGCAAGGTAGGAGGAGACCTTATAACTCCTCATCATGTAATATTTGTGGATTGTCAAATCATAGTACAGATGAGTGTTACAAGAACTTCAAAAATCAGAGAGGTAGGGGATTTCTAAGAGGTGGATACACACAATCAAGAGGAAGATTCAATCACTGTGAAGGCTACAATAACAACTACAACAACAACTACAATAACAACTACCAAGGAGGCTAAAAATCAAGGAAAGATTACAACAACTCTACAGAGGAGTAAGAGGATTCTCTTCTGATTATGAATATGACTTCAAAACCATGTGTAAATTATGAGCATCTCTTCTACATTGACTCAGGATGCTCAAACCATGTGGTAGGCAATGTAGCTCTTCTCTCTGACCTTGAGGAACCAAAGGGTAAGCATAAGGTACAGACAGGTGATGACACCAAGCACTGAGTGATTAAGGTAGGAAATGTTAAAACCTCAGATGGATGAAGAGAGAAATCACAACAAGGTATACCCGTGAGCAAAATGGGGAGGTAGAGAGCAGAAATAGACTGATTGTTGAAAAAACTAGGTCAATGTTAAATGAGAAAAAATTACTTAATTACTTGTGGGCAGAGAGTGTATCTACTGCCACTTATCTTGTAAATAGGTTGCCATCCAAATCTCTTGATGGGATGACCCATATGAAGCATGGCATTGTAGAAGACCTTCACTTGATCATTGGAGGATCTTTGGATGTGTTGCTTATCTGCACATCCCCTCTCAAATCAGAGGTAAGGTAGACCCTAAGGTAGAGAAATGCATCTTCATAGGGTATGAATTGAATTAGAAAGGATATAGGCTCTACAATCCTTCCAACAAAGGATATTTTATGGTCAATAGAGATGTTTTCTTAGATGAGAATGATTCTTCGTTTGAAAGTGAATGCAGGAAAGTAAAGCTACCTTATGAATTGGAAGAGGAATTTCCAAGCCTCACTAAGGAGGAGCCTAATTAGATGGAAGACCTCAACTCAGATGATGAGAACATCATCAACTTAAAAGAATTCAAGGCATGGAAGTCCAAAGGCAAAGTCAAGATGAAGAAATTGGAGGACATACCTCAATCATCCAACCAAGCAATCAGAAGATCACAAAGGGAGAGCAAGAAGCCAATCAGATATTGGTATCACACTTCCTTAGTTACTAAGCACTCTGTTTATCTTGCAAAACACTTGTCATTTGAAGAGCTAGCATCATATGAAGAGGCAAAGACCAAGACAGAATGGAAGGACGCTATGGATGAGGAAATTGAAGCACTCAATGATAATTATACATGGGAACTAGTACCAAATAAGGAGTCTATGAAAGTAATTGGTTCTAGATGGATCTATAAGATCAAGAGAAATTCTGATGGATCAAGAAGTAGGTACTAAGCTAGACTTGTGGCTAAGGGTTTTGCAAAAACCCATGGATTTGATTATGAAGAAACCTTCTTACCTGTGGCCAAAATGCCAACCATCAGGGTATTGGTAAGTGTGGTTGCATCAAAGAATTGTAATATGTATCAATTGGATGTAAAAAATGCATTTATAAAAGGCTGGATTTCAGAGGAGGTGTATATGTCGCAAACTCTTGGCTATGAGGATCCAAGAAAGGTAACATATGTGTGTAAGTTGAACAAAGATCTTTATGGATTGAAGCAAGCACCTAGGGCATGAAACATAGGTTGACTACATGACTTCAGGATCAAGGTTTCATCATGAGTAAAGCTCATACTTCTCTATTTGTTAAGAGAAGTAATTTAGAGGTAGTATACCTATGTGTATATGTTGATGATATCATACTCACAGGTAATGATGCTAATGGCATCAATCATATCAAGAATCAAATGATGCAGGAGTTCAAAATTAGTGACCTTGGATCACTAAAATATTTTCTTGGACTTGAGTTATTCTATACTAACTCTAGAATGTTGGAGTTAGACGTCTGTGGAAGCACGCAAACAACACAAGGAAGAAGAAGAAGCTTGGAGCACAACACACAATACTGAATGTATTACTAGAGAATGTACAAAGTTAAATAGCCCATTAGGGCAATATGCATATATACAAGCCAGGTGAAAAAAACCTCCTAAAGAGGGAAAAAAGTGCCCCGGCAGTCCTAGTGTGTTCACACACATCACTACCTAAATATATCAACAAATCCCCCCTGGGAGTGATGCGGTGAACAAGGAGTTGGCACTCATGTATAAGGAAGTGCCAAGCTATGTGGAAATCACTCCACAAAAGGAAGTAAGCCCAAAGCTTTGCGGAAAGCTTCAAACTTCTCCCTAGGCAGAGCCTTCGTGAAAAGGTCTGCAATGTTCTCCTGCGTGGGCACATATGCCAAGCTAATCTCCCCAGCAGAGAACCTCTCCTTGACATAGTGATAATGCAACTCAATGTGCTTAGTGCCAGCATGGAACACAGGGTTCCTCGCAACTGCCAATGCGCTCTGACAGTCAGTGAAGATGGTGGTGGTAGAAGACTGACCAATACCCAAATCAGCCATAAGGCGTCTAAGCCACACACACTCAACAGTCGCTGTGAAAGCTGCCCTATACTCAGCCTCACAACTAGAAGTGGGCATAGTAGGCTGCTTCTTGCTCAACCACGATATACATGAGCTACCAAGCATGAAGCAAAAGCCACTAGTGTACACACGAGTGTCATAGCAACCAACCCAATCAAAGTCAGAAAAAGCATGCAAATCTGGCGGTAGTGATCCCCCCTTGGGATAAGACAACCCAAGTAGCCAAGTACCACTCAAATAGTGAAAGATGCGCTTAACTGTCTGCCAATGCTTGACTCCTGGGCAATGCATAAACCTGCTCATCTGTCAGACAACAAACTGAATATCTGGTCGAGTAATGCATAAGTAAATCAAGCGTCCAATAGCCTGCTTATAGAGAACAGCATCAAATGCATCTCCAACATCATGAAAACTCAATCGTAAACATGTCTCCATAGGAGTTGCAATAGGCATACAATCTTCAAGGCCAAAATGTTGGAATAATGTGTCAATATATTTCCTTTGACACACAGCCATTCCACCATCAACTTGCATAAACTGAATGCACAAATAATGATGCAAATGCCCCAAATCAGACATCTCAAATGAGGCATGCAAATCAGCCTTAAAATCAGCAATATGCCTCTCATGAGGACCAGGGAGCAGCATGTCATCAACATAAACCAGAATGAGCAAAAGTACATCATTAGCATGCTTAACATATAAGGTGCTTTTAGTTCAATTGTTCTCAAACCATGTGCAATCAAATAGGCATGTATCTTTTCATACCAAGCACGTGGTGCTTGCTTTAAACCATATAATGCCTTCTTTAATCTGCACACCTGGTTCTCATGCCCTTTCTACACAAAGCCACGGGGCTGAAAAACATACACTTCTTCATGCAAGTCATCATTCAAAAATGCAGTTTTAATGTCCAACTGATGTACATTCCAATTGTGATGGACCGCAAGTGCACAGATGCTTCGAATAGTACTCATACGGCATGTAGGTGCAAAGGTCTCATCAAAATCAATGCCTCTTTCCTGTGCATAACCCTTTGCAACAAGCCTAGCCTTATACCTATCAACTGTACCATCAAGTTTACACTTCAGCTTGTATACCCACTTAGTGCCAATGGCCTTCTTGCCAGGAGGCAAGCCACATAAAGACGAAGTACCATTCTTCATTATTGCATCATATTCAAATTGCATAGCAGCCATCCAATTTTTTGAACTTTGTGCTTCATCAAATGAAATAGGCTCAGTCTCATCACAAAGACTAGATGCAACCATTGCATAGCAATCTGACGCAAAAGAGGCACTATGAGAGCATGAACGAGTACGATATGATAGAGGTGCATCTAATTTGCTATCACGCAAGGTCTGCACCAACCATTTTGGCATAGTTCTTGCCTGCTCAATATCTGCTCTCTTATTAGTAAGTGCATCATGTAAATCTGCATTATAAATGGAATGATTTGCATCATCACATGAAACGTGCAAAGGCTGAGACATTGCCTCATTAGGACCAGCACTAGACTATCCACCTGTAAAAAGAGGCAGCAAAGTATCATACATGTCTTTGGAGCTAACAGATGTCTCCTTAGTACATGAAAGCAATGGCTGAATAGCATCCTCCACAAAAGCAACATCACGGCTAACTAGAATGTGTTTAGTCTATGGATGATACAGACGATAGCCTTTACTTTCAGAACTGTACCCAACAAAAATACATTTTACTACTTTATCATCCAATTTTCAGTGATGTTGTTTGGGCACTAATGCATATGCCAAACAACCAAAAACACGAAGATGAGCAACAGATGGCTTGCGATCATGCCAAGCCTCATATGGAGTGATAGACTGTAGCGCTTTAGTGGGACACCTGTTCCGTACATATGTTGCACACATGACAGCCGCAAGCCAGAAACTATGTGGTAAAGCCTGACTCTTGACCATACACCTCGCCATCTCCATGAGTGACCTATTCTTTCGTTCAGCAACTCCATTCTGTTGAGGTGTATATGGCATTGTACATTGGTGTTTTATCCCACGTTCAGAAATGCATTAAAATCAGAAGATATATATTCCCCCCTTCGATCAGAACCAAGGGTGCCCATTTTACATGCTGACAGATTTTCAGCCAAACCAAAAACTGTTTGAAGCACATGAACACTTCGAACTTTGCCTTCAATGGATATACCCATGCATGGTTGGAAAAATCATCAATGAAAGTCACGAAGTAAAGATAATTTCCAAAAGAAGATGTCTGCATAGGACCACATACATCACTATGTACAATCTGCAATTTATGAGTAGCCCGAACTGAACCATCTTTTGGAAAGGACGAATGCTGCATTTTGCCCAAAATACATCCTTCACAAATATGTTTTCCAGGTGCCTCAAGTTTGGGCAAAGAGGACACCATTTCAGATTTCTGCAGGCATAGCAAATTAGCAGTATTCAGATGACCAAAGCGTGCATGCCAAAGCTTTGCTATCTAACATAGACTCAGAATCATTTACTACACATCATTTACAGATCTTTCATAGTCTATGAGCTTATATAGCCCACAACATAAGATGCCTGAAGCAATAATCACATCGCCATTTGACAGATCATGAACTGTAGACCTGTCATCAACAAATTTAACAACCAAGCCAATCTTGGCTAATGCAGAAACTGATAGCAGGTTCTTCTTGATCCCTAGCACAAATAAAGCATTTGACAAAGTGAAAGAACTACCATCAGCATTAGTCAAAATGATCTTACCAACTCCCATAACAGGATAAGAGGAGTTGTTGGTGCATGTAACATTATTCCTTGTAGGGGCAGGCTCGAGTGAAGAGAAGAAACTTCACTCTCAGGTAATATGTTTGGTCGCCCCACTGTCAAAATACCAAACATCTGAGTCTACTGCAGACATGCACTGCTCATGAGAAGATGGGTCAAAACTGCAGACAGTAGTAAACGCCCATTCTTCTTCCTGCACAAGATTAGCAGACTCTGTTTTTGGTGTAGAGGCCTCTGCAACAACCACTCTGGCCTCTTTCTTCTTTGCCTCTTTAGCAGCCAGTTTTGGACAGTTCTTTATGATATGATCATTCTGTTGAAAATTATGGAACATGTGCAAGCTCCAATTGTGAGGCTTGACACATTCTCGCCCCTCGTTAAGTACCTATTCATCATTTATGTATTTGTTGTAAGCCCAAAATGAAGTTAGGCCTTGAAAACATCAACTCTACACTCATAAGCTTAATGTAGAGTGTTGAATTAAAAAGGGCAAATGAATTTATGGCTTGGATAAAAGCCCAAATGTAAATAGAGAGATGGAATACTAGAAAAAGTCGTGGCCTTATCCACATGGAGTGATATGGAGCACCAAAAGACACCCAAGGCAATGGAAGGACAAAAGCCAAGAAGTGGAAAGTCAAGAGGTGAGAGAAGATGCAAGGGTAGGTGAAAAGTCCCATACCCATAGCTCTATATATAGAGCTCATTTGAATGTGAACTTTGTGGAGATGACAAGGAGATGGTGTAGAAGCATATGCTAGTCATTCTCTCACCAATGGAGATCAGAAGGTACCTCATTTGGATGCTACAAGGCACAAAGGTATTCCAGCTGCATACCTTTCTATACATAGCCACCTTGTAAAGGTCATATCTCTTTATGTACTTATTCAATTAATGCATATGATATCTTGTTCGACCACTCATTGTTTGTAATCTCTATATCTCAAATATCTCTGTTAGATGATTCTCCAGTAGTGACAAGGAACATTTCTTGTGAACCTCAGTTTTTTGCATAACCTGAGATGATAGGTAGTCTAACTTTGTGCAGTCGGTTACCTAGTAATATGACCTCCAAATGGTGTGTTCTATAGGTTGTTAAAAAGCTATAGGAGTCTACTATGTGTGGACAAAATTTCAGAGGCATTGGATCTCTAAGTTGTGAATGAATCAGGTTTTAGTAAGCATGTGTTTTATAGGATAGATTCTAGAAGAGGATCTCTAACTTCCGCTGCGTGTATTGGAGTGAAATTTTTCTCCACATTTTGGTATCAGAGCTTTTCTTGAAGAGCATTGGGAGTGGAGCCCATGTATGTGCAAAGAGAGCATGAAGAAGATGTAGAGATGGCAAAGGAAAGCTTGGAGCTATCATGCTCATTGGAAAGCTATGGAGATGAAGCTTTTGGTATGTAAGAAATTTTGTTGCTTTATGATATTATAAGTGATAAACTCTCTTGTCCTACTCTCTTCTATATATTCTTGATCATTGAGGCATGCTGTAAGTGGTACTAATCACTTGGTTGAAGCCTTATGAGCAGTCAATAGAAGAAGATAAAGATTCAAGCAAGGAATCTTGGATGCACAACTACGAGTTGTATGTGAGCATTGTATAGATGCTTGAGACATTGCACTCAAGTGAATGACGTGCAAGTTTTGATTATGTCCATGGATGAAAGTTAAGCTTTTATGTAAGCTTAATGATAACATTATATGCTTATGCATTGGATATGCTTATGTATGCATGCTTGTGAAAGTTATGCTCAAGATGTATGATGATTTTGGACAGCCATATGTAGGCTGAATATAAAGTGAATTTAGAGTTGATGATTGATGTCTAGAATGCAAGAATGTATGCAAATGTGGTCAAGGTAATTATATACACATGTTAAATGTTGTGTGGATGAGTAATAGGCTATTTTATAAAGCCTATACAAGCTGAAAATGTTCAGGTTTGTGTAGCCATATTAATTGGCATAAAGTGGGCTGAAGATATTCCCAAATGACTATTGATTTGCATACATGCTTATGTTGATTTGTTAGCATGATATTTATGCTTTGAAGGTTTGTCATGTTCAGCCATAGATGATCTGAAAGTAAATGTGTTTGGATGCCATGAACATTGGTAAAATGCAAGGCTGCAATGTATGAAGTTTGTGGATGTATCTTGTTGTGGATAAAACCCATTGAGGTAGATTTACAAAAGAAAATATATATGCTTATGTTATGATACTAAAAGAATTTGTTTCTTGAGTTTAGATACATCAAGTGAATGTAATGCTCCCATTGCAAAAGCCAAAGAAAAGATTGGCAAAGCTTGGATGAAGCTAGCACACAAAGTTTGGAGCCAAAGTGAAGGAAGGAGCCCAAGCTACGCGTTTGTCAAACACATGAAGGTTTGAAGACTTGAAGATTGGAGCAAAGCCAAAGGTGGCCAAGTCAAGGATGCCCATTTGAAGCCTCTTGAAGAGTGCAAGGAGTAGAAGACTCCAAAGGAGGCCTGGTGTTGAAGACTCAACAAGGACTTGATGATACTCCCCAAGGTTTGAGCACAAGCAAGTGCCATAATAGAATGAAGAGTCACTCATGCAAAGTGTGACATGTTGGCTGAAGCAAAGGAAGGTAAAGAAGACCATTTGCAATGCTAAGGGCTGAGGTAAAGGTTTTGAAAAAAATCCACATTGTGTGTGGTAGTAAGCTCCAAGCCTATACCATGTGAATGTATCACCAAAGTAAAGGCAAGTAAGACCATTCCAAGAGGAGTGGCAAGCCTATGTGAGGCAAGTAAGACCATCCCAAGAGGAGTGGAAAGCCTATGTTAGGTGCAAAAAGCACCATAGACTAAGTCAAGGTCTAGCAAAAGGTTGAGGCAAGTAAGACCACCCAAGAGGAGTGGCAAGCCTATGGCAAGTAAGACCATTCAAGAGGAATGGCAAGCCTACGTGAGGGAAAGTAAGACCATCCCAAGATGAATGGCAACCCTTGTTAGGTGCAAGAGGCACCATTGATCACATTCACATTTCTTGTGTTGTTTTGTAGGTGATGAAGAAAGCTTGGAAGATGTAGAAGCTAGAAATGCTTCACATGAAGAGGAACTCATGAAAGAGTTCATGTATGATCAGCCCATTGTTGATTTTGCAGGTAAAAGTAGCCACCAAGAATGAAAAAAAGATTATGAAGCAAGGGGGAGTTAGCTTGCAAGGATTGGAAGATCCAAAAAGAGTCCAAAGAAGAGAAAGTGGAGCCAAACAAATTTCAGATTTCAAGAAAAGTAGGCACGCTCAAAGAAAGAGCAAGAGCAGCCATCAAAGGTAAATTGAAAGCATGAGGAGGAGCCACCACTATGGAAAGAGTGCCAAGGAGGCAAGGAGCAGTCATGATGAAAAAAAGAAGGCATGAAGAAAAAGGAAGCATGACAACCATGACGACGTCAAAAGGAGATGCAAAGAGTGCACCCAAAGACAAAGAGGAAATCAAAGATGATCCAAAGACAAAGGTGGATCAAAGAGAAGCATGAAAAGAAGACATGAAGCCATGAAGCCATGAAGGTACAAAGAGAGGACAACAAAGAGGAAGAGAGTGAAGCAACAAAGGTGTATGAAGCCAAGGTGATCTCATATCATAAATGTATGTATGAAGCATGTTCCTTGATAGGGATTGAAGAAGAGCTCTTGCAAAGAGCCAAAGACGCAAAGCTAAAGCTGGAGGGAAGCGAAAGAAGCTTCAAAGCAAAGAAAGAGGATCACCATCCTATCGAAAGAAGAGATACAAGGGCATAAGAAGCAAGAGACGAAGAGGAGAAGCATTAGAGAGTAGCATGGACTCCCAATTGTAGCTTGAGGGGGAGTGTTGAAAATTATGGAACATTTGCAAGATCCAATTGTGAGGCTTGACACATACTCACCCTTCATTATGTACCTCTTCATCATTTATGTATTTGTTATAAGCCCAAAATGAAGCTAGGCCTTGAAAACATAAACTCTACACTCATAAGCTTAATGCAGAGTGTTGAATTAAAAAAGGGCAAATGAATTTATGGCTTGGATAAAAGCCCAAATGTACATAGAGAGATGGAACACTAGAAAAAGTCATGGCCTTATCCACATGGAGTGATATGGAGCACCAAAAGACACCCAAGGAAATGGAAGGACAAAAGCCAAGAAGTGGAAAGTCAAGAGGTGAGAGAAGATGCAAGGGTAGGTGAAACGTCCCATACCCATAGCTCTATATATAGAGCTCATTTGAACGTGAAACTTTGTGGAGATGAAAAGTATGATGGTGTAGAAGCATATGCTGGTCATTGTCTCACCAATGGAGTTCTGAAGGTACCTCATTTGGATGCTACAAGGCACAAAGGTATTCCAACCGCATACCTTTCTATACGGAGCCACCTTGTGAAGGTCATATCTCTCTATGTACTTATCCAATTAATGCGTATGAATCTTGTTGGAAAGCTTGTCACTTGTAATCTCGGTATCTCAAATATCTCTATTAGATAATTCTCCAGTAGTGATAGGGAACATTTCTTGTGAACCTCAGATTTTTGCATAACCTGAGATGATAGGTAGTATAACTATGTGTAGTGGCGTACCTCGGCATATGAGCTCCAAATGGAGTGTTCTATAGCATTTAGAATGCTATAAGAGTCTAGTATGTGTGGAAAAAATTTCATAGGCATTCGATCTCTGAGTTGTGACTGAATCAGGTTTTAGCATGTGTCTTACATGGCAGATTCTAGAAGAGGTTCTCTAACTTCCGCTACGTGTATTGGAGTGTATTGGAGTGAAATTTCTCCACACATTCCCTTTACAATACTTACAAAACAATTTTTGCTTTTTTGATTTCTTCTCATCTTTATTGTCCTTCTTCGAATATGCAGAATTAGCAGATTTCTGCTTACTACTTGAAGAGCCCCATTTTCCTGTGCCCTTCTAACTAGCCAAGAAAGCTTGATCTGCAACTCGCATAATGGACCTATTTTGCCTAGACTGATCTTCCTGCAACAGAACAAAGACTAGCTCCTCAAATGATAAGGCATTCGGATTGCTTTTCATCCTCAACTGAAGAGTAGAAGCAAAACTCTAATATGAATCAGGAAGACCATTCAGAACGGTCTGCACAAGCGAGCTATCTAGTATAACCTCATCAACAGAAATCAATTGTTCCTTCAAGTCTTTGATCTTTGTTAGGAAATTGTCCATAGAATCACCTTCATTCATGTGCTCACTCTACAACTATTTTCGGAGGTAAGCAACACAAATCTCATTCCTAGCTTAGTACAATGTGGTAAGTGTATCCCAAGCATCCTTAGCTGTTCTACAAGAGCGAATGTGAGGAATAATGGCAGTTTGACAGACAAAGCTATCAATGCATGTGCCTGGGCATCTCTGCCATCCTAGTGAGTGTGCTCTACAGTAGGTGTAGTAGAAACCGCAGGACAAACAAGAATATGCAGAATATCATCATCTTCAACACCTTCTGCATCAGCTTCAGTACTTGGAGTTGTAACAGTTGGAGGTGTGATAGGACATTTTCGACACCCTGCACAATGTTCCACAGTCCTTTTGCAACAAACACATGTCGCATCATATAAGCCCATAACGGGCAGTTGGTACCATCCAACTTATCCTCAACAACCCACATACGGAATACATCACTGCTTTCAGCCATGGCAGGTGACTAAAATACCTTGATGCAGAAAATTTACTGTATCTCAAAAAGTTAAACAAAACTGCCCAGACGAATTCCACTATACCTATAGCAGACTTCGAGATGCTTATACTGGCGAACAGAAACCGGTATATACCTTTGGCACAAAAAGACAAAATAGCCTACATAAGCACTGTGATAGTGCATTCGGAGGCCGAAACGAGCTCAGATTGCGATTTCGGCACCACACAGTGAAGCTGTTTTGATCTCAGAAACACGTTGAGTATGCTCACCAAAATTTGTGCAATTTTGAGACTGCAACCGGAGGAGTGGAGACGGCGGCCTAGATGAAGCGACGATCTGCTCTGATACCAATTGTTGGAGCTAGACGTCTGCGAAAGCACGCGAACAACACAAGGAAGAAGAAGAAGCATGGAGCATAACACACAATACTGAATGTATTACTAGAGAATGTACAAAGATAAGTAGCCCATTAGGGCAATAGGCGTATATACAAGCTGGGGGATAAAACCTCCTAAAGAGGGAAAAAAGTGCCCCGGCGGTCCTAGTGTGTTCACAAACATCACTACCTAAATATATCAACATGGAATTTATATTACTCAGAGAAAGTATATATAGGAAATGTTAAAGAAGTTTCATTTGCACGATGCCAAAGTAGCAAGCACTCCAATGCAGGTAAATCAAAAGTTAAGTGCTCATGAAGGTGATGTGCTTGAGAATATTGCAGGTTAGCAAAACATGGTGGGAAGCTTGAACTATGCTACATTGACAAGGATTGATATTGCTTATGGAGTAAGTGTATTAAGCCAGTTTATGCACAAACCTAGGCCACCTCATTTGGAAGCTGCCAGAGGATTTTGAAGTACCTTAAGGGCACTCAAAATCAAGGATTATACTTTCCTTATACCTCAGATTTGGACATCAAGATAAATTCAGATGCAGATTGGGCAGGTTGCAAAGATGATAGAAGGAGTATCTCAAGTTACCTATCATTTGCAGGTGACAAACCTATATCATGGTCTTCAAAGAAGCAACCTACTATTGCTTTGTCTTCTACAAAGGTAGAGTATAGAGGATTGGCCAATGCTACTCAAGAGGCCATATGGATCAGATTGTTATATACAAATTTAGGTTTGCATACTACATCTCCAATGATTTTTGGAGATAATACAAGCTCATTGCATCTTGTAGCAAATCCTATTTATCATGCTAGGACCAAGCATATAGAGGTCCACTATCATTATGTGAGAGAGAAGCTATTGAGCAAGGAAATTTAGTTGGTATATGTATCAACTAATATGCAATGTGCAGACTTATTGACTAAAGCATTAGATGGTACAAAACTTTGTAGGTTTAAGTCAATGATTGGATTGCAAGATATTCAAGAATATTGAAGAAGAAGACCAAGCCAATATGTTTGGCTTGAGGGGGAGCTGTTGGTGCAAATATCAAGCCTACGCACTTGGCTAGAGTTTATGTACAATTGAAGTTCCATGGGAACCATTGCTATGAAGAGTTTACTTTCTTTTACCACTTGTAAAAGTCTATTTGACTTGGAGGAATAATTAAACTCGTGGAGATTGTTAGATGAAAAGCCATGACTTTATTTAAGAGTGTTGAAGAATCACTCACATTTGACATACAGACAGACATAAAGACAAAGAGAAGCAGAAACAAAGTCAATCAGAAAATTAAGCCTTAGTGAAGGGACAAATTCACAACTGTAATATATTTCATAGAAACTTCCAAAAATACGAGTTTTGAATCTCGGAACAAAATGTATATATATATGAGGTAGAAGATCATAATATATAGAGTGAGAAGAAGAGAGCAGTGTGCTCATAGAACCGGAATAGAATAGCGCATATAGAAACTGAGGATAGTGATATAGAAGACGCGAGAGATTGTGTATGTAGAGATGAATATAGAACCTGAACTATCGGGTATTCATCTAAGAGAGATGGTAAGGAATAACTACTCAGAGTAGGAGAGTTTTCCATAGCTATGAGCAAAGTGAGGCCAAGCTATTTTTGTACACATCTTCTCTAATAGAAAACACATGTTCATGTGGAAGTTTGAGCGCATTCTTCGTATGTGAAGAAATCTGAGTAATTTCATGTTACTGTGAAAGTTACTTAACAGTTACAGTTTTCTCAATAAATATTTTCCGGTACATCTACAAGTTAGATCTCGTAACATTGTGTAAAGTTTTTCATGAGAGATAGCACATCTTGAAGCCAGTAGTCTCAGCTATAAGTTGATCAAAAGACTTCTGTGAAATGGGACAAGTAAACAGTACTATATCTGACCGTAAAAGGCATCCTGAACTGGTGAAGTTTTTCCTTAAACTTCAGAAAGAGTTCATTTACTGAAGGAAGCTCAAATATTACTTCTCTACTTCTTCAACAATCATTTGAAGTAATTACAAATAGAATTGCAGTTGATTCCGGTAAGATTCCGGTAAGATTCCGGTAAGATTACGGTAACATTCCGGTGACAATCAGGTGAAGTTTCGGTGACATTTCGGTGAGTTCAAAACACAGTTGTAAAGTTTTCAGTTTCAAAAAGTTTGCTAAGCTACTGATGATTATAGAGGTGTTCTAATATCACTCTAGCTTAGTTCTTGTAACGTGGTGAATTTCGCAGTTGAGCTTTAGCTAATTAAGCTCACTCGCTACGTTAACAAGTAGTACAAGAGCTCAACGGTTGATGATGGTTTGTTAGAGCTCAACAAGTGGCAATTTTCCGCAGTCTTGTTAGTGAACAAGCTTTTGTCATGAATCAACAGTGGTATCAGAGCAGAAAGGTTCTGAAGAGAAGAAAAGGTTTCTGAGAAGTAGAAACGAAAGTAAAGATACAAGAGAATTTGAAGAACTTTCACAAGAAAGGTGAAAGCTGAAGTGATCAACAACAAACGATGTCAAGAAACGTTCCGAAGTTATTCTCAAGGGTAAAGGTTTGTAAAAGGTAAAACGTTTTAACATTACACTCATCGGAAGTAATAGAAACAAGAAGATTATGGCAGATCATATCTCTATTGACAAATTGGACATAGATAATTATCCTGCATGGGTAATGCGCATGGAAGCCTTACTTATGAGTAAGGACTTAATGATATATGTGACAGGAGAAGAAAAGAAGCCGACTTTTGAAGACGACAGTCAACCAAAGAAAGAAGAGTTAGAAGCATTGAAGCTGTGGCAGAAGAAAGATGCAACGGCAAGAGCTTATATCTACAATACCATTAGAGATCATTTACTACCACACATTAGAGGTATGGAGAAAGCGGAAGACATATGGAGTGCATTGGAAGATCATTTCCAAAATACGACGAAAGCTAGGAAGGCTAGCTTATGGTCAGAATTTATAACGTTAAAGAAAAAGCAAAGTCAAAGCATTAGTGATTATGTCACTAAGATGAAAGACTTGGCAGATAGTCTTGGATCTATTGATGAAGATATCGAAGATCATAGGTTGATAGCACAAGTGCTTGCAGGATTGAGAGGAGATGAAAGGTGGAAACCTTTCGTACTCTCAACTGAACTTTCTTTAAATCATTTTGTACCAGATTTAAATCAATTGCTTGGACTAATGCTAATGTTTGAGCAAGATTTGAAGACAGACAGAGATAAAGGACATAGTTCGGCTATGTATGCAAAGAATAAGAAGAAAGGTGATAAAGGTAAAGAAAAAGATGAAGAAGAGATGACTACACAAGCAAATTATGCAAGAGGAAGAGTTAATGCCAGAAGTAAAAGTAAAGGTAAAGGAAGAGGTAATCAGACTAACAACAAGAAGACTTGTTGGATCTGTGGATTAAGCAATCATTTGGCTCATGATTGCTAGCATAATTCTCAAGGATCAAGTCAGAATGAGAACAATAATAGTAGAGGCAGAAGCGGAAGATATCAAAGAGGAAGACAAAGCCAAAGAGGTGTATATGGTAGAGGTGGAGCAAGAAGTTGGGCACAGAATCAGTCTCACAACACTACCTACTACAACTATGGGAATGATACGCAGAATAAAAGTCATACAACGTTGATGATGAACTCGATAAGTATATCAAAGAATGAAGACCTCAAGGTATTCTATATTGACTCTGGTTGTTCAAATCATTTGTCAGGAAATATAGAATTGTTATTAGAACTTGAAGGAGGTATTTCAAATCATACAGTACAAACATGTGATAACACAAAACATAATGTAAGGTCAATTGGAAAAGCAAAGTGTAAGAATGGAGCTGACCTACTAACAAATGTTTTGTATGTTCCAACAATCCCGAAGAATCTGATTAGTGTGGAACAGATAGTAGAAAAAGGTTTTCAAGTCAGCTTTACAAATGAAGGAGTATTTGTTGAAGATCCAGAGAATGGATACAATCAGATTGTCCATGGTAAAAAGGAAGGTAGACTTTTTACTCTTAAAGTACAAGGGAATGTTGTTCAAGCCTTGATCACACATGGTGATGAGGTATTCACAGAGTTAGACCTCTGGCATAAGAGGTTAGGACATTTTAATGAAACGCGAATCAAAACTATGGTGGAGAAACAATCCGTGAAAGGATTACCAAATATGAAGAATCAACATATGATTCACAAGTGTGAAGCCTGTTAGATGGGAAAAGCCCACAGGTTACCATTTCAGAAGAAAGGGTACAAACACGATGATGTGTTAGAACTCATACATACGGATGTATGGGGACCAACAAAAGAAGGATCTATCAGTGGCTCAAGGTATTATGTTTTTTTTATTGATGATGCAACAAGATGGATAACTCTTTGTGTTTTGAAAGAGAAATCAGAAGTATTTGAAGCTTTTAGGCATTTTCATGCATATGCTGAAAGACTTACAGGACAAAAACTCAAAAGACTAAGGTCTGATGGAGGAGGAGAATATGTTTCTTGAGAGTTCAATGATTATTTGTGGAATGCAGGTATCAAAAGAGAAATAACTTGCAGGTATACACCGCAACAAAATGGATTAGCAGAAAGAAGAAAACGAACTCTAGTTGAGTTTGCAAGAGCAATGCTAAAGGAGAAGAATTGTCCAAATTATCTTTGGGCTGAGGCTGTAAATACAGCTACATATCTGGTAAATAGATTACCATGTACAGCTTTAAATGGGATGACCCCTTATGAATCTTGGTGGGGCAAGAAACCAACACTTGACCATTGTAAAGTGTTTGGATCAGTTGCTTATGCTTATGTATAATCACAACTGAGACATAAGCTTGAACCAAAAGCTCAAAAATACGTGTTCATCGGATATGATGAAAAACAGATGGGTTATAGGTTATGGAGTCCTCTAACCAAACAATTTATTGTTTCTAGAGATGTGACATTTGATGAAGGAAAGAGCTGGTATATAGATAAAGAGAATAGTGTTGAAACACTTGAAGAAGAGATAAGAAGGAAAGAAAAAGGAAAATCACATATGCAGGTGAATGAAGATGAAGATCATATGCAGGCAAGTACGTCTAGGATAGGATCAGGTATGAGAAACGAAGATCGACCAAGATTTGATGAAGATGTGTATTCAGATACACATGAAGAATATGAGCTAAGAAGGTCAAATAGAGTAAGGAAACAACCAACAAGGTATTCCTATGACACTTCTTATTTGACTCAGAAAAACTATACTTACTTAGTAAAGGAAGATGAAGAACCTCATAATTACAGTGAAGCAAAAGGTAAGAAACAATGGGAAGAAGCAATGAAGGAGGAGTCAATGCTCTTGAAGAGAACAAGACTTGGGAACTTGTTCCAAAACCAAATGGTAAGAAAGTGATTGAAAATTTACAAAGTTAAGAGACTTGTAGATGGAAGGATAGCCAGATACAAAGCTAGACTGGTGGTCAAAGGCTATGCTCAGACGCATGGCATAGATTATGATGAGACGTTTAGTCCGGTGGCAAAGATGTCAACCATAAGGACATTGATTGCTATAGGAGCATCAAAAGGATGGAAGCTAAGTCAGCTGGATATAAAGAATGCATTTTTAAATGGATATATATCAAATGAAGTCTACATGGAACAACCTGAAGGGTTTGTAAATTCCAGTTATCCAGATCATGTTTGCAGATTAAGAAGAGCTCTCTATGGATTGAAGCAAGCTCCAAGAGCTTGGAATTACAGACTTCTGAAGTATCTCAATGACCTTGGATACCAAAGCTCAAAGGCTGATGCAAGTCTACTCATCAAGAGAACAAATGAAGGTATGATCTACATTTGTATTTATGTAGATGACATTATAACCACAGGTACCTCAGATGAAGGAATCAAGGAGGTAAAGAGATTGCTTGAAAAAGAATTCAAGATCAGTGATCTAGGAAAGTTATCATACTTTCTTGGAATGGAAGTCACATATACAAATCATGGTGTATATGTTTCACAAGAAAGGTATCTCCTAAACTTATTGAAGAAGTTTAACATGGAGAATTGCAGAGAAACTTCAACATCGCTTGAAGTAAATCATAAACTCAGCAAATATGGTGGTGCAGAGTTTAAAGATATGAGAAAGTATCAGTCATTAGTGGGAAGCTTATTTTACGCTACACTAACAAGACCGGATCTCAGTTATGCAGTGAGAGTTCTCTCACAGTTTATGCATTGTCCTAAGGATCAACATTGGGTTGCAGGACAAAGAGTTCTTAGATATATCAAAAGAACTATAAAAGAAGGATTATATTATCCTTTTACGTCAGATATAAAGCTGAGAGCATACAGTGACTCAGATTGGGCAGGAAGTCAAGATGACAAAAGATCAACACATGGGTATATGATATACCTAGGAGATAAGCTTGTAAACTGGTGTTCAAAGAAGCAACACATAGTGGCTTTATCGTCAATAGAAGCAGAATATAAAGGACTTGTGGAAGCAGCTAAAGAAGTGATATGGATGCAGATCTTGTTCAAAAGCATGGGTATTGATCAAGGTATACCTATCATACATGGAGATAATATGTGCTCATTGTATCTTGTAGCAAATCCAGTATTTCATGCAAGAACAAAGCACATAGAGATTCAATATCATTTCCTGAGGGAAAAGGTAATGGAGAAAGAGATTGAAATAGTACACACATATACAAAAGATCAGATAGCAGATATTCTGACAAAGAGCTTAGATGGAGTAAAGACAAGCAGATTCAAAGAAATGGCAGGTATAAAAGAAAAGAAGAATATATGAAAGATCAGAGAATGCAAATTAGTGATTGAGGGGGAGCTGTTGAAGAATCACTCACAAATTTGACATACAGATAGACATAAAGACAAAGAGAAGTAGAAACAAAGTGAGTCAGAAAATTAAGCCTTAGTGAAGGGACAAATTCACGACTGTAATATAGTTCATAAAACTTCCATAAATACGACTTTTGAATCTCGGAACAAAATGTATATATACATGAGGTAGAAGATCATAATATATAGAGTGAGAAGAAGAGAGCAGTGTGCTCATAGAACCGGAATAGAATAGCGCATATAGAAATTGAGGATAGTGATATAGAACATGCCAGAGGTTGCGTATGTAGAGATGAATATTAGAACCTGAACTATTGGGTATTCATATGAGAGAGATGGTAAGGAATAACTACTCAGACTAGGAGAGTTTTCCATAGCTATGAGCAAAGTGAGGCCAAGCTATTTTTGTACACATCTTCTCTAATAGAAAACACATGTTCATGTGGAAGTTTGAGCACATTCTTCGTATGTGAAGAAATCTGAGTAATTTCATGTTACTGTGAAAGTTAGTTAACAGTTACAGTTTTCTCAGTAAATATTTTCCAGTACATCTACAAGTCAGATCTCGTAACATTGTGTAGAGTTTTTCATGAGAGATAGGTCATCTTGAAGCCAGTAGTCTCAACTATAAGTTGATCAAAAGACTTCTATGAAACGGGACAAGTACACAGTACTATGTCTGACCGTAAAAGGCATCCTGAACTAGTGAAGTTTTTCCTTAAACTTCAGAAAGAGTTCATTTACTGAAGGAAGCTCAAATATTACTTCTTTACTTCATCAAAAATCATTTGAAGTAACTACAAACAGAATTGTAGTTGATTCCGGTAAGATTCTGTAAGATTATGATAACATTCTGGTGACAGTCCGGTGAAGTTCTGGTGACATTTCGGTGAGTTCAAAACACAGTTGTAAAGTTTTCAATTTCAAAAAGTTTGCTAAGCTACTGATGATTATAGAGGTGTTCTAATATCACTCTAGCTTAGTTCTTGTAACGTGGTGAATTCCACAGTTGAGCTTTTGCTAATTAAGCTCACTCGCTGCGTTAACAAGTAGTACAAGAGCTCAATAGTTGATGATGGTTTGTTAGAGCTCAACAAGTGGCAATTTTCCGTAGCCTTGTTAGTGAACAAGATTTTTTCACAAATCAACAAAGATAATATCTCGTAGATTGGAGGACCACTTTTAGTAACATCCAATGAAGAATTCAAATTCAAAATTCAAATGACTCATCTATGAAAGATGTTTGAAAAAACGCGTGGGCAAGATGACTTCAATTCCGAGCTATTTCTGATTAATGTTTAAGAGAGTGAGGCTCACTTCATAGCCTATACTAATCACTATCATTTGACATTGATTATCATGTCAATGATCCTGTATAACATTGTGTTCTAATACAATCGATCAATACATTCATCTATGGTCTCTATGTCATAGTCACTCAAAATAGTCATTTTGTACTGTTCATATCTCAACCATTTCTTCACCATTTTCAATGTTCTATAGCTTTTTGGAATCAGCTCTAAGTCCTCTACATGCTCACAAACCTTGAAGATAATCCATTTAGTAGATGTGGAGAAATGTGCATCGAAGTACCTACTGGTCAAACTCTACAGAGGTCCTAAAAAATCGGGGGTAATGATTCAATTGCTAGATTGATTGCTCTGTGTATAGTTTATCATTTTAAGCGACTCCACTTGGAATCATTAGCTCACTTAGCTAGTTTGATATCCCCAAAAGGAATGTTTCTAATTCCTATTGTACTGGAAGCATTAAGCTTAACAAGTAGTAGGTGTGTGAACAAAAATAGAATGTTTTCATTGATCCTTCAACTTGGAAGTAGTCTCTTTTGAATCAGTCATTTCTAACATCATTTCCAAAGTACATAGGTCTCAAAGTTTTTGCATGTGTGTGTTACTCCTCAAGAGATAAGGACAAAGATGGAGCCAAAGTTAGAAAAATGTATTTTCATCGGATATTCATCGGAGCAAAAAGGGTATAGGTGCTACAGTCTGGTGACAAAGGAGCTAAGAGTCTCACGAGATGTGATATTTGATGAGCGAAGACCATGGTTTGGAGACAAAGGGAAAGAGAAGATTCTTGAAGAATATTACGAAGATGCTAGAGGTGCAGTCCAAGAAGACTTTTAGCAAACAAGAACTTAAAATGTCAGTTCCAGAAGCTTCTATATCACATAGAGAAAGCTCAATATGGAAGGGAAGACTAATGAGTCATTCCTCATCACCAACATCAGGTTATGAAAGGATTGAAGCTTAAGGTGTTGTCCAAAATAGTGATTCAAAACCAGATTTGTGTTATATCATTGGAGTTCTTTCTCAATTTATGCAAACTCTAACAAGTGAACATTTAAATTCAGCCAAACGAGTGCTAAGATATGTGAAGAAAACAGTCAATCATGCCTTGTTTTATAGATATGATGAAGAATTATAGATATGATTGAGCTGGTTTGAAGGAAGGCAAAACATCCACTTCATGGTATGTATTCATGATAGGCAGCAAACCTATCACATGGAGCTCAAAGAAGTAATCTACTATTGCATTATCATCTACACAAGCTGATTATAGAGGATTAGCCTTTGCAACTTCTGAAACTTCTGAAGCTCTTGGATAATCTTGATGTGTTGGTAGAGACCATTCCAATTTATGATGACAACATGTCAAACATTCACTTGACAAACAATCCAATGTTTCATGCATGAATTAAGCACATAGAAGGGCATTATCATTATGCTTGAGAAAAAGTTTTGAGCAAGGAAGTAAAGCTCATTAGAACTAATGACCAGGTTGCAAATGTGTTTACAAAGTCCTTAGATGCTTCTAAACTAAAGAGGTTCAAGGATGAAATCAATTTGCAAGATATGGATGAAGGTGCAAGCTCACATGTGAGCTTGAGGGGGAGTGTTAAAAATAAAGAAGCAAGATCATACATTTTTCACAGAAAGGATTTTCTTCAAAACAAAGACAAATACAAAAATGAAAAATGAAAGCATTTACTTTAGCAAGTAGTGAAGGCCAAAAGAGAGTCAATCAAAAGAAAATCAAATCCAAAAAGTGAATCGGAAGAGAAGAGTGGCTGCTCAAAGTAGTGGAGGAGTTATGGAGAAGAGCACTCAAACTCATCATGAGAGCTCCTGGTCACTTGGCTACAAAAGTGATAAGGGAGGACACTCAAGAATAGAGGAAGAAGGCACTGAAGTCCCCTTGTAGGTAGTTCATTTGGTTTTAGTCATTTCGTTCTCTATAGTCTCACAAACTATGTCTAGCTGCATACCAATTTCTAGGTATCCTGATTGCGAGATTCCTATCTCTCAATGTATGTATCCATTTTTATATTCTAAACAATCTTTGGAAAATGTATCACATTTACTTCCTTTATCTAAAATAGGTTTGTGAAATTCACCATTGTCTATGAGTTATTCTGTTTTTAGTGAAGTCTAGTTTTCAGCCTAACTGAGTGGATAGGTAGCCTGTTTTGAGGCAAAAAGTTGCCAAACCAGAACTACTCCAAATTGAGTGTTTGATAGCTCATTTGAAAGCTATTAGTGTCTAGTTTGAGTGATCAAAGGTGCAAGTTCATTCTTTTCTTCAATTGATACAAATTTGCATTTTAAGGTTCAGTTGTAGATAAAGGTCTTGATCCTGAGAAGGTCTTCTACACTTTTGGCTCCACATAGGAGAGTAATTCTCCAACAAGAAAGATAGATAGATAGATAGATAGATAGATAGATAGATAGATAGATAGATAGATAGATAGATAGATAGATAGATAGATAGATAGATAGACAGAGAGATAGATAGACAGAGAGATAGATAGATAGATAGATAGATAGATAGATAGATAGATAGATAGATAGATAGATAGATAGATAGATAGATAGATAGATAGATAGATAGATAGATAGATAGACAGATAGATAGATAGATAGATAGATAGATAGATAGATAGATAGATAGATAGATAGATAGATAGATATATAGATAGATAGATATATAGATAGATAGATAGACAAATAAATGGATAGATAGATACACAGACAGACAAACAGACAGACAGACAAATAGAAAGACAGATAGATAGACAGACAGACAGACAGATAGATAGATAGATAGATAGATAGATAGATAGATAGATAGATAGATAGATAGATAGATAGATAGATAGATAGATAGATAGATAGATAGATAGATAGATAGAAAAATAGATAAATACACATTGAAAAAATTCACCACTAGTATGAGCATGAGTATGCGCATCGATATATGCGTTGATATAAGCATAAGTATTTTTTTGAGCACTATTGATGCTTATACCGACAATCATACCGATGCATATACCGATGCACATAGCCATGGCATGTTAATAACTGGAGAGCTAAAAGTCAACTACTCCTCTGTTTTGAACTGCGTTTGGTTTTCTATCAAATTTGCACACATGGATTGTGCTCTATCTCATAGATGCACCTGCATTGTGCTTGTCTTGTGCTTTTTTTCTTTCCCCTCACACATCTGCCCTCCTCTCTTTCCATACACACACACACACAACATCTCCCTCTCCACACACACAAAGAGATCTCTCTCTCTAGACATATATCTCTCTCTCTCTTGCATCTTGGTAAGTGATGCGCACACGCTTTCACCCTATCTCGTTCTCCATTAATTTTTGTTTCCTTATTTCTCTTTCATTTTGTTTTGCAAATGCTTTTTGGCATCAGCATTCATACATACACATGCATATGCATACATACATACACACATGCTTTCTCACACATATATACATACACACACATATATACATACAAACATATATGCATGCACAAACATACAAACACATAGGCACACACAAACATACATACACATATGCACACACATACAATCTCACATACATACATACACACACACACACATAAGAGACACACATATACATACACACATACACTCACATTCATACATAGACAAATTTTACACATAGATTTTCACACACACACACATAGAAACACACATATGCCCACACACTCACATGCATATTCATGCATATGCATGCATACATACACAGATATACATACACACACATCTACATACACACATGCATATGCATACATACATACACACACATATACATACATGCATGCACACACATATACATACATGCACATACATACACACATGCACACACATACACTTACATGCATATATACACACACAAAAGAGACACACATAGACACACATACACATACACAAACATGTACATACACACATATACATATAGACACATACACATAGACACACATAGTCACATACCCATATATATGCACATGCATATACACATACACATACACATACACACACATATACATACACAAAGATACACATACACAAAGATACACATACATACACACATATACATACATACACATACACAAAGATACACATACATACACACATATACATACATACACATACACATACACACATGTTTTAGAGTTAGGGCTTTAGATACATGCGCACATGCATACACACATATACACATATACATACATATACACACATATACACACATATACACATACACATATATATACAAAAATACATGTTTTAGGGTTAGTGTTTTAGGATTAGGGTTTTAGGGTTTTAAATACAAATACACATGCATACACATATATACACATATACACACATATACACATACACATATATACACAGACATATACATGTTTTTGGGTTAAGGTTTTAGGATTAGGGTTTTAGAGTTTTACATACAAACACACATGCATACACACATATATGCATACACCCATATATACTTACACACACGCACACATATACATGTTTTAGGATTAGGGTTTTAGGGTTTTACATACATACACATGCATACACATATATACATATACATGCATATAGACATACATACATACATATATATATATATATATATATATATATATATATATATATATATATATATATATATATACATACATATATATATATATATATATATATATATATATATATATATATATATATATATATATATATATATATATATATATATGTGTGTGTGTGTGTGTGTGTGTATATATATATATATATATATATATATATATATATATATATATATATATATATATATATATATATATATATATATATATATATATATGTATGTATGTATGTATGTATGTATGTATGTATGTATGTGCATACATGCACATACACATACACACACATCACATATACAAAAACATACACACATATACATGTTTTAAGGTTAGGGTTTTAGGATTAGGGATTTGTGCTTTTACATACATACACACATGCATATAGACATATACACACATATACACGTACACATGCATACAACATGCATACACACACATACACACACATGTCACATATACATATACACATGCACACACATTTATACACACACACATACACACATATTCATAAACACATATTGTCACATATACATATACACATGCACACACATTTATACACACACACATACACACATATTCATAAACACATATTCATACACACATGCATACACACATATACACACATATACACATACACGTATACATATACACATATATATATACAGATACACACATATACATGTAGGTTAGGGTTTTAGGATTAGGGTTCTAAGGTTTTATATACATAAACACATATACACACATATACACATACACATATATCTACACACATACACAGGGTTAGGGATTTAGGATTAAGGTTTTGGGATTAGGGCTTTAGGGTCTTACATACAGACACACATGCATTCACACATATACACATACACACACATATACATACACACATGCACACATATACATGTTTTAGGATTAGGGTTTAAAGGTTTTACATACATACACACATGCATAAACATATACACACATATGCTCATACACATACATATACTCATGCATACATACACATACACATACACATACATCACATAAACATACACACATAAACACATACACACATATACATGTTTTAGGATTAGGATTTTTTGCCTTTTACATACGTACACACATGCATACACATATATAAACATACACATATATATACACATGCATGCACACATGCACACACACACACATGTCACTTATACATATAAACATTCACACATATTCATATACACACTTTTTCACACATACACACATAACCACACACATATATACACACACACTCACATGCACACATACATACACACATATACACATATACACATACACACATATATACATACATAAGCATACATATACACACACATAAAATCACATACACATACACACACGTCACATATATATACACACATATAGACATATACATGATTTAGGGTATGGGTTTTAGGATTAGGGTTTTATGGTTTTATATATATACACACATGCATACGCATATACATACACACATGCACACACATATACATACACACATGCACACATATACACCTTTTAGGGTTAGGGATTTAGGATAATGGTTTTAGTGTTTTACTCGAATGCATACATACATATACACAAACATACATATACACATACACGGTCCCATATATAGATACATAAACATCCACATATACACACACATAAAGTCACATATATACACATACACACACATGTCACATATACATACACACATATACATGTTTTAGGGTTAGGGTTTAGGGTCTTACGGGTTTATACACATGCATACATACATATACACACACATAAAATCACATACACATACACACATACACACACATCACATATACATACACACATATAGACATATACATGTTTTAGGGTATGGGTTTTAGGATTAGGGTTTTAAGGTTTTATATATATACACACATGCATACACATATACATACACACATGCACACACATATACATACACACATGCACACATATACATCTTTTAGGGTTAGGGCTTTGGGATAATGGTTTTAGTGTTTTACTGGAATGCATACATACATATACACACACACATATATAGATACATAAACATACACATATACACACACATAAAGTCACATATATACACATACACACACATGTCACATATACATACACACATATACATGTTTTAGGGTTAGGGATTAGGGTTTTTAGGGGTTTACACACAAGCATACATACATATACACATACACACATATATACAATATACACATATACATACACACCCATAAAGTCACATACATACACATATACACACATGTCACGTATACATACACACATATACATGTTTTAGGGTTAGGAATTTAGGATTAGGGTTAAAGGAGTTTACACACATGCATACATACATATACACAGACACACATATATACATACATACACATACAGGTACACACATAGAAGGTCACATACACACACATGTCACATATACATACACACATATACATGTTTTAGGTTAGGGTTTTGAGATGAGGGTTTTAAGGTTTTACATACATACACACATGCACACACACATACACACACACATATACACATGTGCACAAACATACATATATATATAATCAAATATATATAAAATATAGGAAACAAATTAGTGTATATAATCAAATGTACTATGTATAATTAAATATATACAAAATTAGGGTTTAAAGATAAAAATTAGTATATATAATTAGATATATAAAGAAGTAAGGTTCTATGATAAATAATAGTATACATAATTAAATATGAAAAGAGCTAGGGTTTTTGAAATAAAATCAATATATATAATTAATTTTATAAAAAATAGGGGTTTAGGTTCAAAACTAATATATATATATATATATATATATATATATATATATATATATATATATATATATATATATATATATATATATATATATATATATATATATATATATATATATATATATATAGAAAATCAAATGTACTATGTATAAGCAAATATATACAAGAAATCGGGGTTTTATGATTAAAATTAGTATTTATAATTAGATACATAAAAAACTAGGGTTCTATGATAAATATTAGTATACATATTAAATTAGGAAGAAAGATAGGGTTTTGGAAATAAATTAAATATATATAAGTAAATATATAAAAATTAAGGTTTTAGGTGTAATATTATATATATTATCAAGTACATATATAAATTAAGAAAAGAAAGTAGCATATATAATCAAATGTACTATGTATAATTAATTATATAGAAGAAAAGGGTTATAAGATTAAAATTAGTATATATAATTAGATATATAAAGAACTACGATTCTATGATAAATATTAGTAATAAATAATTAAATATGAGAAGAACTAGGGTTTTTGATTTGAAATAAATATATATAATTGAACATATAAAAGATAGGGTTTAAAGTTTAAGATTAATATATATAATCAAATACTATATAAAAATTGAAAAAACGATTACTATATATAATCAAATATCACTAGGGTTCTATGATAAATAATAGAATACATAATTAAATATGAAAAGAGCTAAGGTTTTTGAATTAAAATATATATAGTTGAATATATAAAAATAGGGTTTTAGGTTTAATATTAGAATATATAATCAAATATATAAAAAATAGAAAAAAAACTAGTAATATGATCAAATGTACTATGTATTAATAAATATATAAGAAATTAGGATTTTAAGATTAAAATAGTGTATATAAATAGATATATGAAGAACTAGGGTTCTATGATAAATATTAGCATACATAATTAAATATGAAAAGAGCTAGGTTTTTTGAATTAAAATAAATGTATATAATTAACTATATAGAAATCAGGTTTTAGGTTTAATATTAATATATATGTAATCAAATATATATATAGATTAAGACAAAAATAGTATATATAATCAAATGTACTATGTATAATTGAATATATAAGAAATTAGGGTTTTAAGATTAAAATTAGTACTTATAATTACATATATAAAGAAATAGGGCTCTATGATAGATATTACTATACATAATTAAATATAAAAAGAGCTAGGGTTTGTTGAATTCAATAAATGTATATAATTAAATATATAAAAATAGGGTTTAGGTTTAATAAATATATACAATCAAATATATATACAAATTAGGAAAAAAACTAGTATACATAGTCAAATGTACTATGTATAATTAAATATATAAGAAATTAGGGTTATAAGATAAAAATTAGCACATATAATTAGATATATAAAGAACTAGGATTCTATAATAAATATTAGTATACATAATTAAATGTGAAAAGAGCTAGTGTTTTTGAAATCAAATAAATATATATATTTAATTATATAAAAAAAGTATATTTAATTAAATAAATAAGTAATTTCGCTCGAGGATTAATATAAGTATATATAATTAAATATATAGATTTTTTGTGTTTTGCAAATTTTAGTACTATGTATAATTAAATACATAAGAAATTAGAGTTTTAAGATTAAAATTAGTATATATAATTAGATGTATAAAGAACTAGGGCCCTATGATAAATATTGGTATACATAATTTTAGAATTTGTAGTACTATGTAGAATCAAATGTACAAAAAAAAATTTCATTATAGGATATATAATTTAGTATATTATTAGTACACATTATATAATATATAATAAATTAGTGTTTTAGGAAGAAAATAGTATTTTTAATCAAATTAAAAAAATCAGGGTTTTAGGATTAAAATTAGTATATATAATTAAATGTGTCACGTATTAAATGTCTTAACATCTCCACATGTTATTAGATGGCATCTTTGGATGGAAAGGAGAGAATGGCATGTCCTTGCACTGAATGCAAGTATCAAATACTTTGTAAATGATGGATTTGTATTGCACGTGTTTGAGAGTGTGGATCCTTTGATGGAGAATGAGTACAAAACCCGTGCATTCAGTCATTATGGTTCCACTGGTGAGTAGGTTAACCCATACGACATTTCACCATCTACCTCTCGTGGGCAAAAGAGAACAAAATGGGAGGTAGAAGGACAAGGTACTACCAGCATGAAAGAGAATGAACACATTGAAGAAATACTCGAGGCGTTTTATGAAATGGACAAAGATCACAATGGTGGAGAAGATGTCATGGGTCCCATGAATACGATACAACTTGCACGATCAAAAGTCCACAAATAACATTAGAACATGCAAAGATTAGCCCCTTTACTACTCTGCATTGGGGCAAAGATATCTATACTATATGCATCGCTCATGATGCTCAATCTTCAATCCGTTTATGGATGGTCAGATAGTAGTGTCTCTAAATTGTTTAGGTAAAATGGATTTGAAATAAACTTTTGTTGCTATATGAAAATAAGTTTATTTACTAATATGGTTGTAATTGCTTATCCCTTGCAAGATTTTGAAAGATTAGTTTTTTGCCAAATGGTAATGACTTGCCTCCACTATGTGGAGATGCAAAGAAGCTTTTAGAGTCCGTGGGTATGGACTACACTTAGATTCATGCTTATCGAGATGATTTTGTTCTCTTTCGCAATGAGTATGAGCACCCCTACATATGTCCAAAGTGTTCAGAAAAAGGTTTAGAGAAGACCTTGTGGGGAAGTAGTCCCTGCAAAGGTTCTTTGCCATTTTCCTATCATCCCAAGAATTAAGAGCATGTCCAGATGCAAATCCATAGCTCAATTAATGTCATGGCATGTAAAGAACAGATCTACAGATGATGTAATGCAAGTGCCTACTAATTTTGATGCTTGGAAACTCATAGATAGTAAGTGGTTAGAGTTTTCTAGAGAGAATTGAAATATACGTCTAGGCCTAGCTATGGATGACATAAATCCATTTGGCTTACTCAGCTCCTCATGGGAGAACATGGCCTGTATGTTTCATCGCCTATATCATTCCACCATGGCTGGACACAAAAAAAGTTCATTTATTGTTAGCTCTCATTATGCTAGGTAAGTATAACGTCATAAACATGGATGAATACCTTGCACTGCTTATGAAAGAGTTGCACGCTTTATGGGATAGGATTAATATGCATGACATGTGTCAACCTTTAACAAGACACCACATGTGAGTGTAAGGCATACTTGTGAGGATGATGCATGGCTGGCCCAGTTATGGTGAACGTTTAGGTTTATCAATTTTTTGTTACAATGCTTGTCTCCTATGCGGACCATGACACAAAGCACACTACTCCAAAGCACTTTGGAAAACTATCTACGAAGGAAATCATAGATATCTAGCTGATAGACATATCTTATGTTGTCATAGATATTCCACTCATTCCAATCAAAAGTTTGGATATCTCATGGAATTAGGAACATAAAATTTCCTTGGTGGTTAGCTTTCTCTTTCAATAACTGGTTGAGCCTGTGGAGGTAAAGAAACATGCAGCATGTTTACCAACTGCTCTAATCTTTCTAATAAGCCCTAGAAATGCAAACTCCATTTGATAGAATTTGTTTGATTGAATAGTTGATTGGCCTGGAGCATATTCTAAACTAGTTCTGCCATTTTTCATGCACATTTTTGTCCGTTCAATTTCTAAATCTGCTCTAGGGTAACTATTGTCTAGGTTTGCAACTGTTGGCCCTTCTTGAAGTCGAGTGTGGTAGGCCTTGAACATCATGTCCTAGCCTTCTAGGGTTGGATCTGCAAGTAGAGACCTTAGTTGTGGTCTATTCACAATGTGTGGTGGGTCTATGGAATGGTTTAGTGTGGATGGGGTGGGTGGGTTTTGCGAGTGTGTTTGAGATGCAATTTTGGTTAACTTGGCCTTTGTTTCTCTTAGGCTTTCCTCACGTTTTCTCATCTTCTTCCATGAGTGCCTTTCCATTCTCTCACAACTATCCTTCCATGCTTATGTTCTTTTCATATGTATGCTTTCTATCTCACTAAATTTAAGACTTTTTCCTAACCTAAGCTTTGACTTTGTTGTGATGCGACAATCCTGCTCCTTCCCACAATCTGGACAAAAACCTTGAATTATCACTAATTGTGGTTGCATCTGTGCAGGTATAAAGCAATCCCGAATGAAGTGATCTCCCGAGCATATGTAACATGGTCCTCAAGGGGCTTGTGGTCTCATTTGTCTCAATTGGGGCCTAGGGTTATGATTTTTATACAGGACACTGGAGTATTCTCGCTCCCAATTTGGTTCCATAGGTGGTTCCTGACATTGATATGGATAAGTCTCACTGTGCTTGGGTGTCTATGTAATAAGCTCATGGACTATCCTCATGGGTGCAGTCCAAACTTTGAGCATGAGGGTCATTTTCTAAGACCAAAGGGGTCATCAACACCAATGCTCTATTAGGGTTCTCCTCTACCACTGCATACTTAAATAGAACCATATTTGCAAGAGGTGGCGGTTGGTTTCTTGGGATCGGTTGTGGCCTATATGGTGCTTGGTATTGTTGTTGGTATTGAGGTTGATATTTCTGTTGTGTTCTATAATATAGCTATTGGTATTGCTTCTAATACCTACCTTGTTGGTAAGGTTGTTGATGAGGTTTTCTAACAGCCTCCCTATTGTGCGGACAATCTTGGTTTGTGTATATTCTCTCAATAGTGCAATATGAAGCATTATGCCCTCTCATGTTCTCGTTTTGCAATGGCATATGTTAGCCATGTGGTCCCCTCTCCAAGTATAACATTGCTTCAATGAAGTGATCCTTGGTGTTTGTCTATTTTGAACTCCTAGCTTCTTTGCAACCTGCTCAGCTAGTTCGTCTATTGCAGTGGAGGTTCTGGAAGTATAACTAATAGAATTGTCAGAATCCTTATAGAGTTTGGAAAACTCTAAGTCATCACCCAAGGTGTCTTCTATGTGAATACACATTCTCATGCATTGATCTAGTGTGATTGGCTCCTTGAGATATACATATGATTTAAGTTTCCTGCTAAGTTAGAAGTCCATCTAAAAACAAGGAAACTTGTTTCACTTGTGTAGGTGATTCAAGTGTGGGACATCTTTCCACATATTGCTTAAATCTACATCTCATTAGCCGAATTCTTTCTTGCGGTGTCTGCCTGAAGCTGTGGATCAAGGATGATGTGTTATGCCTGATGCCACTCTTGGAAAATTCTACGATGAATGGTTCTAGCAGTTGACCTATATTTTGGTAGTTGCGACTATTTAGGGGTTGAAACCAAGCTAAGGCAGTACCCTTGAGGGTCAACCCAAATGCCTTAAACTAGGTGAACAAGTCCTAAACCTGTTCAACTCTTAACACTTGTTTGAACTCCGCCACATGATCAGAAGGATCTCATGACCCATCAAAGTAGTTTTCAATTGTCTTGACCAATTGAGAGAGTCTAAGGGCTCTTGGGTACTCTCAGGGTCTAGGAAATGGAAAATTGTGTTCCTCTCTTTGATGCCTATGTGCTCTATGTCTCTCTCTTTCATCTCTTGCACTTTCAAGTTCTGATCTATCTTTGCCCATAGTGTGTGCAAAGCTTACCTCACGTCTCTCTCTGGCTCTTTCCCTTTGGGTTTCATGAGCTTGGGATGATCCTACACCTTGGAGGCCATGGAGAACATTACATCTCGGTGGAGGGTAAAATCAATTCACCCTACCAAGTGTATTCATGTCTGCGATGATCTATTACCAAGAACATTCTCTCTAATGTGTTATCGATATAGGAAACTTTGTCTAGTATCTCAGGATCCTTGAACGTGTAGATGGTGACTCCACCTATTTTGCTAAGTTGATGTGAATTGAATCTCCAAAAAGCTTCCTCTATTTCTCTATCCAAGAATAGTTCTATGCTTTTGTTGTCTTGGATACCCACTCTACGGTAATCACTCTAGTCAAGATGGATTTGCCTCGAGGAGTCGTGTTCTCGTCGTAGGTCTCCTTGCTCTAAGTCTCCTATCTCATTCTCGGGGATGACATTTCCAAACTCATTTGTCATCTCTGGTAAGCTGGTAACCATGTACATGGTTCCTTGCTTATCAATGTATGAATTCTCTTCGAATTTAACAGTGGGTGTTCAAGTATAAAGGGTTGATAAAGATTTTTGAGTTGGACAATTGATCGCATCAATCCATCCTCATAGATGCATGTGCCTAATTGGTTGTTCCTAATATGCTCCGATTGCATCTTATAGCGACCTTCTCATGTTTGTAAATAGGTTGTGCTTACACTCCCTATCGATCATTCCATGTTAAAGGACATCTCTGAATCACTCATTTTTGAACTGAGTATGAAGGGATAATCACTAAGCTACTGGGCCCATGACCTAGCTATATGGTTGACACTAGCCTCAGATGATCTAATACTTTCTCGGTGTCCCCCTAAGTGTCTGCCTGATCTAAGGTTCATATGCCCTACTGATTAGCCCCTTGACCATTGTACAACGATGTTGCTGATTCCTTGATTTCAATTACTTGTTCCTTTTAATTTCCTTAGTATGTATTCCCGCATGTTAAAACATGCATCTTAAGGAGCACTTAAGTTTGCCATACTTGATGTTCTTCATCCAATCATATTAAATTCTTTGCCCTTAAGTAATCCCTTGATTGCAATTAACCTGTTCTTAAACTTGAGAGTTTAAAAGATCTTAGAACTTGAGTGTTCCTAATCATACCTCTACTCAATCAAAACCATGATTCACACTTAGCCTAAGCTAGGAATTGAGTGAGGGGGTTGAGAGATCTTCCAACCTCAATTTGCTTCTCCTTGTTCTTCTTTGTATGCCCACGACATGCCTCCCCAAGCTTGCTAACACTAGCACCTTGCTCTATATGCAGAGATGGATAGGTATGTGCTTGAAGATGAAGAGGTGTTGCAAAATCCTTGATCTACACTAGCCAAATGAACTTCAGGAGTATGTGGTTGGCCCTTTTAGCTTGCCAATGGATGTATTAGACACCCTATGTAGCTTGGAAGATCACTCTCAAAAAGATAGATCAAAACATATAAGTTGGAGTTAGCTCAGAGGTGAAGAACTTGCTATTTTGGTTCATACACCTGTCCAGTGTTTTGCATAATTCTCTGTGCACAGCAATAATTAGCTTAATTCCTTTTGGGGAAGTCTAGTTAGCTTAAAGAGATAACTTTCAAGGTAATCTTATAAAAAATAATGAACCGCACACTGAGAATAGTGTTTAACAAGTGATGACATCATCCTAATTTTCACGGGCTGCTATAGTAATGAGACCAGGGAGTAGCAAAATGACCATAACTCAAGATTTAAGAATCTAATGATTATGAAAATTTGTATGCTTATAGTAGACAGTATATTGAATTCAAAAAATGTTAAATAATTGAATTTGAGCAAGTAGACACTGATAAACATCTATGACAAGATGAGTAACAAAGTCGGATACTTGATAGAGAAGTGAAAATGAACAGACAGGGTTGCCTTTAACTGATCATAACTAAAGCTTGCAACACCCAAATGAAATGAAAACTGGTGAGCATATAGTAGATTTATAGAGCTAACTTTATCAAGTTAAATCACCAAAAATGATGCACCAAGCTCAGAGAAACCATCTCTGCAATATGACGGAGAAAACTAAGAGATATGGCAGTGAGTAGTACACCTCACAAGAACATGGAAATATGAACTCAAATGATCATGAAAATGAAAGTATATTGATTGTACAATACAATGGACTCACTGATACATATGTGTGCCTTGTAATCACACCTTGATATGGCATAAAGCTCAGCTCTTGGAGGTCTTCACATAACCACGACTAAGACTACCATGTATTTATAGTTGATCTTGGGAGGCTAACTCCCCTCAATCACTCTCCACTCAATTAGTGATTGATTTGATTATCTATCTCAACAGCTCCCCCTCAAGCCAAGTATGCTTGAGGTCTTCAATCTTCCAAGATTACCTGCAAACCAATCATGGCTTTGAACTTGTAGAGCTTTGTACCATCCAATGCTTTGGTTAGAATATCTGCACATTGTTGACGAGTGGACACATCTGATATTTGAATCTCTTTGCTTAGAACCTTCTCTCGTACATAGTGATAATGAAGTTCAATATGTTTAGTCCTTGCATGAAAAATAGGATTAGCAGCTAAGTGAATAAAACTCATATTGTCACCAGAAATAGTTGGAGTTCCAAACTCCAATCCAAGATCTTTGAATAATGTCTTCATCCACATAGCTTCCTGAGTAGCTATGGAAAGACCTCTGTACTCAGCTTCTGTGGAAGAAAGAGCAACTGTACGTTGCTTCTTGGATGACCATGAAATAAGCTTTGAACCTGCAAAAGTAAGATATCCTAAAGTGCTTCTTCTATCTTCCTTGGAACTAGCCCAATCTGCATCAGAAAATAGCTTCAAACCTAAATCAAATACATAAGGATAACAAAGTCCTTCATTTATGGTTCCTTTGAGATACTTGAGAATCCGTTTGGCAGGATCCATGTGTGGTTTCCTTGGTGTGTGCATAAATTGACTTAGCACACTCACACAGTAACATATATCTACTCTTGTCAATGTGGCATAGTTCAGACTACCCACTAGACTTTGATATGATGTGATGTCCTCTATGAGTTCACCTTCATGTGAGCTCAATTTGTGATTGACCTCCATTGGAGTACCTGTAATCTTACAATCTTGCATCTTGAATTTTGCCAACATGTCCTTAATGTACTTTATTTGAGTGAGAAACAAACCATGATCTTTGTAGACAACTTCCAAACCTAGGAAGTAGGTAAGTGAACCCAAATCACTTATCTTGAACTCTTCTCTCATCTGATCTTTGATCTTCTTCATACCATCTGCATCATTTCCTGTCAATATAATATCATCTACATATACACATAGGTAGAGTATCTCAGAGTTACTCTTTTTAATAAAGAGTGAAGGATCTGCCTTACTTGGTTGAAAGCATTTGTCCTGCAAGAATGAAACAAGCCTGAAATTCCAAGCTCTTGGGGCTTGCTTGAGACCATACAATGGTCTGTTAAGTTTACACACATAATCAGGCTAAACTTGATTCTCAAAACCAGGTGGTTGTGCCATATATACCTCTTCTGTTATCCAACCATTCAAGAATGCATTCTTTACATCTAGTTGAAGTATCTTCCAATTCTTGGAAGAGGGAAACTAAGCAAAACCCTAATAGTAGGCATCTTTGCCATAGGAGAGAAGGTCTCCTCATAATCAATTCCTTGAGTTTGTGCAAAGCCCTTTGCTACAATCCTTGCCTTATACCTGTTAATGGAACCATCAAAATTCTTCTTGAGTTTATAGTGTTGGTGCAGAACAATCACCAATTGAAGGCTTGGAAGATTAAAGGATGAAGGAAGAATCAATTCCTAAAGTGTGGAAGAAGATTACATTCAGAGGACAAGAGAAGTGTACACATATGTACATTAGTATAGTCATAGCTGACTTAGATTTTTTGGTTAGTAAGAATCATGTACAAATTTATCTATAAATACTTTGAGAAAAGTCGGGGCAAGTATGAGAGCATATGAGACAATAGTTAGAAGCCAAGATTGAGGAAGTTAGAAGTCATGAGATAGAGGAAAAGTTAGTTGAGTTAGCTCTCATCACTCAACTGTAATTCTTCTGAGTAATTGAAAATTTTTGCGCCCGATATTTCTGTGTGTTCTCCTTCTACAGTAGATCAATTGTGAAATGTTTTTGTACAAGTCTAAGTTGGAAGTTGCTTGACCTCTGTGCAAAGTTTTAGCTTCCAATTGTAATCAGGCTGAGTGAATTAAGTGTAGGAACATTCATATGTGAAGTGTGTTCACAGGTTCCTAAAACAGGCGCATATTTCGAAGTCAATGTTTTGGTCATTTCTCCCAGCACAGTTTAAAGTTTTGCATGAGTGAGAGCTTAATCTTTAATTTGAAAGATAAGCTACTCATGGCAAGAAGCATTTTGAAAAACGGGTTCTATTCAAGGAGAACCAAGTCTTAAAAGTTACAGGTGTAAAATCGACTGTTCTGAATGACAGTTTCTGATATAAGTAACTTGTGAAGTCAATTTCTCAAGTTATACTAAAGCTTTTGAAGTAATTCAACTTGGAGGAGATGCGCAATCTCTAGGAGATGATTCGTACAAAGTTTCATAAAAAACTTTACACGTTTGATAGGTCAATGTGAAGAAATAGTGCAGCAGACTTTTCTGTGTATCATCTTCTTCACAGATTTGTTAACTCTATGATAATTAGTAATTGATCCTCTAAATTAGTGAGAGTTTTTGACTTACTCTTGGTATAGAGGTGCTCTAATCACAAGAGTAGGTTGTTCTTTTGGAGATTAACATTCTCCATCAGTGGTATCAGAGCAGGAGACATCAAATTAAGGAAAGGAGGATCCCAACTGCTGCAGATTCAAGAAATTCAACACTTGAAGGACTAAGAAGTGAAAGCTTGGAGTCAAAGCTCGAGGAGAAGACTATTTGATATCAAGAAAGGCAAAAGGAGTTCAATTCGAAGTAAAGGTACATACATTGTTTGTAAAGCTTGAAGATTTCAATACACAGGTGGATACAAGATGGGAGAAAGTTTGCAGATTGATAAGCTAGATAGGGAGAACTATCCAGCATGGTCCATGAGGATGGAAGCACACCTCATGAGCAAAGATCTTATATCATTTATTACAGGAGATGAAGAAAAACCTGAGTTTGCAGATCCAAGTATTCCTACTAGGGAAGAGCTTGCAATGTTGAAGACTTGGATGAGAAAAGATGCTCAAGCAAGGAGTATCATCTACATGGCTGTAAATGATTACCTTTTACCTCACATCAGAGGTTTGGAAAGTGCTACAGATGTTTGGAATGCCTTGGAAGAGCATTTCCAAAATACAACTAAGTCAAGGAAGTCCTCATTATGGGCTGAGTTCACAACCTTCAAGAAGAAGAGCTCACAATCAATTTCAGATTATGTGGCAAGGATGAAAGATATTGCAGATAGCTTGGGAGCAGTGGATGAAGATATTGAAGAAGAAAAGTTGATAAGACAAATACTTACAGGTTTGAGAGGAGATGAGAAGTGGAAGCCTTTTATATTGTCCATAGAATTGTCACTTGATCACTTTACTCCTGATCTTAATCAATTGCTAGGACACATGCTAACCTTTGAGCAGGATCTTAAAGGAGACAATGATAGAAGTACAAGTCAAGCTATGTACTCCAAGGACAAGAAAAAGAATGGCAAAGGAAAACAATCAAATGATGATGAAGGGAATTCAAGTCAAGCTAACTTCACAAAAGGGAAGACAAATTTCAGAGGTAAAGGAAGAGGAGGTAAGAACAAAGATAATGCTAAAGCTTGTTGGATTTGTGGCAGAACAAATCATTTGGCAAATGATTGTTGGTATAACAATCAAAATGGTGGAAGCAATAATCAGAATTATAACCAAAGAGGTAGAGGAGGCAGAAACCAAAGAGGCAATTTCAGAGGAAGAGGAGGTAGGACATTCTATGGTAGAGGAGGTGGAAGAAACTTCCAATCTCAGTCCTACAACAATAATTATTACAATTATGCATCAGATCAGAAGGATGACATGTTATCTTGAATGCAACTCATGAATCAATGGGAGAAGATCAAAGAGTGTTTTATATTGACTCAGGGTGCAGCAACCATCTGAGTGGGAATCTATCCTTGATGACTGATATGGAAGCAAGGGTGAATGGACATACAGTTCAGACAGGTGACAATACCAAACATAAAGTGGAGAGCATTGGATCAGTGAAGACAAAGAGTGGAAGTACACTTCTGAGCAAGGTACTTTATGTTCCTACTATTCCTAAAAATTTGATAAGTGTAGGGCAAATTGTGGAGAAAGGATATGAGGTAAGATTCACAAATGATGGTGTTTATGTACAAGATCCAAATCAGGGATATAGAAACATAATTGCAGGAAAAAAGGAAGGAAGATTGTTCACTCTCAAAGTCCAAGGTAATGTGGGACATGCATTATTTACCTATGGAAGTCAAAAGGTATCTGGATTAGACCTATGGCATAAAAGGCTAGGTCATTTCAATGAGAGAGCTATAAAGGAGATGTCAAAGAATCAGGTAGTGTTTGGGTTGCCAAACATTGAGGGGCAACATATGGTGTACAAGTGTGAAGCTTGTCAATTAGGTAAAGCACATAAGAGTTCTTATAACAAATCAGGGTACAAGCATTCAAATATGCTTGAATTGGTTCATACAGATGTATGGGGTCCCTCAAGGGACTATAGCATAAATGGATCCAGATATTATGTGTTGTTTGTTGATGATGCAACCAGGTGGATTACTTTGTATGTAATCAAGGATAAATCAGAAGTCTTCAAAACATTCAAACATTTTCATGCTTATGCAGAAAGGATCACAGGACAAAAGCTCAAGAGGTTAAGATCAGATGGAGGGGGAGAGTATTTCTCTAAAGAGTTTGATGATTATTTGTGGAATGCAGGTATCAAAAGAGAAGTAACTTGCAGGTACTCCCCTCAACAGAATGGAGTAGCAGAAAGGAGGAATAGAACTCTTGTAGAGTTTGCAAGAGCCATGATGAAGGAAAAGAATTGTCCAAATTACTTATGGGCAGAAGCCATTAATACTGCAACATATCTTGTGAATAGGTTGCCTTGCAAAGCTTTGGATGGAGGAACCCCTTATGAAGCATGGTGGGGTAAGAAGCCTACTCTTGATCATTGTAAAGTATTTGGATGTATTGCATATGCTTATGTTCCTTCACAATTAAGACATAAGCTAGAACCAAAAGCAGAGAAGTATGTGTTTATTGGATATGATGATAGACAGATGGGTTACAGGTTGTGGAGTCCATCCACAAAGCAATTTCTTGTTACTAAAGATGTGACATTTGATGAGCAAAATATGTGGTATACAGGATCACCAAATGAGTATACAGGTGTTGAAGAAATTCAAAGGAAAGGAAAGGCAAAGGTAAAAGTTTGTGAAGAAATTGTTGATGAAGTTGACTCTAGAAGTAGAGTGCAGGATCATGTAGAAGGAGGGCCAAGATTTGATCCAGAATAAAATGAGGCTGAAACTTCAAGAAGTGCAGAAATCAAAAGATCTACAAGAGAAAGGAAAGAACCTATAAGGTATAGTTATGATACATCTTTCCTAACAACAAAAGATTATGCTTACATTGTGAAAACAGAAGAAGATCCAACAACTTATGATGAAGCCAAAGGTAAACAGAATTGGGAGAAGGCAATGCAGGAAGAGTATGATGCTCTACTTGAAAATGAAACTTGGGAACTAGTACCAAGACCAAAGAATCAGAAGGTCATTGGATGTAAGTGGGTATATAAAACAAAGAGGTTTGCAGATGGTAAGGTGTCTAGATATAAGGCTAGACTTGTGGTCAAAGGTTATGCCCAAACTTATGGGGTAGATTATGATGAAACCTTTAGTCCTGTTGCTAAGATGTCTACAATTAGAACATTGATTGCTATTGCTGCTTGCAAGGGATGGAAATTATCACAATTGGATGTGAAAAATGCATTTCTAAATGGATACATTGCAGATGAAGTATATATGGAGCAACCAGAAGGCTTCATGGAATCAATTGGATCAGATTATGTGTGTAAGCTCAAGAGAGCTTTATATGGGTTGAAGCAAGCCCCAAGAGCTTGGAATTACAGATTGGTCAAGTTCTTGAATGAATGTGGATTTCAAGCATCAAAGGCAGATAGTAGCTTGCTAGTGAAGGCAAGTGAAAATGGATATATTTACATGTGCATTTATGTTGATGATATTATTGTTACAGGAACAAATGCTCAAGGAATCAATGAACTCAAAAGAAAAATAGAGAAGGAGTTTAAGATAAGTGATTTGCGAAACTTATCTTATTTTCTAGGAATGCAGATTGTGTATACTCAACATGGAGTATATGTTTCACAAGAGAGATACTTGAAGAATCTTTTAGTCAAGTTTAACATGGAAGATTGCAAGACCTCAACTACACCATTGGAGGTAAATCATAAATTAAGCAGGTATGGAGGTGAAGAGTTCAATGATATGAAGAAATATCAGAGTTTGGTAGGTAGTTTAATCTATGCTACCTTGACAAGGCCAGATCTATCATATGCAGTAGGTGTGTTGTCACAATTTATGCATTGTCCAAAGAAGACTCATTGGATTGCAGCCCAAAGGGTACTCAGATATATCAAGGGAACCCTAAGTGAAGGTTTGTACTATGGTTTCACTTCTGATACAAGAATCAAAGTGTTTAGTGATGCAGATTGGGCAGGTGACTCAGATGATAGAAGGTCTACTCATGGGTATCTTTGTTATGTTGGAGATAAGTTAGTTTCTTGGTGTTCAAAGAAGCAACATACAGTTGCTTTATCATCCACAGAAGCTGAGTATAAAGGAATGGTAGAAGCTGCAAAGGAAGTGATATGGTTGAAGACCTTGATGAAAAGTTTTGAGATTGATCATAGTATTCCAATAATTTTTGGAGACAATATGAGTTCTTTGTATTTGGCAGCTAACCCTGTTTTTCATGCCAGGACTAAGCATATAGAGATTCAGTATCATTTCTTGAGGGAAAAGGTACTAGATAAAGAGATTGAAGTGATGTACACTCCAACAAAAGAACAAGTGGCAGATATGATGACAAAGAGTTTGGATGGACCTAAGTTACAAAGGTTCAAAGACATGGCAAGTATAAAGAAGACAGAGAAAACCTCAATTGATGATTGAGGGGGAGCTCTTGGTGCAGACCAATCACCAATTGAAGGCTTGGAAGATTAAAGGATGAAGGAAGAATCAATTCCTAAAGTGTGGAAGAAGATTACATTCAGAGGACAAGAGAAGTGTACACATATGTACATTAGTATAGTCATAGCTGACTTAGATTTTTTGGTTAGTAAGAATCATGTACAAATTTATCTATAAATACTTTGAGAAAAGTCGGGGCAAGTATGAGAGCATATGAGACAATAGTTAGAAGCCAAGATTGAGGAAGTTAGAAGTCATGAGATAGAGGAAAAGTTAGTTGAGTTAGCTCTCATCACTCAACTGTAATTCTTCTGAGTAATTGAAAATTTTTGCGCCCGATATTTCTGTGTGTTCTCCTTCTACAGTAGATCAATTGTGAAATGTTTTTGTACAAGTCTAAGTTGGAAGTTGCTTGACCTCTGTGCAAAGTTTTAGCTTCCAATTGTAATCAGGCTGAGTGAATTAAGTGTAGGAACATTCATATGTGAAGTGTGTTCACAGGTTCCTAAAACAGGCGCAGATTTCGAAGTCAATGTTTTGGTCATTTCTCCCAGCACAGTTTAAAGTTTTGCATGAGTGAGAGCTTAATCTTTAAGTTGAAAGATAAGCTACTCATGGCTAGAAGCATTTTGAAAAACGGTTTCTATTCAAGGAGAACCAAGTCTTAAAAGTTACAGGTGTAAAATCGACTGTTCTGAATGACAGTTTCTGATATAGGTAACTTGTGAAGTCAATTTCTCAAGTTATACTAAAGCTTTTGAAGTAATTCAACTTGGAGGAGATGCGCAATCTCTAGGAGATGATTCGTACAAAGTTTCATAAAAAACTTTACACGTTTGATAGGTCAATGTGAAGAAATAGTGCAGCAGACTTTTCTGTGTATCATCTTCTTCACAGATTTGTTAACTCTATGATAATTAGTAATTGATCCTCTAAATTAGTGAGAGTTTTTGACTTACTCTTGGTATAGAGGTGCTCTAATCACAAGAGTAGGTTGTTCTTTTGGAGATTAACATTCTCCATCATATAGACCCATCTTGAGCATATTACCTTCATGGATGAAGTCTTGGGCACCAAATCCCAAGTGTTGTTTTCCTCAAGTGCTTCAATCGCTTCCTCCATTGCATGCTTCCATTCTGTTTTTGCTTTGGCCTCTTGAAATGATGATGGCTCCTCTTGATTTATGTCATGTGCTATGTAAATAGAATGTTTAGTTACTAATGAGGTGTCAAACCCATACCTTTCTGGTTTTTTCTTTTCCCTCACAGATCTTCTTAGGCCATGATGTGATGATTTTGCCTCATGTCCAAGTTCCTGCAATTTTGCTTTACCTTTAGACTTCCATGCTTTGATCTTTTCCATCTGATATTCTTCATCATCCTCTGAGGTGTCTTGTTCTTCAATCTTTGTTTGTTCTCTACCAAGCTTTGGAAAATCTTCTTCAAGATCATATGGTAAATTGACCTTCCTACATGAATCTTCATACCATGAATTGTTCTCATAAAAAACTACATCTTTGCTTACCAAGAATCCTTTGTTGGTAGGGTTGTATAACATGTAGCCCTTTCGATTGTTGTCATGTATAATAAATACACACCTTTCTACCTTTGGATCCATCTTGCCTCTAACCTGTGAAGGAACATGAGCAAAAGCAATACATCCAAAAATTTTACAATGATCTAAGCTTGGTCTTCTTCCATTCCAAGCCTCATATGGAGTCATCCAATCAAGGGATTTTGAAGGAAACCTATTAATCAAGTAAGTGGCTGTAGATACAGCCTCAACCCATAGATGATTAGGCCAATGCTTTTCATTTAACATGGACCTTGCAGCTTCAACAACTGTCCTATTCCTCCTTTCTGCCACTCCATTTTGCTCAGGAGTGTACCTTGTAGTTACCTCTCTTTTGATTCCTCTTTCTTGAAGAAAAGAATCAAACTCATGGGAGAAGTATTCTCCCCCTCCATCTGACTTTAGCTTTTTTAGTGATTTACCTATTTGATTCTCCACAAGAGCCAAATATCTTTTGAAACATGAGAAAACTTCATCTTTGTAATTCATAAAGAATAGGATAGTCCATCTGCTGCAATCATCAATAAAGGAGACATAATACCTTGATCCAAATATTGAAGCTTCCTTGCTAGGTCCCCATACATCTGTATGAACCGACTCCAAGAGATCTCCATGCATATAACCTTTCTTTATGAATGGTAACCTGTGAGACTTTCCAAATTGACATGCACTACACTTATAAATCATATGTTGTTTTGACAAGTTAGGGAGTCCAAGTACACTTTGGTCCCTGCAAATTTTCTTTAATGACCTTTCACCAATATGTGCTAACCTTTTGTGCCATACTTCCAATTTTGTGAGTGTATGACTACCATAATTAAAGAGAGCAATGTTTCTAGTGTCTTGTAATTCAAATGTGAACAGTCTACCTGTCTTTTCACCTTTTGCAATTCTTCTGAATCCTTGACTTGGATCTTCAACAAATGCTCCTCCTTTTGTGAACCTGACTTGCAACCCTTTCTCTACTATCTGCCCAACACTTATCAAATTCTTTGTAATGGTAGGGACTGTTGGAAGTGAGGTAGGCCCATAGGCTCATGTCACAGGTCCATGGGTCCATAGTTCCAGACATGTACAACATTAATTCCAGCAATCTTCCATATTGACAAAACATGAACATACCACAACTTAATCATACAGATGATGAGGCAAAGATAGAGAAAGAATAGACGACATGTGTAAGGTGTTACGTAAGCCATCGCTTACTCATAGTATCATATATACGAATGTTCAATGTACAATGTGGGAGCAAAACTCTCAACCACTCTATGTGATGAGAAATAGATGAATGAGTGAATGCACAATGTAACAAACATATTCAGATGTATGGGCAGTAATCTGAATATATATGAGATGTGTGACCTAATAGGTTATAGAAGAGTGAATATGAGTGACTGAATGAGGAAGGATCAGTGTGAAACTGATGGTCAACAAACCTACATCTAAACTTAGGCTATGGAAGACCCTAAGTCAGATACATGTGTGAAAAGATCACATACTTATAAAGTAGCATAGACTGCTAACAAGATTGTTGCCGAAAATCCTCAAACTCATATGAACACACCTTCTCAAACACCTCATAAAAATGTGCATAAAGCATATAAGTACTGATTCTCTTGTACCTATGCCGAATAGGACTCCTCTTGATATGAACGCCACAGCCTCCATAAACTTCAAGTAGTACCTATGTGCATAAAGAGAATATGTACCTGAATACTTAACATAAGATGTGAATCTTATGTTAATCACCATCTAATGTCTTTGAAGTAGCCCCACGTCTTCTTGTAGAAGACAATCTTCAACCTAATATCTTCTTGTAGAAGATAATCTTCAAATACACCATGTAGATGGCCCCATCCAATGTCTTTGAAGTAGCCAGACATCTTCTTGTAGAAGATAATCTTCAACCTAACATCTTCTTGTAGAAGATGATCTTCAAATACATCATGTAGATGGCCGATCCTCACCATCAAGCTGCTAATAATCAAGTCTTCTTGCCATGAACAAGAGATGACCTCCTCTCCATGAGCTAGAGTGTGAGCACACCCTTCATCTTCTCCAAGAAGAATCATTAAGAAGAACTCCATAGCTGCTCCTCAACATGCTTCAAGTTAGCACCATGGCTGCCCCATGTGCTAGAAGAAACACCACCTCTACAGAGGTCCAAGCTCCAAAGCTTGTGTTGAATACTAGGTGAAGGATAAATAGAAGTGATCCAAGTATCTTCTTATATAGTGTTGTGTATTCTCTGAAAAGCACCACTAAAAGCTTACGTTCGCATAAAGCAAGTGATCGCTTAAAAAATCTTTATCGAAATTCGTACGTCGCCGTTGTAGTGTGTTTGTGAGTTTCATAAAGCAAAAGCTACAAAAGTGTTGTTCGCGAACGCTGCCGGCGGGGTTCGAACTCGTACCACATGGATAGGAGGCATATCACTTAACCAGCACGCCCACGTGCTAAGTTGTTAGAGGACGTAGTAACATTCATTACTTGTGCTGGTTTCGCTCGTCTCCTTGTGTGTACAAACACTAATAAACAGAGTTGTTCATGCTATAGACTCTGGACATAGTGGACCAATTGGAACATTGTTCTCCAACAGGGACATAGAGTACCTTACTAAGTAGGTTGATGTTTCCATCAGGTGCTTTGACATTTCCTATTTTCTCCACAAGGTGTCTTGTATCATCTCCTATTTGTACCTCATTCTTATTCCTTGGATCTTCTAAATCTGATAGGAGTGCGACATTTCCTGCCACATGATTTGAACAACCTGAATCTATGTAGAAAACATGCTCATCAGATTTACCTTGTGGCATAGCCATGTTCATGATCAATAATGAATCCTCTTTGTTTGAGTCTTCTGTGTAGTTATTGAGTCTCTCCTTCCTTTGTAGCCTTCTTGATAGTTTGAATGATTGTAGTTGTTGTAGTTGCCATGATAATTGTTGAACCTTCCTCTTGAGTAGCCATAACTTCCTCTATTGTATCCTCTGCCTCTTTGATTCATGGAATTCCTAAAGCAATTTTTAGTTGTATGATTAGTTAATCCACAAATAGAACATGAGTTGGAGTCTTGGGATCTCCCCCTGTCTTGTCTACCTCCTCTTCCTCTACCTCTGCCATGTCTTCCTCTACCTGCATAGTTAGCTTGATATGTACCTGCTTCATCATCCACTTTCTTTGCCTTTCCTTTGTTATCTTTGGACTTGATTTTATCAGTGTATAAAGCTAAAGATTGATTACCTTTAGAGATTTCTCCATTTTTTATAAGCTTTGCCTCGAGTAATTAGTTGTCCAATGAGTGTATTGAAATTAGGTACATGCATGTCCATGTACAAATCCATAGCTGTGGTGAATGCTTCCCACTTTTCATCTGCCTTCAAGCCATTGATGACCTGCCTTACAATTTGCTCTTCATCTATTACCTCTCCAATGCTTCCCAACTGATCTGCTATGTCCTTGAGCTTTGTGACAAAATCAATCACATTTTGTGTGGGAGCCCTCTTGAGAGTTGTGAAATCCAGCCATAGTTGATGCTTCCTAGCTTTGGTACTTGAAGAGAAGAAGGCTTCAAGTGCATCCCACACTTCCTGAGATGTCTTACAATTTCTAATGTGAGGCAACAAAAAATCTGAGATAGAGTTGAGGAGATAAGACCTTGCAAGTGCATCCTTGGAGCACCATGTGTTCAATCTTTCTTGCTCTTCTTATGTTGGTTGACTTTTGTTCCTGAAACTTGGCATAGCTTCATCTCCAGCCACATAACCATATAAACTTCTACCTTGGAGATAAGCTTCCATTCTTAATGACCAAGCTGAGTAGTTACCTCTGTCCAATTTGTCAATTGATGAAGGAAATCCATCTGCCATCCTTGCTCTGATACCACTGTGAAGAGATGGATAGGTATGTGCTTGAAGATGAAGAGGTGTTGCAAAATCCTTGATCTACACCAGCGAAATGAACTCCAAGAGTATGTGGTGGACCCTTTTAGCTTGCCGATGGATGTATTAGACACCCTATGTACCTTGGAAGATCACTCTCAAAAAGATAGATCAAAACAGATAAATTGGAGTTAGCTCAGAGGTGAAGAACTTGCTATTTTGGTTCATACACCTATCCAATGTTTTGCATAATTCTCTGAGCACAGCAGTGATTAGCTTAATTCCTTTTGGGGAAGTCTAGTTAACTTAGAGCAAACTTTCAAGAGTAATCTTATAAAAAATAATGAACCACACACTGAGAATGATGTTTGTTAGTCGGCCGCCGGATTGGAAGTTGTAAAAATTGAATCTTGTTCGCACGAATGAAAGGTTGTTACACAAATACGTTGTAATCTTTATATATAGCAATGAAAAAGAGATGCACAGTGACGTTCGTTGGGATCACCAGACTGTCTATCTGGGTGATTTGTCTATAACGTTACTGTGTGTCGAGTTGGTAAATTGGGAGTATTCTGAGTATTCTGTCGTATGTTGATATTGTCTATTATCAGTACCTGTTCGAAGTGCGATTTACAGTGACGTTCATTGGGATCACCAGACTGTCTGTCTGGGTGATTAAGTGGAATGCTGCTGTAGTGTCTATTGAGCAATTCTGAGTATACTACTTTTGTCCTGACTAGTTGTCTATTGATACCTGTTTCTGTTCGTGAGTTACATAGACGTTCAGTTGATCGTTAGATGGTTTTTCTGAGCGAGTTGTTTTGCGGTGTTTCGGTTGCAATTGTTGTGTTGATTAAGCGTATCGTGGTGTCGCTCTTTCTTGTAAGGTGCTGTAACTTGTTGGATGAAGTATGTGTAATTGCGGTAGTGTTCTGAGAACTCCGAGTCGTATTGTATTGTCTTCAGCGTGGAGGTCTGTCCTCATACGGTAAAGGTTAGCTACGGTAAGGGTCTTTTTAAGTTGCGTACTGGAGCTTCAATACTGTGTGTCTGAGATTGTTGAGTTATGTTGTGTCTTCGGTTTTGTTTGATTGTTTGTATCTATTCGGTGAAGGTTGGATTACTGTTATTGTCTCTAGTGTTACAGTATTTTGTATTCGGAACAGTTCTTGAGTTCATTAAGTAACTCTGTATCACGATACTGAATAGTGTGGTGCAATGTGTTCGGTCAACTATGGGAGAGTTTGGTTGAATACTGTAAGATTGTAAGTGTAACGGAGTCTTGATAGAGTTTTGAGCATCAGTGTATTGTTGTGTGTGAAGTGGTTAATTTGGAAACTAAGTATAGGGCCTGTGTTTAACAGACCCCTTCCACTCCCAAGAACCCAATAAATGTTTAAACGCGCTACTGACAGCTAGTCCCACGTTTAACGTTTAACACTAGCGCCATCTATGGGAAGGTGGCAACAGATCAGATTGTTGCAAATCGATTGTAGAAACGCGACTATAGATTGTGAATGGACAATATTATTACGCAAGTAGTACAAAAGATGATACATGCCGGTTACTCGATCCAGTGAGTCATATCTGAAGTACCGACAACCTTGGGTACCTAATTTGCTAAGGACGCCTCCAAGAGGTAGAAGCGTAGATAGGTCTAACTCAGTTGCCAAGGAAGTGAAGAATGTTAGTAGTGATTCCGGTAATATTCTGGTAGAACTTATTGCATTTCTGGCAGATTTCGATGTGATTTCGGCACAGTCTGTCGAAGAAATAGTGACTCTAGAGTCTGTGGATAGAAACTTCGTGGTCAAAGAAATCACTGGAGGTGAAAAAGCACTTTGTTTTGGTAAAAATTCTACACCTTCCGGTGTCATTTCGGTACCAGTTGCTGAGAGTCCACAGTGTTTCGATGACGGTTTACCATTTCTTGGTGAATCTTCAGTCCAGTCATCGCTATTTGGAGTAAGCTTTCCTACATTTGATATCAAGAAGGAAGGTAGCATGTTCGAAGCTGAGATCCAAAATATACTGAACAATATTATCGAGCCATAGGCTGACGATACAGATTCCGACGGTTCAGATATTCAGCCTCGGGACACAGAAGATAGTCCCAATACCACCACCAGCACGATGAGTGGGCAACAACAACAACAACAGCAGCAACAGCAACAACAGTTTTTTCCACCCCGACCGACTCCAATAGGAGTAACGTACAATAAATTTGGAGGATTTCCAGGTGATGACCCAGATGCTTATGTACGCACATTTGAGATAAGTTACGCAGTGCTCAATCATCCACCTGATCCAGCATACAAAGCTATTGTCTTCCAGTCTACATTGGTTAATGAAGCAGCGAGGTGGCTTACAGAATATGATATTAACCATTTCGGCACCTATGAAGCAATAAGGGATGCATTTTTGCAGAGATTCAGGCTAAAGAAGAATCCAGCCGAAATTTTTAATTACCTACAAAACAATAGACAGAAGATGAATCAAACAGTGCACGAATATGCCACCCTATTTAGAACTCATTTGAGGCAATTACCACCAGCACATGCCAACCTGCCGGATGACGTTATCACTCAATGGTTTATCAATGGTTTGACTCCACAACTCAAATAGATTATGATCATACACTGTATGGAAGCTATGACACTATATGCGGTAATTGCAATGGCTTTGCAGCTTGAAAACAAGGTTGGAGGATTTACGGAAGACCTGGAATGGTTAAAAACAAGTAACATGTTGCAGAAGATCCGACCAGACAGATGTACTGCACCACGTGCAAGAATTCAGGGCATACCAGTGCCACTTGCACCCTCAACCAGTAGTTTTGTGCTATCTGTAACACGACAAGACATTCCACCGAAAACTGCACATACAATGCCAAAGTACAGGGAACAACAGCAGTGAATGCAATTATACAAGAACAAGGGCAGCCTGCCAATCACTATGTGCCTCCTCAAATGAGAAACAACCAGCAGCAGGGCTACCGAAATTACAGAGGACAGAGAAATAATAACTACAATGCAAACCATTGGCAGGTAGGACCAGCACAGGAAAATACTAATTTGCCACCACCGCGCTGCCATTTTTGCGATGAATTTGGCCACATTAGAAGATTTTGTAAAGATGCAGCTGAGTATGATCGAGGAAGAAAGAATGTCAAAATCCAATGACTAATATGGTACAAATCACACCAGTAGAAATGCAAGCTGTAGTGATTCAGACTCGATCTGATAAGCAACTGCAACCAGCAGCAGAAGTATTTGAACCAGGCATCCGTGAACAACAAAGGATGTATGATAAAGCTAGTCAATGGACCACCACCGAGCCTCCAGTGTTCCCAAATCCTATTCCGGTGACCCAGGCTCCGTTACCCGAGAAAGAAACACAAAAACAAGATTCTAATCCAGTACCAGGCACATCATCTTCAGCAGGCACATCATCTTCAGAATCTGCGGAAAATACAATTCAACCACATCAGGCATGGGAAATTTTATCTAAGGCCTCGATTACTGTTCCCCTTGGGCAGTTGCTGGCACTAGTACCAGGAGTTCGGCAACAATTCCAACAACAGTTCAGTCTTGTACCCTCTTGCATCCCGCCAACAGCGACAGTGCAACCGGAACCTGATTCTACGGTTGATCATTTGGTTCCTTTAATCACGGTATGGTATAAAAATCATAAAATCACACAGGTACTAATTGATGGAGGATCTGGTGTCAACATTGCTACCGCCGCACTGTGTAAAAAGTTAGGATGGACCGAAATCGAACCAGTCCAGTTTTTTGTCAGAATGGTCGACCAGTCAAGAGTCCATCCAGTAGGACTAGTACGAGATGTGCCCATAACTCTGCAAGGGACAACATTGAAGATGACTTTTGTTATCTTAGAGCTACCAGAGTCTAGCTTGGATTATAATTTGCTTTTCGACCGTCCTTGGTTGAAACAAGCCAAGGTGATACAAGATTGGTCCGCACAGGAACTCACTTTCAAGGATAATAATCGTAAATATGTTGTTAAGTTAGATGCTATATAGCCTTGTGAATTACATGCTAGACCTTATTTTGCAGATCCAGTTCATATGTTAGATGGTTTGTCAGATGATGAAGAAGAAGAGTTTTTTAAGAATAATATTGATTTGATCTCCCTAGGAACTATTGATCTACAATCTGTTGTAGATAATTGGAATCCGGCAGTTTGTACGGTGATGCCTGTGACGGAAGAAGTCAAGAAAGATGATACTGCTCCTGTAGATGACACTGATCTACAACAACTTTTAAACCCACACGATGTTACAGAGAAGTCCCGACAATTCTATGTTCCAGAAGCTCAGTTAATTACATATAATTTAGGTGATGAAGTTAATTAGGGACCTGTAAAAATAAAGGAAGGATTGCCTGAAATGTTTCAAGCAGAGTTAATACAGTTGCTTCGAGAGTTTTATGATGTTTTTGCATGGGATTACAAAGACATGAAGGGTTTGGACCCTCGCATTTATCAACATAGGATCATGCTGAAGCCGGAAGCTAAGCCAATCAAACAACCCAGCTACCGGATGAATCCAAACTATGCAGCAAAGGTAAAGGCAGAGCTTAATAGGTTACTAAAAGTCGGATTCATCGTACCAATAGAGCATGCTGAGTAGATATCACCCATTGTTATCGTCCCTAAGAAGAATAAGCAGTTACGCATATGTGTGGATTACCGGAAACTAAATGCCGCTACGGTGCCTGATACGTTTCCTCTACCTTTTCTTGACACGATGCTTGACAAGGTAGCAGGACACAAAATGTACTCATTCTTAGATGGATACAATGGGTATAATCAGGTCAGAATGGCTGAGGAAGATATACCAAAAACAGCGTTCATCACCAATTGGGGTGTATTTTCTTGTACTGTTATGTGGTTTGGATTAAGAAATGCCCCCACTACTTTCCAGAGGTGTATGCAGGAAATATTCTCTCCTTATCTTACCTCGTTCATGCAAGTATATCTTGATGATTTCTCTTTGTTCGGTAAGATGGTAGCACATTTGTTCCATTTACAGTGTTGCTTTGAGAAATGCAGAGAATACAGACTCTGTCTGAACCCAAAAAAATCTGTGTTTGCGGTTTCATGTGGTAAATTGCTTGGCCATACTGTATCTGCACAGGGCATACAAGTCGACCCAGATAAGGTAGCAGCTGTGTTAGAAGCACCTGTACCTACTACACCAAAGGAAGTAATGCATTTCATGGGTCAAGTGAGATGGCATGGTCGTCATTTACGGTGGCTCGCTCATTTAGCCATTCCACTCAATCGATTAATCACGAAGACTCCTAAACAGTTTGATTGGACTCTGGAATGTCAAACAGCATTTGATCGTCTAAAGTGTTTATTAACACAAGTACCAATTTTACAGCCTCCTGACTGGGATCGCCCATTCCATGTCTTCGTAGATGCATCAGATATTGCCATTGGAAGTGTTCTGATGCAACAAACCGATAAGTGGTTCCGGCCTGTTTACTATGCGAGTAGAAGACTTGCTCCTACAGAAAAGAATTACTCTGTAACGAAAAGAGAATGTCTAGGTTTAGTGTATTTGGTAAAGAAATTCAGACACTATTTACTTGGCCGCAGATTGACTTTTCATGTAGATCATGCTGCACTTGTCTATCTGGTACGACAACAACATTTAGGTGGTCGACTAGCGCGTTGGGTTCTACTTTTACAAGAGTTTGATTTTGAAGTAATCCATCGGCCCAGCAACTCACATGCCTTAGCAGATTTTCTTTCTCGCTTAGATTTCGGTGAAGCTCCGGTCCGTGTTGATGACACCACACCAGCGATTTACAGTACTGAACCGACTAATGATGAAGAAGCAAATCCTCCTGCAGCAACTAATTACTATGATCAGTTGTTAACTTTTTTGACTGATGGATGTCTTCCTTCTACAACATCTCCTGCAATGCGTAGGAAGATGGCAGTGTACAGTCGCAAATTTTGGTTAATTGCTGGAGAATTATACTATATGGATCACACTGGAATTTTACTCCGTTGTATTCCTCCACACGAAGTTAATTCAGTCATTACTTTGGCTCACTCAAGTCCTTCCGGTGGGCATTTTGCAGCAGATTTAACGCACCGAAAAATTTTGCAGAGCGGACTTTGGTGGCCTACTATGTACAAGGATGTATTGCATTTTTTCAAAAAATGTGATAATTGTCAGAGATCTGGACAGCCATTGCAGCGCCATTTTTTTCCGTCTACAACCTGTCTTGCCATTAGAACCTTTTCAGAAGTGGGGTCTAGATTTTATCGGACCTATTACACCGCCAGCAATCCTCAGTAATAATCGTTATATTCTGACCTGTACAGACTATGCAACCAGATGGGCAGAAGCTTGGGCTTTAAGATCCACCACAGCTGTTTCGGTGGCAAAGTGTCTAATGAAAGATGTCTTTCCGCGTTTTGGCTTACCTCTAGAGCTTGTTACAGATCAAGGTACTCACTTTGTCAAAAATTTAATGAAAGTACTCACACATTCTTTTCAGATCACGCATAAATTCAGATCACCATATTATCCTCGTGCAAATGGTTTGGCTGAAAGCACAAACAAGACACTGTTGAATATGCTTCGAAAACTGATTCTGGAAGCACTAGAAAGATGGGATCAACTATTACCTGCAGTATTATGGGCATACCGGACTACATACAAGGTAGCAACAGGATTAACCCCTTTCAAACTAGCTTATGGACTGGAAGCCATAGCACCAATGGAGATTGTAGTGCCAAGTTTATGCGTAGCTCTCACTCAGAAATTGATACCAGAAGATTCTTTATCATTTCGGCTAGATACACTCAGAGAACTAGATGAGCATCGATGAACAAGTTTTCTAACTATTCAGGAAGTACAGTTAAGACAAGCTCAAACACATGATTGATATCTAAAGACTCCAGTTTTTACGGTGGGGCAACTTGTACTCTTTTACAATGCAAAGTCGAATCGCTCTGCTGGCAAATTCAAGTTACGATGGTTTGGTCCCTACCGAATTTTTGAACAGGTGGGCCCAGCCACTTTTCGGCTGACTACTTTGACCGGAAATCTTCTTCCAAAGGTGATAAATGGTTCAACGCTGCGGCCGTACCAACAAGCATCCAATCTGCACTGAAACGTTCCGCGGATTGGCCGCGTCTTTTGCATTTTCTTTTCTTCTTTTCTTTTGTTTTTTGGCCTGCTTAATAAAATAAGTCTGTAAATATCCCCGTTTTAATACCTAATTATGCTCAACAGCCGCCCGACATTATCGTTCTGCTCATGCATGCACACCAAAGTTATGAAGTTATCATCTCAACATCGCACGATGAGTAGTGATTTTGATTGCTCTCCACTGCAAAGCATCTACTTAACCTTTTCCGTTTCGCCGAAAATTGCTATTGTGTTTGCGTAATTTGTGTGATCGTGTAAACCCTGTGCTTTGTGTCTTGTGCTTGCGTTTACTATGTGCGCCATGGAAGCTCTGGCAAACTTTGCCGCTTTCCGTGACGGACTCCCTGCCGATGTAGGAGATTTCCTGCACACCCGTGGGTTGGTCAATTTCACTGAACTACCATGGCATTCAGTGGATTGCCACCCGTTCTATGCCCAGATAATCGCCGCCATCGCTAACACACCTGCCATCGAGCAGAATTGGGCGATCACATCCCTACCCTCCCGAACCGTAATCACGTTCCAGGCCTTTGCTGATGCGTTTGGACTCCCTCGGCAAGGTCAAGAAAATGGCCCAAATCTACCGATCGCCACCATGAATCAATTATTCCCTAGAAGCTCATCCAACAAATACGCAATTCTCTGTCGCCCTAAACCTAAGAGATCCGCGCTACAATTCCTAGTAGCCATTCTTAACCTTCAGAAGCGAACCTATGGAATCTCTCGTCCTTTTTACTTCGCTATAGATTTAGCTGCTCGAGAACCATTCAATTTTGCATCATATTTCTTCCGAAGAATACACAAAGAATGTGTCTCCATCATCAAGCAGGTAAATAAGGGGGATATGCCAAGATCCAGACTATCGCACATCCTCAGCTTCTTATTTCCGGCCATCCAAGCAGCGCAACCCCCACCCCGAGGACCCATCCTACGACATGAGGAATCTGCACAAATATTAGAGGACGATGAAGAAGAAGACGAAGAGATATTCCATCTTCTCCACCGAAAAAGAATCAAGATAAGTTCATCCGATAGTGAAGTACAGGGGTCAACCGCAAATGACAAGGCAGACGACAAAGAAGAAGAAGCAAACGAAGAAGAAACCTTTCACGATACCGCAACCTCCATGCATCATGAGTCTTCAGCACATTCCTCTTCAGAACAAAAACAAGAGCAGGAGGCTCCCACTGAATCTGATATAAGCGCGTCAACAGAAGCATCTCAGCAACAATCGGAGCAGGAAAAGCAAAGAGATGAAGAGCATATAATCAACGAAGTTTTCGAGGAACTGCTTAAAGCCATCGAGTCCACAGCTATCGACACCGCTGACACACAACAAACCACAGAAAAGGTAACAAAATCTCACTCTGTTCTTCCCACTCCCCCACCGGAACCTCCACTCAACCCAATTATCCCTACTCCACCCATTCTTCCCGAAGAACCCACTGCCTCTTCTTCCTCATCCCCAAACTACTCTCTACCGAACTCCCAACAGCTCCTCACCGCATCCTCATCTCAACCCCGTCCTCATCTTCCACTTCCTTCGATTCCTATGATATCTGAACTTGCAACCATGGGTCAAATGTTGATCCAACTTTCACAACAACTACCCGTGCAAATGAAGCAAGTAACAGAGAATATCCGAGACGAGTTTCAACACAAAGTGGACGTACTAGAGGCGGACATTAGTCCTCTACAAGAAGAATTAATAGTAGCTAAAGCCGAAAACCAAGCCTTACAAGAACAACTTAAGGAGTTACAAGTCTGAATGGCCGAACAGGTAGAAGTTACCGCTCAAAGAGATGCACTGGCAGAGATCAAACAAAAAGACGAGTTACTAAATGATGCAAACGCCGAAATCATTCAGTTGAAGCAAGAGCTACAGGATAAAGAAGATGCACGAGTATCCTTAGGGAATCTGTTAGAAGAAACAAGACAGAGGCTAGATGAAGTGGTACAACGAGGCCAAGAACAGCATGATCTGACTATGAAAACAGCTGAAGAACTCTAGAAATGCAAAATAGATTTTGTAGAAGTAAACAACATTCTAAAACAAAAATTGACCATAGAAGCTCAACTGCAAAAAGTAATATCAGAGCTTCGCAGAGAAAGAGATGCCTACACCAGAACAATCCAGTTCCAGAATCAGCAGATCGACAGAAAAGACAACCAACTCGACAATCAGAAAGAAAGATTGGCTAAGATGGATAAACAACTTGCAGAGATGAAAGTATCCACATATGCGGCCTTGTCAAACGAATTTTATTTACAAGAGGCCTTTCTGCAGACACAGGCAGAAATTTTGCTGGCCGAAGTAATTTCCCTAAGTTCTGTAAGAACGGATGCACAATTAGTAGAACCTGATACTTTGAAACAGATGTTAGAAGCTTTAAAAAAGAAAATTGCCCGAACCTTTAGATTAGCCAGATCTATGTATTTAGAAGGCATTATAGATGAACCGTAATTTTGATAAACCTACGGGTTCGAGTCCACCGTGCGTGCCAAGTGTTACTCGGCCGCTGGATTGGAAGTTGTAAAAACTGAATCTTGTTTGCACGAATGAAAGGTTGTTACACAAATACGTTGTAATCTTTATATAAAGCAATGAAAAAGAGACGCACAGTGACGTTCGTTGGGATCACCAGACTGTCTGTCTCGGTGATTTGTCTATAACGTTACTGTGTGTCGAGTTGGTTAATTGGGAGTATTCTGAGTATTCTGAGTATTCTGTCGTATGTTGATATTGTCTGTTATCAGTACCTGTTCGAAGTGTGATTTACAGTGACGTTCATTGGGATCACCAGACTGTCTGTCTGGGTGATTAAGCGGAACGCTGCTGTAGTGTTTGTTGAGCAATTCTGAGTATACTACTTTTGTCCTGACTGGTTGTCTATTGATACCTGTTTCTGTTCGTGAGTTACATAGACGTTCAATTATCCTTAGACTGTTTTTCTGAGTGAGTTGTTCTGCGGTGTTTCCGTTGCAATTGTTCTGTTTATTAAGCGTATCGTGGTGTCGCTCTTTCTTGTAAGGTGTTGTAACTTGTTGGATGAAGTCTATGTAATTGCGGTAGTGTTCTGAGAACTCCGAGTCGTATTGTATTGTCTTCAGCGTGGAGGTCTATCCTCATACGGTAAAGGTTAGCTACAGTAAGGGTCTTTTTAAGTTGCGTACTGGACCTTCAGTACTGTGTGTCTGAGATTGTTGAGTTTTGTTATGTCTTTGGTTTTGTTTGATTCTTTGTATCTATTCGGTGAAGGTTGGATTACTCTTATTGTCTCTAGTGTTATAGTATTTTGTATTCGGAACAATTCTTGAGTTCATTAAGTAACTCTGTATCACGATACTGCATAGTCTGGTGCAGTGTGTTCGATCAACTATGGGAGAGTTTGGTTGAATACTGTAAGATTGTAAGTGTAACGGAGTCTTGATAGAGTTTTGAGCATCAGTGTATTGTTGTGTGTGAAGTGGTTAATTTGGGAACTAAGTATAGGGCCTCTGTTTAACAGACCCCTTCCACTCCCAAGAACCCAATAAATGTTTAAACGCGCTACTGACAGCTAGTCCTGCGTTTAACGTTTAACATGTTTAACAAGTGATGACATCATCCCGATTTTCACGGGCTGCTATAGTAATGAGACCAGGGAGCCGAAAAATGACCATAACTAAAGATTTAAGAATCCCATGATTATGAAAATGTGTATGCTTATACTAGACAGTATCCTGAATTTGAATAAGTACACACTAAGAAACAACTCTAACAAAATGCGTAAACAAGTCGGGTACTTGACAGAGAAGTGAAAATGAACAGACAGGGTTCACTTTAACTGAACATAAATAAAGATTGGAACACTCAAATGAAATGAAAAGTGGTGAGAATATAGTAGATTTATAGAGCTAACTTTACCAAGTTAAATCACTAAATGATGCACCAAGCTTAGAGAAACCATCTCTGCAATCTGACTGAGAAAACTAAGAGATATGGCAGTGATTAGTACACTTCACAAGAACATGGAAATATGAACTCAAATGATCATGAAAATGAAAGTATATTGATTTTACAATACAATGGACTTACTGATACATATGTGTGCCTTGTAATCACACCTTGATATGGCATAAAGCTCAGCTCTTGGAGGTCTTCACATAACCACGACTTAGACTACCATGTATTTATAATTGATCTTGGGAGGCTAACTCCCCTCAATCACTCTCCAATCAATTAGTGATTGATTTGATTCTCTATCTACCACAAATCAGGAATTCTTGGCTCCTCTTTCCCTTTTTGATCAAGTGGACTCAACCACTTAAGATTCTTTCACTTTTACATTAAGTAAAGTCTTCAAAGGTTACAAGAGGTAGTTCACAAGTGAACTTTACATTGTCTTCATTTTAAGGCTTCTTCTATGACTTTGTGGGACTCGAGCCAATACTTAGGCTTCTCATAGAATTGCTCCAACACTCTAGACACCCTCAATTGACTCTTGGTGGACTTGTAGAAGTCCCAAGTTTAGATCACACATTAACTTTAATTCATAGACATTTTTAATCTAGGCACTATTTAAAGACCCTTTCCTCCCCTTTGTATTGAACAAAATTCTCTAGAGCTCCTTTGGTTTCCTACTCCCACTTGAGGGTCAACTTCAAATTACCCTATCTAAAAATCAATGAGCTCTAGGGCTCAAAAAATGGATTTGGGATGAAAAACATAGGTCAATTTAGGCTCCAGGGGGTCAAAACAGGCAAACAAGAATTCTCGAAATATTTTCTTAGGGGCCTAACAATGCTTCATTTTCTTGAAATATTACTCACAACTAACTCCAAATTTGCAAAAATAAAAGTGCTTAAATTGTTTCCCAATTCAAGGGGATCGTTGGGATGGTCTAAGAGGATCATGAGGGCGTGGCACTTTCGTGATGGTCAAGTGGATCGTCACGATGGCATGGGACCATCGCCATGGATTGAGACCATCATGATGGTTTGGTGTTATCGCGATGTTCTCGTGTTGTCACGATGGTCAAATAGATCATCGTGATGGCGTGATATCTCATTGCGATAGTGTAGTGTCACCATGATGGCTTGAGCCCATCAGGATGGTCTAATGAATCATCATGGTCAAGGACCATCGCAATGGTGTGGGACTATCATGATGTTCAAATGGCCCGTGATGGCCAACGCCCATCGCAATGGTCAAATGGATTGCGATGTTATTGAGCATCATGATGGTCATGTGGCCCATCACGATCATCAAATGGATTGTCACGATGGAATGGGACCATCACGATGGTTAAATGGCCTATCATGATGGCTTGAGCCCATCGCAATGGGCAAACAGATTGGCGTGATGGTCAAATGACCCATCACAATGGCTTGAGCCCATCACGATGGTCAAAGCCCATCATGATGGTGTGGGAACATCATGTTGGTCTGAAAAAATATGAATCTCACAAAATCACTTATGGTTCCTTGGAGGCACTTGCTTTATATGTTGCTCTGAGCTTTCAGAAGGAATGATGAGAAAACAAAAATTTTGCATGTTTTGCTACCTGTGCACAATGTTGAATGTTGTTCCTATAAAAAAACTCTCAAGCACAGCAAATCAACCTCTCTCTCACTCACAAATGAAATGAGTGAATGGATATGGAAGGTGGAGGTATGACCAAAATGGTGAAGATGATGATGATGCGAGAAGATGGAGAGTAGAGATGATAGAGATAATGATGATGGTGAAGAAAGTAAAAAAAATAGAAAAATTACCTACTTACCTATGATTCCAAGGTCACATCTCTACATCTTACCATCACACGCTTGTCTGCACAGCTTGATCCCCGATAATGGTGCCCAATTTGGTGTTGCTCTAGCACAATGACAAGTACCAATGTGAGGAGGTCCACCTCATAATTGTCAATCGGGGAAGACATGAGGAAGGTATGATGACCATGAGCAAGTGAGAGTACCAATGTGTGAGTGAGAAGCACACAAGCATGCACACACATACACATGTATGCACACATGACAAGACAAAGAGTGGAACAATGGAATCCTCTACTAGCAAGCTCAATGAAAATATACAATACTCAAGAAACAGTTCACTCTCCAATTAGCTAACCCCAAAAATGAGCTCTCTAGCTCATTTTATAGTTTTCTCACTAGTTCTTGCCCTCTCCAGACCTAGTGTCTGGACTAGTCTAAAATTAGGTTCCATGGCTTTTTTGGGGGCTAAAATAGAGTTTACAAATTATGAAAATTGGTGTGTAGCTACTTGTAATACTCCTCAAGCTTGAGGTCTCCTCGGCTTGAAAAAATGGATTTGCAAAAATGTGAATAATATTTACTGTTGATATATTTAGGTAGTGATATGAGTGAACACACTAGGACTGCCGGGGCACTTTTTTCCCTCTTTAGGAGGTTTTTTCCCCCCGGCTTGTATATACGCCTATTGCCCTAATGGGCTACTTATCTTTGTACATTATCTAGTAATACATTCAGTCTTGTGTGTTGTGCTTCAAGCTTCTTCTTCTTCCTTGTGCTGTTCGCGTGCTTCCGCAGACATCTATCACCAACAATTGGTATCACAGCAGGTCGTCGCTTCATCTAGGGCACCATCGACACTCCTCCTTTTGCAGTCTCGGAATCGTACAAATTTTGGTGAGCATACTCAAGATGTTTCCGAGATCAAAACAGCTTTGCTTTGTGGTGCCGAAATCGCGATCTGAGCTCGTTTCGGCCTCCGAACGCACTATCACAGTGCTTATGCAGGCTATTTCATCTTTTTGTGCCAAAGGTATATACCAGTTTCTGTTCGCCGGTATAAGTGTCTCGAAGTCTGGTACAGGTTTAGTAGAACTCGTCTGGGCAGTTCCGCTCAACTTTTTGAGATACAATCAATTTTCTGCATCAAGGTATTTTAGTCACCGGCCATGGCTGAAAGCAGTGATGTATTCCGTATGTTGGCTATTGAGGATAAGTTGGATGGTACCAACTACCCATTATGGGCTTATATGATGTGACATGTATTGGTTGCAAAGGGATTGTGGAACATTGTGCAGGGTGTTGAAAGACGTCCTGTTACACCTGTAACAATAGGTACTACGAATACAAGTGCGGGAGCTAATGAAGATGGTGTCGAAGATGATATTGTGCAGATTCCTGTTCGTGCTGCTGTTTTTGCTGCACCTACTAAAGAGCAGATTCATTGGGATGGCAGAGATGCCCAGGCACATGCATTGATAGATTTGTCTGTCAAACGTGCCATTATTCCTCATATTCGCTCTTGCAGAACAGCTAGGGATGCTTGGGATACACTTACCACATTGTACCAAGCTAGGAATGAGGCTCGTGTTGCTTACCTCCGAAAACAGTTGGAGAGTGAGCACATGAATAAAGGTGATTCTATGGACAGTTTCCTAACAAAGATCAAAGATTTGAAGGAATAGTTGATTTCTGCTAATGAGGATATACCAGATAGCTCACTTGTGCAGATGGTTCTGAATGGTCTTCTTGATTCATATCAGAGTTTTGCTTCTACTCTTCAGTTGATGATGAAAGGCAATCCGAATGCCTTATCATTTGAGGAGTTAGTCTCTGTTCTGTTGGAGGAAGATCAGTCCAGGCAGAATACGTCCATTATGCGTGTTGCAGATCAAGCTTTCTTGGCTAGTCAGAAGGGCAACGGAAAATGGAGCTCTTCTACTAGTAAGAAGAAATCTGCAAATGTTGCACATTCGAAGAACCAGGATAAAGATGAGAAGAAATCAGAAAAGCAGAAATTGTTTTGCAAGTACTGTTAAGGGAATGATCATATCATAAAGAACTGTCCAAAACAGGCTGCAAAAGAGGCAAAGAAAAAGGAGCCTGGAATGGTTGTTGCAGAAGCCTCCACACCAAAAATAGAGTCTACTAATCTTGTGCACGAAGAAGAATGGGCGTTTACTACTATTTGCAGTTTTGACCCATCTTCTCATGAGCAGTGCATGTCTGGAGTGGACTCAGATGTTTGGTACTTTGACAGTGGGGCGACCAAACATATTACCTCGCAGCGCAGTTTCTTCTCTTCACTGGAGCCTGCCCCTACAGGGAATACTGTCACATGTGCCAACAACTCCTCTTATCCTGTTATGGGCATTGGTAAGATCATTCTGACTACTACTGATGGTAGTTCTTTCACTTTGTCAGATGCTTTATTTGTGTCAGGGATCAAGAAGAATCTGTTATCAGTTTCTGCATTAACCAAGATTGGCTTGGTTATGAAATTTGTTGATGACAGATGTACAGTTCATGATCTGTCAAATGGCGATGTTATTATTGCTTCTGGCATTTTATGTCGTGGGTTGTATAAGCTCATAGACTATGAAAGATCTGTGAATGATTCGGCATGTGCAGTTCATGATTCTTAGGCTATGTCAGATGCAAAGCTTTGGCATGCACGCTTTGGTTATCTAAATTTTGCTAGTTTTCTACGCCTGCAGAAATCTGATATGGTGTCTTCTTTGCCGAAGCTTGAGGCATTTGGAAAACATGTTTGTGAAGGCTGTATTTTGGGCAAAATGCAGCGTTCCTCCTTTCCAAAAGATGGTTCAGTTCGGGCTACACAGAAATTGCAGCTTGTACATAGTGATGTCTGTGGTCCTATGCAGACACCCTCTTTTGGAAATTACCTTTACTTCGTGACTTTCATTGATGATTTTTCCAGGCATGCATGGGTATATCCACTCAAAGCAAAGTCCAAAGTGTTCATGTGCTTTAAACAATTTTTGGTTTTGGCTGAAAATCTGTCAACATGTAAAATGGGCACCCTCCATTCTGATTGAGGGGGGGAATATATGTCTTCTGATTTTAATGCATTTCTGGCTGAACGTGGGATAAAACACCAGCGTACAGTGCCGTATACACCTCAACAGAATGGAGTTGCTGAACGGAAGAACAGGTCACTCATGGAGATGGCGAGGTGTATGGTCAAGAGTCAGGCTTTACCACATAGTTTCTGGCTTGAGGCTGTCATGTGTGCAGCATATGTACTTAACAGGTGTCCCACTAAAGCGCTGTAGTCTATCACTCCATATGAGGCTTGGCATGACTGCAAGCCATCTGCTGCTCATCTACGTGTTTTTGGTTGTTTGGCATATGCATTAGTGCTTGAACAACATCGTAGAAAATTGGATGATAAGGCAGTAAAATGTATTTTTGTTGGGTACAGTTCTGAAAGTAAAGGCTATCATTTGTATCATCCACAGACCAAATGCATTCTGGTTAGCCGTGATGTTGTTTTTGTGGAAGATGCTATTCAGCCATTGCTTTCATGTACTAAGGAGACATCTGTCAGCTCCAAAGACATGTATGATACTTTGATGCCTCTTTTTACAGGTGGACAATCTAGTGCTAGTCCTAATGAGGCAACTTCTCAGCCTTTGCAGGTTTCATGTGATGATGCAAGTAATTCTATTTCTGATGCAGATGTACATGATGCACTTATTGATGAGAGACCTGATATTGAGCAGGCAAGAACTATGCCAAAATGGCTGGTGCAGACTTTGCGTGACAGCAAATGAGACGCACTTCTGTCATATCCTACTCGTTCAGGCTCTCATAGTGCCTCTTTTGCATCAGATTGGTATGCTATGGCTGCATCTAGTCTCTGTGATGAGAATGAGCATGTTTCGTTTGATGAAGCACAGAATTCAGAAAATTGGATGGCTACTATGCAATCTGAATATGATTCTATAATGAAGAATGGTACTTGGTCTTTATGTGACTTGCTTCCTGGAAAGAAGGCCATTGGCAATAAGTGGGTATACAAGCTGAAGCGTAAACCTGATGGTACAGTGGACAGGTATAAGGCTAGGCTTGTTGTAGAGGGTTATGCGCAGGAAAGAGGCATTGATTTTGATGAGACCTTTGCACCTACATGCCGTATGACTACTGTTCGGAGCATTTGTGCACTTGCAGCCCATCATGGTTGGAATGTACATCAGTTGGACATTAAAACAACATTTCTGAATGGTGACTTGCATGAAGAAGTGTATGTTTTTCAGCCCCGTGGCTTTGTGCAGAAAGGGCATGAGAACCAGGTGTGCAGGTTAAAGAAGGCATTATATGGTTTTAAGCAAGCACCACATGCTTGGTATGAGAAAGTACATGCCTATCTAGTTGCACATGGTTTTGAGAACAGTCCAACTAAAAGCACCTTATATGTTAACCGTGCTAATGATGTGCTTCTGATCATTGTTGTCTATGTTGATGATATGTTGCTCACTGGTCCTATTGAGAAGCATATTGCTGATTTCAAGGCTGATTTGCATGCCTCATTTGAGATGTCTGATTTGGGGCATTTGCATCAATATTTGGGCATTCAATTTATGCAAGTTGATGGTGGAATGGCTTTGTGTCAAATGAAATATATTGACACATTATTGGAGCGTTTTGGCCTTGAAGACTTTAAGCCTATTGCCACTCCTATGGAGACAGGTTTACGATTGATTCTTCATGATGCTGGAGATGCATTTGATGCTGCTCTCTATCAGCAAGCTGTTGGATGCTTGATTTACTTATGCATTACTCGGCCAGATATTCAGTTTGCTGTCTCACAGATGAGCAGATTTATGCATTGCCCAAGAGTCACACATTGGAAGGCGGTTACGCGCATCTTTCGCTACTTGAGTGGTACTCGGCTACTTGGGTTGTTTTATCCCAAGGGGGGATCACTACCGGCAGATTTGCATGCTTTTTCTAACTTAGATTGGGCTGGTTGCTATGACACTCGTGTGTCCACCAGTGGTTTTTGCTTCATGCTTGGTAGCTCATGTATATCTTGGTTGAGCAAGAAGCAGCCTACTGTGGCCACTTCCAGTTGTGAGGCTGAGTATAGGGCAGCTTTCACAACGATTGTTGAGTGTGTGTGGCTCAGACGCCTTATGGCTGATTTGGGTGCTGGCCAGTCTTCTGCCACCACCATCTTCACTGACAATCAGAGCGCATTGGCAGTTGTGAGGAACCCTGTGTTCCATGCTCGCACTAAGCACATTGAGGTGCATTATCACTATGTCAGGGAGAGGTTCTCGGCTGGGGAGATCAGCTTGGCATATGTGCCCACGCAGGAGAACATTGCAGACCTTTTCACGAAGGCTCTGCCTAGGGAGAAGTTTGAAGCTTTCCACAAAGCTTTGGGCTTACTTCCTTTTGTGGAGTGATTTCCACATAGCTTGGCACTTCCTTATACATGAGTGCCAGCTCCTTGTTCACCGCATCACTCCCAGGGGGGATTTGTTGATATATTTAGGTAGTGATGTGTGTGAACACACTAGGACCGCCGGGGCACTCTTTTCCCTCTTTAGGAGGTTTTTTTCCCCCGGCTTGTATATATGCCTATTGCCCTAATGGGATACTTATCTTTGTACATTCTCTAGTAATACATTCATTCTTGTGTGTTGTGCTCCAAGCTTCTTCTTCTTCCTTGTGTTGTTCGCGTGCTTCCGCAGACATCTATCGCCAACATTTACAATGGTTTCTAGTGATAAAAAATCACTCTTTTTATAGGGATTTCTTCTGAAACTTTGACATATAATTCTTGGAGCTCTGTACATGCTCCCTCTTCTTGTGTGTCCACTTACTTGATGCATTCATGTATCTTGTGCTTGACCTTGAGTTCCAACAATGAGCCTAGTTTGAGAGATGCTAAGCATATTGGTCATACCTTTACTGATGAAACCTTTTCAAAATTAAAATTTGGATGTGAAAAATTCCTATTGTCACAAGAAAAGAAGAAATTTGAATGGATGATTCGAAAGCAAATCAAAGAATTTGCATTTGAACCAAGCGAGATAGGATGTGTAGATCCAAAGGTGGTAGCTTTGATTGTAATTTTCACAATTCCTCATATTCCATGGAGCTTACGAGCTATTCCAACACCAAAAGCTCGTCTTCCCAAACTGATTCATTTGTTAAAAGAGAAAATTGACATGAAGATTTTTGAGCCTTCTTTCTATGTGTGAGAAGGCTCTGTAGTCATGCGTTGAACCAGTGAGGATGATCCATTGAGATTGAGAGAAAATGTTTCTAGCGCCTTATTCAAATTGATGGTTTACTTAGTCAAAGAAGAAAAGAAAATTGAGATTCATTCAAGATCTTCATCCACTAAATAAAGTGATATTAAAGAATGCTCCAACTAGACTAGTTGTAGATAATTATGCTAATGCCTTTCCTATTCATGCGATTTATTTCATAGGAGATCCCTACTCTAGATATGAGCAATTGCAATAGGCATTAGAAAGTAGAGACATTACAAAAATAAGGACACTATTGGGCTTAATGCATATGTGTACGTCACCACAAGGAGCCACCAACTCTATGACACACATGATGAATGCAATGCACAATGTGTTGCATGATTTTATTCCATGACTAACTATGTCATTCCTCGATGATGTGCCAATAAAAGGGTGTGAAGAGAGTATAAAAGATGATGAAGGATGTAGAAAACTTGTGAAAGATCACATATTAGATCGTGAGAAGATTCTAGAATGATTTGAAGAAGTTCATTTGACCCTTTCTAGTGAAATTTTAGTATTTGGTACTAATTAGGGTTAGGCTGTCCGATTATTATTTTGTAAATCTACAAATATTTTGGTGAAGCACCATAATGGCCTAAATGTTGTAGCCTTTTTCCATATCAATATAAGAAGGGCTATAAACATGTCATTCTACGATGTGATAGAGATCATTCCATGAAATATCATTAAAAAAAACACACCTTCTAGGCGTTAAAATAATCCCTATGCATATTCAAGCTAGCCACACTTCCCATACACGTCTAGAAGGGTGTTAGCTACAAAGAGATAATATTCGTACCCTACTTGAATTACCTGCAAGAGAGTCTCTCACCCTTTTCTTGCAGCTCCCTTGCTACCACAAGCTTTAAGATGCAAAGGAACATGGTGGGATCCAAAGGAACATAGCTTCTTCCAATAACCCAAGTTTGGTATAACCATTGATCAAAGCACTTTATGCAAAGACACCCCTAGAAATCAGTGAATCAAATACATCATGTACTACCACAAGTGACCAAATATTGAATACATATCCACTAGAGTGTCTTCAATCGAGAGGTGAAATATCAAAACCTTCCCCAACCAAATCAGCCTGTGTCTCTAGGCCTTTCTTAATCAATAAAGTGTTGCTACAAGCTTTGAAGATGCATAATTCTGCTACATCATTGGGGAGTGCATTTAACATTCACTCAATGCACTAAAATGCTTCATTAAAATTCCCATGTTCCACATGCCCTAAGGTAGTGAAATCCATGCAACAACATCACACCATTAAAGAGTTGTTTGCCTTCAGAACACATCTAACACAAACACACATGAAACTTGTAAGTACAAAAATCGCTATCTCACAGAGCTAACACCTTGCAACTCTGGTCTCCAACCTCCACCTGTCAAATGAAGGCCAGAGTGAGATTACACAATTACCTCTAGCTACCATGAATCAAATCTTTCCCTGTAATCCTCCAATGAGTATGCCATCATGTGTCATCCCACCCCTGAGAGTCATTCCCTTCAATTTATCGTATCTATCATTAATCTCTAAAAATGGATTTATGTTATCTCTTGGCCGATTTATTCGATGGTTGGTATGGCTTCTTGGGAACCCATCAAGTCGGTAATGTTTTAATTCCATTGCATTCACAAGGAATCCATGATGGTTGTAAAGCAGCTCTCCAAGGGAGAATTTCCCCGTACTCGTCTTCCTCACATTTTTTCTTTCCTGGTATCTACTACGGCCGCATCAACTTCCCTAGTGCCCCCTCTTCTCACCACGATCGCCTCCTCTCATATGGATGTTGATGACGAGGATGATGAAGTTCTTCTATGTTTCCCCTAGAAGCACCACTGTGTGGCTACCACCTCATCACCCACTTCTAGTACTTCTTCTGCACCCCTCACTATGGGCATCCTCCTCACCCAAAGAGATGTTTCTACCACTATGCTCGCTCCCAAAGAAGTTGTGGATGACACAATCAAAGAGGTTGCTATGGAAGGAACCATCAAGGATGTGTGCGAAGTCTATAGCACCCCTCCTAGTTCCCCGCTCAAGGCACTGACCACCTCTTCCTCGCCTCCAATTTCTTTGATAGCCTACGAGATCCTTACCACCCTCATTGAAGACCTTCCTAACTGCCTCATTACCTTAGCAAAGGATGTCCAGGAAGCTGCCGTTGTAGCTGTACTTGATGTTCCCCCCTCTCCACCTACCCATCAATAGCCCATTGCTCCTATCGTGCCTTCCACCCCTATTATTTCACTTGATATTGCTTCTTCCTTGCATGAATCCTCTGCAGATACACCATCACCTTCCCTTGATTACTCATCACCCCACTCCCAAGAGGTTGCCCTTGCTCGCTCCTCTGCAACAATACCTCCACATTCTACCAAATTACCTCTTACCTTTCTGCCCTCCATCCAAAACTTGGACACCATCAGTTAGTATCTACTCCAGGTATTCGACATACTACAGCCCGAGATCCTCACTAAAAAGTAGAGCATCTGCCAGGAATTGTAGCATAAGCTGTACATTTTGGAAGCAGACATTGCCCTTCTTCAAGAGGAAGTTCTTGGACTTCGAGCCAATGAAGTACAGTTACAACAGCAAGTCTCGACTCAAGAAGATGAATTTATTCAATTAGTGGAAGCCCTTGTTGACAAAGAGGCAGCATTAGATCATATGGGCACTATCTTAGAGGCCACGACTACCAAAGTTTCTCACTTGGAGCAGACCTGTGCCACCATGCACCAAAAAGCTGTCTAGTGGGAGACAAACATGGCAGCCACAAAGGAAGAGTTGTTCCAGAAGGCACAAACATTGACATCAGAACTAGGAAGGACAATTAAATTGAAGAAGGATTTGGAAGCTACTCAGAAAAAAAGACAAGCTTACTTCAAGACCATACAATTCCACTCTCAGTAGATGGTAAAACTCGAGAAATAGTTAGGTATTGAGAATGAGAAACTGCAAAGAATCAATGTTGATGTTGAAGACAACAAACTCCGGTTCCATGTAGCTTTAAAGAAGGATTTTTACCTTCAAGAGGCATTTTTGCAGGAGAAAAGTCAATAGTTGTTAAATAAAGCTCTTATAGTTCAAACGCGTACATGTTAGACCCCGATCATGTGCAAAGGCTACTTAAGGCTCTAGAAAAGAAAATAAAACACAGCTCTGAAGATGCACGTATGATGTACATACAAGGTATTATCAACAAAGACTAGTTTTTTGTAATTGGGTTTGAGTCCACTGTGCATGCTAGTGTTAGGCTGCCGGATTATTATTTTGTAAATCTGCAAATATTTTGGTGAAGCACTGCAATGGCCTAACCATTGTAACCTTTTTCCATATTAATATAAGAAGGGTTTTAAACATGTCATTTTATGGTGTGGTAGAGATGCACAACAAGTCTATTGGATTGCATGTGATGGAATGATCAGGTGCAGACTCTGTTTATCCCTATTGATTGCTTTATAAAGTGCACTACGACATCATCAAGTATTAGCTAAGTGATTCATCTTTGTTGTGGTGATTAAACGTTAAGAAGTTCTAATAGAAAGTTAAAGTGATTAAGTCTGTAATCTCATTGACAATCAAAGTAGACAGTGATTGTTATACAAAGTTTAGAATAAGTAAATTGAGTGGTATGTTATTCGCACCACAGTAATTGTGGTGATAGATTGTTGGTGCAAACAAGCCTACACACATTGGCTTGGACCCTTGGACTTATGGAAGATTAGCATGGATAAAGGTTTATCAAGGCTTCATTCAAAGCAAGGCTCATGTGAACATATGCTTATATGTTTTTACTACTTTACCCCTTGTAAAAGTCTAAGTGACTTATCATTTGTTTGTAAACACCTTAAGTCATCCACCTACCACTAGAGTCGTAGAAATATGAATGTTGAGATGGAGAGAATATCTCCCTACTTTTAGAGGAGAGATTCAAGGGAGCCTAAGTTTGAATTTCAAATTCAAATGAAGAACAAACTCCTATAAATGATGTAGTGAAAAAGTCGCGGGTTACTCTCTCACTCTAGCTCACTCCCCGAGGCAAAACTTTATTGTAACTCATTGTGTGTGAAGGTTACTCCATAGCCAACACCACAATACCTCATCTAGCTCTGCTTGGCAAGCTAATGAGATTGTACAAACACATACATTAATAGAAGTATACATTCATCATCTCTGTTTTGTCTGAGTCACCTATTCCAAGTCTGTCAACTTCAAAGAGGCATTGCTCTGGATCTACTGAACCAAATCAAGAGTTCTATAGCTCATTGGAACCAGCTCAAAGTCTACTACAAGCATACAAAATCTCAAAGGATTTCATTCAGCCATTTGGGAGAAAATCGAATCGAGGTGCACACTGGTATTTGTCTGCAGAGTTCCTGAAAAGTCGGGGGTGATTATAATTTTGCTAAACTTATTTCTCAGTGCATAGTTTATCAATTGAAGTGATTCCACTTGTGATTGGTAGCTTACTAAGGTACATTAATACTCCCAAAAGGAATTGTGCCAATTTTAAGTGTACTGGACACACTGAGTAAAAGTCTGAGCAGGTATCATTACAGGAATAGAAGGTTTTGCTCAATTTGTGAAGTACCAAGTTATCTGTTTTGATTTGGTCATTACCCAAATCATTTCCAAAGCACATATATGGTTTCTTTATGTCATTAGGAAGCTAAGCTTGTGTACTAAGCATATCTGAAAAGAAAAGAGGGCAGGTGTTAAGCAGGATTTGCAGCACCAACTGATTTCCTGAGTGCATCCATCCATCACTCTCAACAGTGGTATCAGAGCAAAAGAAGGTAATCATGGGTGATGGTTTCCCTTCATTCATTGACAAATTGGACAGAAACAACTATCAAGCTTGGTCATTGAGAATGAAGACCTATCTACAAGGGAGAAGTCTATTTGGATACATATCAGGAGATGAGGAGTTGCCCTCATTCAAGACTAGAGGACTACCTACAAAGGATGAGCATGAAAGACTTAACCAATGGTGTGCAAAGGATGCTTTGGCAAGGTCTTATCTCTTAAACTCTATATCTGACTTTCTTTTACCTCATGTAAGGAACTGTAAGACTTCCCAAGAAACTTGGGAAACCTTGTCAAATTACTTTTCTTCCAACACAAGGGCTAGGAAGAATCAATTATGGATAGAGTTCACAACACTTAGGAAGCAGCCCAAGCAATCAGTCTCAGATTATGTGACAAAGATCAAAGATGTGGCAGATCAACTAGCAAGCATTGGAGAGGAAATTGAAGAGGAGCAAATAGTCAGGCAAGTGACAAATGGACTCAAGGCAGATGATAAGTGGGAAAGTTTCACCACTGCAATGGACCTCTACATGGACATGCATACTCCTGATCTCACAACACTCATGGGCCAACTATTTACACATGAAGCAAAGTTCACCAAAGCTGGAGATCAATCAAAAGGTAATAACTCCTCTGCTCTCTTTACTGATAAGAAAGTTAAAGATAAAGGCAAGAAGAAACAGGATGAAGAAGGCTCTACCTCTCAAGCCAATTATGCAGGGAGAGGTAGGTCATCTAGAGGAAGAGGCAGAGGAGGTAAGTCAGGTAGGGGGAGACCCTACAACTCATCACCTTGCAACATCTGTGGGTTGTCAAATCATACCACAGATGAATGCTACAAGAACTATAAAAACCAGAGAGGAAGAGGCTACTCAAGAGGTGGATACTCTCAAGGAAGAGGCAGATTCAATCAACATCAAAGCTACAATGGATACAACAACCAATACAACAACAATTACAACAACAACCACAATGGAAGCTACCAAGGTGGATTCAGAAATAGAAGAGACTACAACAACTACACAGAGGAGCAAGATGACTCTTTATTGATCATGAATATGACCTCAAAAATAGGTACAAATGATGATCATTTATTTTACATTGACTCAGGATGTTCTAACCATGTAGCTGGCAATGTGGCATTGCTTTCTGATTTGGAAGAGCCCAAGGGCAAACATCAGGTACAAACAGGTGATGACACTAAACACTCTGTGGTCAAAATTGGAAATGTGAAGACATGTGATGGTAATCAGAACCTATTAAGCAGGGTACTCTATGTACCAACAATAACTAAGAATCTGATGAGTGTTGGTCAGATTGTTGAGAAAGGTTTGCAGGTCAGATTCACACAACATGGAGCATATGTGGAGGACCCAAAACAAGGATTCAGAAGGATAGCAAAAGGGGAGAAATCAGGTAGATTATTTACATTTGAGCTAGAAGATACAAAAAACATTGCTTTGTATAATTACAAGGATCAGACACTTTCAGAGTTAGAGATATGGCATAAAAGATTAGGGCACATAGGTGAAAGGACTATCAAGCAAATGTGCAGGGATCAATGTGTGCTTGGGATACCTAATGTATCCAAGCAACATATGATTTACAAATGTGGATCATGTCAGTTTGGTAAGTCTCACAGATTACCCTACTCAAGAAAAGGTTTCATGCATGAAGACTACCTAGACTTGGTACACACAGATGTTTGGGGACCTAGCAAGGACCCTTCGATTTCTGGTTCAAGGTATTATGTGTCCTTCATTGATGACTATAGCAGATGGACCATTTTATACTTTATGAAGCATAAAGATGAAGTGTTTAATTGTTTCAAGAGGTATCTTGCACTTGTTGAGAATCAAACAGGTAGAAGCTTGAAGAGGCTAAGGTCAGATGGTGGAGGAGAGTACTTCTCCAATGAGTTTGAAGATTTCTTGCAGGAAAGAGGTATCAAGAGGGAGATCACTACCAGATACTCACCTGAACAAAATGGGGTAGCAGAAAGAAGGAATAGACTTATAGTGGAAACAGCTAGGTCTATGCTCAATGAGAAAAAGTTGCCAAATTACCTATGGGCAGAGAGTGTGTCCACTGCCACTTACCTCATCAATAGGTTGCCATCCAAATCACTTGATGGCATGACACCATATGAAGCTTGGCATGGTAAGAGACCCTCTCTGGATCATTGCAAAATTTTTGGATGTGTAGCATATGTGCATATTCCCTCACAGGTAAGAGGAAAGCTAGACCCAAAGGCAGAGAAATGTATCTTCATTGGTTATGATTTGAACCAAAAAGGATACAGATTCTACAACCCCACAAACAAAGGCTTCAAGGTAAGCAGAGATGTCATATTTGATGAGAATGACTCATGGTATGAGAATGAATGCAGGAAAGTGAGTCTACCCTATGACATGGAGGAAGATTTTCCAAAACTTACCAAGGAAGAGCCAACTCAGCAAGAAGATTCAAGCTCATATGATGATACCATCAATCTTGAAGAGTTCAAGGCTTGGAAGTCCAAAGGAAAGATGAAGATGAAGCAATTGGAGGACAAGGCAGAGACTTCTACTCAGGCTATGAGAAGATCTCAGAGAGAGAAGAAGAAGCCTATCAGATTTGGGTATGACACATCACTTGTAACTAAACATTCTGTGTATCTTGCAAAAGATTTGTTGAATGAAGAACCAGGTACCTATGAAGAAGCAATTACAAAGCCAGAATGGAGAGAAGCCATGGATGAGGAGATAGAAGCCCTCCAAGAGAGTGATACTTGGGACTTGGTACCCAAGAAGGATACTATGAAGGTAATAGGATCTAGATGGATCTACAAATTGAAGAAGAATTCAGATGGAACAATTAACAGGTACAAAGCTAGGTTGGTAGCCAAGGGTTTTGCACAAACCCAAGGCATTGATTATGAGGAGACATTTTCTCCTGTGGCCAAGATGCCAACTATCAGAGTTTTGGTGAGTGTAGCTGCATCCAAGAATTGGAACATGTACCAATTGGATGTGAAGAATGCATTCCTAAATGGATGGATATCTGAAGAAGTCTACATGTCACAACCACCTGGCTATGAAGATCCAAAAAAGGTACATTATGTTTGTAAATTGAAGAAGGCTCTGTATGGTTTGAAGCAGGCACCTAGAGCATGGAACTACAGATTGACCACCTACCTCCAAGACCAAGGATTTGTGATGAGCAAAGCAGATACTTCTCTATTCATAAAGAGAAGTAGTACAGAGGTAATCTACTTATGTGTCTATGTTGATGACATTATCATTACAGGGAATGATGTCAATGGGATTAGACACATCAAAGGACAGATGATGAAAGAATTCAAGATTAGTGATCTTGGATTACTAAAATTCTTTCTAGGTCTTGAAGTGATCTACACAAACTCAGGTATCTACATTACTCAAAAGAAGTATGTACAGGATATGGTCAAGAAGTTTGGTTTGCAGGATGCTAAGGTATCTACTACTCCAATGGAGGTTAACCAAAAGCTAAGTGCTCATGAAGGAGAAGAAATCAAAGACATTACAGGATACCAAAGTATAGTGGGTAGTTTGAATTATGCTACCTTGACTAGAATTGACATAGCATATGGAGTAAGTGTGCTTAGTCAATTCATGCACAAACCTAGAGTACCTCATCTAGAGGCAGCAAAGAAGATCTTGAAGTACCTCAAAGGAACTCAAAGTCATGGTTTGTATTTCCCCTATACATCAGATATTGACATTAAGGTTTACTCAGATGCAGATTGGGCAGGATGCAAGGATGATAGGAGAAGCACCTCAGGTTATATTTGTTTTGCAGGAGATAAGCCTATCTCTTGGTCAGCTAAAAAGCAACCTACAGTGGCATTGTCATCCACTGAAGCAGAGTATAGAGGACTTGCAAATGCTACTCAAGAAGCTATCTGGTTGAAGCTTCTATATACAGAGTTAGGTCTATTCACAAGACCACCTATCATATTTGGAGATAACACTAGCTCTCTTCATCTTGCAGCAAACCCAATTTATCATGCCAGAACAAAACACATAGAGGTTCACTACCACTATGTGAGAGAGAAATTGCTAAGTAAAGATATACAATTGACATATGTTTCTACTAATATGCAATGTGCAGATTTACTTACCAAGGCATTGGATGGAAACAAGCTAGGAAGATTCAAATCTATGATTGGATTGCAGGAAGTGATTGAAGAATGAAAAAGAAGACTTAAGCCAAAGTGTTTGGCTTGAGGGGGAGCTGTTGGTGCAAACAAGCCTACACACATTGGCTTGGACCCTTGGACTTATGGAAGATTAGCATGGATAAAGGTTTATCAAGGCTTCATTCAAAGCAAGGCTCATGTGAACATATGCTTATATGTTTTTACTACTTTACCCCTTGTAAAAGTCTAAGTGACTTATCATTTGTTTGTAAACACCTTAAGTCATCCACCTACCACTAGAGTCGTAGAAATATGAATGTTGAGATGGAGAGAATATCTCCCTACTTTTAGAGGAGAGATTCAAGGGAGCCTAAGTTTGAATTTCAAATTCAAATGAAGAACAAACTCCTATAAATGATGTAGTGAAAAAGTCGCGGGTTACTCTCTCACTCTAGCTCACTCCCCGAGGCAAAACTTTATTGTAACTCATTGTGTGTGAAGGTTACTCCATAGCCAACACCACAATACCTCATCTAGCTCTGCTTGGCAAGCTAATGAGATTGTACAAACACATACATTAATAGAAGTATACATTCATCATCTCTGTTTTGTCTGAGTCACCTATTCCAAGTCTGTCAACTTCAAAGAGGCATTGCTCTGGATCTACTGAACCAAATCAAGAGTTCTATAGCTCATTGGAACCAGCTCAAAGTCTACTACAAGCATACAAAATCTCAAAGGATTTCATTCAGCCATCTGGGAGAAAATCGAATCGAGGTGCACACTGGTATTTGTCTGCAGAGTTCCTGAAAAGTCGGGGGTGATTATAATTTTGCTAAACTTATTTCTCAGTGCATAGTTTATCAATTGAAGTGATTCCACTTGTGATTGGTATCTTACTAAGGTACATTAATACTCCCAAAAGGAATTGTGCCAATTTTAAGTGTACTGGACACACTGAGTAAAAGTCTGAGCAGGTATCATTACAGGAATAGAAGGTTTTGCTCAATTTGTGAAGTACCAAGTTATCTGTTTTGATTTGGTCATTACCCAAATCATTTCCAAAGCACATATATGGTTTCTTTATGTCATTAGGAAGCTAAGCTTGTGTACTAAGCATATCTGAAAAGAAAAGAGGGCAGGTGTTAAGCAAGATTTGCAGCACCAACTGATTTCCTGAGTGCATCCATCCATCACTCTCAACATAGATATTTTTTAGTAAGTAATGCTTCGTATGGTGTACTGATCACTGATTGAGGTGGTGCCTCTTTCGTTGCTATGGTCAAACCTCTGTACTATGCTTCAGTTGAGAATAAAGGAACTGTTGGTTGTATTACTTGATGTATGCTACAATGTGAGTGAAGCTAGACGATTCCTTGAAGCATGTGTATTTTATCGTATTTGGATACCACATTTTGCTCATGTGGAATATGACCTATATCAACTTCTAAGAAAAGGGGAGAAGTTCCTTTGGATTGAAAAGCATACGAAAGCTATGAAATCATTGAAAAATCTTCTCATTGAAGCTCCTCTTCTAGAAAAGGTAGATTTCACTAATGGAAAGCATATAATTTTACCAATCGATAGGAGTCCAATTGTTATAGGATGGGCAATTGGGCAAGATTGTAAATACGGGCATAGATATGCAATAAAATTTGGAGCAGAAATTTTACATGAGAGACAAAGGAATTACCCACAAATCAAGAGAGATCTATGGGGAGTTGTGAGAGCTTTGAAGTGTGATAAAGAATACTTCATAAGAGCTTATGTGATTATGGAGACTGATTGTTTACCACTTCTTGCTATGATTGTTAATTGTTCCACTCCTGATAGCAATGCTTTGATAGATTTCTTATATAAAGTCAATTAACCTCGAGTTTGCTCACATTTTAGGAAAGGCAAATCAAGTTGCTAACGTGCTCTCACGAGCTAGATTGAAAAATGTCAAAGGAGGAAATGATGAAAAAGAGAGAAAATTTTATGCTTGTGCATATGAAGCTAATAACTCCACATTAGCACAACTTAATGAAGATGAGTATGAAGGAAATATGAAAGAGATTGGGAAGTATTTAAGAATCTAGCCCCAAAAAATCATGGGTCTCAAGATAGATTTAGAGATATTAAGAGAAAAGCTTTCCACGTTTTCCTAAAAGATGGCTATTTATGGAGACATTCAAAAGCGAAGATTGTGAATCCTCAAAGAGTTGTAGGATCAAGATTATTACAAAGGTAACTTATGAAATAAATGCATGATACTATGTGGGCAGGACATAAATGGTTTTTCAGAACCTATGAAAAGAGAAGAGAATGGTATTGGTGGAAAGGAATATATGTTGATGTGTTAAATTATTTTTCCACTTGCAAGACTCATCAATTGCATTCATCAATTAAACACCGTGATAGCCTAACCCCACTTATCCACCTAGCATTCACTACAAATAGGTGGTTGCTTTAGTAACACTGCCAGTAGGAGTGAATAATATGCGTTACATTGTTTTCGCTAGAGATGAATTAACAAATAAATCAAGTGTTGTCTTTTAGAGTTTTGAAATCTTTTGTGTTTATCTACATATTACAAGGTTCTTGTTTTGATGTAGTGAAGCTCCTTTGGTGAGAGTATGAGAGAAGATGTTCAACAACATTTCATCAATAAGAATTTGATCACCTTTCAAGATGGTTTGTATATATGCATATAATTTTAGTTTTGATTCAAATGTTTCTCATCATTTGATAAGATTTTATGAAATCAAGACTTGATCAAGTGGTGATGATGGAGAAGGTAACCAAAGCATGGAGTTGAGAAAGCTTTATTCGTTAGCTATCTTGATTAAACCTTAATCTTTTTGCACCATTTTTGGTTGCATTGCATCTAAAGTATGCATATTTTAAGTTCAAAAGAGCAAATGCTTTAAGTCCATAAGTGCACATTGATTCGCACATGAGATGTACTTGTAAATATCATAAATAAGAGTACGTTGAACCATGAGTGAAAATGAGAAAAGACTTGAGAGAAAAGATGAAAGTGATTGCATTTTTGGGTAGAGATATGAGTGGAAAGCTTCTGTTAGTAGAAATTTTGAGAACTGTTTCCTTCTTTTCTCCATGATTGTGAATGCTTGCATCTAGAGTACACATGCTTGAAAATGTATGTGCACGGAGTTTTGAAGCCCATAGTTGCATGTCCAACTACACGTTAATGAATTGTAAATACATGAAGAAATTTTGAGTTTTAAAATGAGTGAGAAGCCTCATCATCAAGAGCAACACACCTTTTTTTATTGGACCATGATGTTTGTTGATGCACTTAAAAGTATGCATGTATTGGGCCCACTACATGGCCGTGCATAGGCACGTATGTTTTTAACCCATGCACTTGATTGATTTCACCATATTTGATTTCTCACATAGATTTGGAGACATGTTTGATACTTTATGGTGATGTGTCTAGAGGCCACACAAGTTTGAAGGGGGTGAATGTCATATAGATTCCAATCATACAACTCAAAAGTTTGGATATCTTGATTGGTGGGAAAATCCAAGAGAACTTGGAAGTGATGTGTATGACACAAATCCAAAACCTATTGGATGTTTGGAGGCGATCAAGGTTTTTTGGCTGCTTCATCTTAATCACTAAAGCATGATTCTTCAACTACTTTTCCTACATCACCAAAGCAAGGTTCTTTGGCTGCTCATCTACATCACCAAATCAAGATTCTTCACCTCCATTGATTCACCTCCATTGATTGCATTGTGTACATTCCCAAAAAGCCTTTTCGTTTTGGCAATGTTGAACGTGTAAAGCTAAATAATATCTTATCTAAGTACGTGGGTACTCATAATTTCCATAATTTCACTTCTAGAACCAAAGCCGAGGAGCCAAGTGCAAAACGCTATATAGTTTCTTTTGAGGTTGTTGATATGTTTCAAGTCAGAAGCATGGAGTTTATAAGATGTGTTATAGTTCTGTAGAGCGTCATGCTTCAAAACGAAAGAAAATGGTTGGATTAGCATTTGCTATTTCACAAGATTTGTTCCAGAGTCTATCATAGAGACAACATTGAGAAAGGATAAATGAATTACCATATCAATTGCTCTTCGATGAATGTATGTATCCAACCTATAACCAAAAGTGGTACAATACACAGAGGAAGTGACTCAAAAAGGTCTAGAAGATCGGATAAGCCAATTCAAACATAGCATGATTTACCCTCATATGGAAACTACCAAAAATAAGGAGGGTTTTTTTTTTTGTTTATCTTTTTTTTTGGTGATTACCGGAGAGGCTGAGGGGTATATGCAAGAGCAGGAAGAGGAAGGTGGCAGGGGTGAGGACAAAAAGGCCACCATTGAAGTCTCTTTTCTTTTTACTCTAGGATGGTTGAGGACACACAGTTTCTGATATCCCACAATTACTTCGTGTTTGAGATTCATTTTTGTAGAAGAGTGGTGCATCTGGGTAGAGGTTTGGAGAGTAGAGAGTGAAGGAGGGTGTTTGGCCACTGATGGAGCAAACAAAAGAGGCTTATAGGGGTGCATTTTAGAGTTTATTAGTTGCATCTAGGTGGAAGATTTAGAAAAATGTTAGCGAGAGAAGAAGAAAGACTGTGAACGGAGATGATCTACTATGGGCCATGGGCTCATTATCATTCAATGATTACATCGAGCCTGTGAAGTTTTAGCTACAGAGGTACTAAGAGGTTGAAGGAGAAAAGGCCTTCATGATAAAGCAAAGAGACTTGGACATAGGCAATCCTGCAGATCAGAGGGTTGTACATAATAATATGATCGATGTTATTGTTGTCCATGGGAGGTATATGTACCCTCCTCCCCATCACTACCTTCAATCAACCCAATACCAGATGCCTATGCACAATACAACTATGTTTTAGTGGAATCACTACTTTATGACTTTGCAACATGGTGATATGATGTTGGGGGGCTCTAGTCTGTTAGGATTTTTTTTATCATCATGATTGTTTTTTGATACATTTTGGAAAGTTCAATTCTACATAAATCATAAGTTAGTTATGCAAAGAAACATGGTGTCAATCTCTGATGTCAGGCAGATGCTTCTAGTTTAGATCCATGTCCTTACACTCTACACTCTAGGTATATTTCCAGATCATCATTGAAATGTAGTCGTATAGATTGAAGCAAGTTTTTCTTCTTCCTGGTACTGCATTCAATATATTAATTTTGCAATCGAGTTGTGTGTGTCTTTCTTTGTATGGTTTTTCTATTAATGAATAGGGCTGCCAATCTTCTTGAACTTTTATGATTTGTTCTATGGATCTTAGTGTAGAGCAACTGATTGTCCTTAGAACTTTTGAGTTTCTTCTATATGAAGCATACTTAGCAAAAGGTTTCGTGTTCAACATCTTGTAACTACAGAGTGGATCTAAGTTGCATTATTCGTTATTCCATAATTCGTTTATTCGTGAATAATTACGGAATTTTGCGATAAGCTCTTATTACTCGACCAGATTATTCGGTGACATGTCAGCTTATTCAGACATGCCCGAATAGTTTTTACATGGGAATTTGACAGTTCTCGATCGGAAGCGCTTTTGATCGAAAATTTTTCGATCGAAAAAATGTTTCGATAAAAAAAAATCGATCAAATAATATTTTATAAAAGAGTAAACCTAAACTCTTTTTTTCATAAAAGCTACTTTGTTCTTTACAAACTTAAAGTGTCATAGACAGAACAAGCTATACATTTTTGCTATATTAAATAATTGAAACTATTGTTATTGTTTGACTCAACATTGATTCTTACTTCACAATAGTATATGTATGTGAATTTGAAATCTATTATGATTGATTCTTGCTCATTTTTCATAAAAGCTACTTTTTTCTTTAGGAACTGAAAATTTCATAGAGAGAACAAGGTATAGTTTTTTCCTATAAATAATAAATAATTTAAACTATTGTGATTGTTTGACTCAATATTGATTCTTACTTCACAATTGTATGTGTAAATGTATGTGCATATGATTAGGAATTTAGAATCTATTGTGATTGTCTGATACAACATTGATTCTTACTTAACAATACTATGTATAATTGTATGTGCATATGATTAGAAATTTAAAATCTATTGTGCTAGCAAAAATTTAATCAAGGGAAAAATTCCTAGTCATCTCCCCACTTCCACATTTTCTATGTTTAAGAGTCAAGGTCACTTTCTTGGCATTCTGTGTGCAACCCTAAGCACACAATGTCCCTGATGACAACGTGAAGGATAAGCAGGAACACCACTCGCTGGCATGAAATGACTATGAGTCTTCATGATCTCCCTTATTGGAGTTAGTTATTGATGGATCATTTGGTGGACCCAATGCATATTTTCAAGAATGTCCGAGAGATGCTCTAGAAGACATTGATTGGAAAGAAGGAAAGAAAAGCATAAAGGAAGAACTTAGAAGAGCAACGTCTTATGAAAGATTTGTGGGCAATTACCAAGATAAATGGAAGAGTGTTGCTGTCATGCTTCAAAAAGGCGTGCATTTACAAAAATCAGTTTTATGTAAAAAACCATCGCTTTCTAAGTAATCTACTATTCTTACAAAAGCATCACTTTCTAAAGCGATCTATTATTTTTACAAAAAAAATCAAAAAATATTTTCTTTTAATTGTCCTAAAAAATATTTGAATAAGTGCACACGCGTTCACACCCTCATGATTCTTCACCTATTAAATCAAAACGCAATTAAAAACCTGAAGACATTAAAAATCCATATAACATTCCATTATTATATAAAGTATAACATGCCTCCCACTTGATAAGCAACTCACTTCAGTTGATAAGAATAAAATAGACATGGATGGCCACTCTGATTCCATGTACCATTGATACATGAAAATTGTGTTTTTCAGAGATCCAACTGTAATGTCATAGTGTGACAGTGTTCAAGCAGAAGTGCTACTTGTAGTGTTTTGCGGTGTTATGAATTGGTTCAAAAATGGAAAATGCAGATGGAATGAGTCAACTTATGAGCACTAAGCTAGATAAGCATAACTTCCATGCTTGCAGATTCAAATCAAGAATTTCTTGATGGGAAAAGGCTACTGGAAGTACATCAAAGGAGAGAACGAAAATGCTCCGCAGTTACGAGAGAGGAATTAGACTATAGACCAGTTAAGAGTGTATGAAGAATGGAATCAAGGAGCATGAAAGGTAATGTACTAGCTACTTGTTAGCATACATGATAGCATCATTGGGCACATACAGGATGCCAAGACTCCAAAAGAGACTTGGAACAGTTTTGTCACACTGTATGAGATCAACACAAAGACATAGAAATCGCAACTCAAGAATGATTTGCATACACTAGAGAAAAAGAGCATGTCCATGAGTGACTACACCTTGAAAATCAAAAATATATGAGTCACTTGCATCTATTGGTGTGAATGTAGATGATGATGATAAGGTGGAAGTGTGCCTTTGTGGTTTAGCATCTGCATATAAGTAGTTCAGAACTTCTATACAGACCAGGGAAAATATTCAGAATTTTGTGATCTGGTATCCATGTTGATTATTGAAGAAAAGAATCTTGGTGAGGACTCAAACTCTCAAGGAAAATCTAGTTTTGATCATGTATTCTACTCTGGCACAGAAAGAGGCAAAGGTAGAGGTTTCAGAAGTGGAAGAGGAAACAATAACCAAGACCAAGGTCAACATCAGAATCATGCAGGAGGTAGAGGGTAGCTTCAGGAAGGGGGAGCCAAAGAGGCCCTAGAAATTTCCAAATAAATGATTGAGGTAATGACAATAAAGGATGTTGGAATTGTGGTAAACCTAGACATTTTGAGTGTGATTGTAGGTTGAAGAATCAAAATACTAGGAGCTAGTAAAACAACTATGCATCCACAAGTGCAAATGATTCTAAGAAGCTATTCATAAGTCAACATCACATGATGAATACGATGTCTGGTGATGTTTCTAAATCAAATGGTAATGTCTGGTATGGTGATTAAGGTGCTTCACATCACATGACTAGTCATGTAGAATGGTTTAGTAGTTTGCAAAAATGCGAGTTCTTAGATATGTTGGAAGAGGTGATGACACATCACATCCTATCAAGCATACAGGGAACATAGCATTGTGTATGGAGGATGAGAAGGTAAAACAACTTGTTGATGTGCTGCATGTTCCAAATATAACAAAGAATCTGGTTACTATTGGACAAGTGGTTGACCACAGATTACATGTTACGTTCAATGCTGATGGGTTATATGTAGAAGAGTACAAACATGGTGGACAATTGATTGCCAAAGGAAACAAAGTGGGTAGGATGCTCACCTTAAATGTGAAAATTCCTTAAATGAATGCAGCCATGTGTGCAAAAGGTGCAAGATTTATTGTTGATATAGAGATCTGGCATAAACAAGTTGGACATGCAAATTTGTAGAGGCTGAAATCCATGCAGTCCAAGGAGATTGTCAATAGACTTCTAAATTTCAAAGTTGGAGAATGCAAAAGGTATGTGGAACATGTCAATTTAGTAAACACTAAAGAGCATCATTTTTGCATGACAAGCATGTTAGTGAGAATGTACTAGAAATAGTACATACAGATGGTTGGGGTCCTACAAAGACCACATCTATGGGTGGTCGTAGGTTTTATGTTACTTTCATTGATGACCATACACAAAAAGTATGGGTATGTTTCATGAAAGAGAAGAGTGAGGTGTTCACTCACTTCCAGAATTTTAAGGCTATGGTGAAAAAGTGTGAGGAGATGGACTTGTACTTGATGAAGATGAAGTGGAGCTGCAAAAATTTTGCACTACACCAACCAAATGGACTCTAGAAATATGTGGTGGGCCCTTTTAGCTTGCCAAAGGATGTATTTGACACCCTATGTATGTTGGAAGATCACTCTCAAAAAGTTGAATCAAAGCAGATGAGTTGGAGTAGATTCAAGAGCAAAAACTTGCTATTTATGTTCATACACCCGTCCAAAAATTTGAACAATTCTCTAGCCAGAGCAGCAATTAACTTAATTCCTTTTGGGGAAATCTTACTAGGTTAGTAAGCTAACAATCACAAGTTATCGCAACAAAAATGATGGAGTACACAAGGAGAAAGAAGTTTAGCAAGTGATAGGATGACCCCAATTTTCTTAAGCTACAACAGTACTCAGACCTGTGCATAGTAAAATGGAGATATCGCACGATTAAAGAATCCAATGCTACTCAAAATTTGCACGTACATACTAAACAGTATGAAAAGTCTAAGAAGATTTAAATCATGGAAAATGGGGAAGTGAAAACTGAGAAACAACTCTGACAAAATGCCTGTTCTAAGAGAGTGCTGGCAGAGAAGAAGAAAATGAGGTGACAGAGTTGACTTCAAATGTTCATAACTGAAGAGTGAGAGATTCAAATGCAATGAAAACTGGTGAGCATATAGTAGACGTAGGGAGCTAACTTTATCAAGTTGAATCACTGAAAATAATGCACCAAGGGTAGAGAAATCATCTCTGCAATCTGACTGAGAAAACTCAGAGATATGGCAATGAAGAGTACACTTCACAAGAACATGCAAATATGAACTCAAATGATCATGAAAATAATAGTATATTGATTGTACAATACAATGGACTTATTGATACATATGTGTGCCTTGAAAGCACACCTTGATATGGCATAAATCTTAGCTCTTGGAGGTCTTTTTTCAACCACGACTAAAACTGCCATGTATTTATAGTTGATCTTGGGAGCCTAACTTCCTACAATCACTCTCCAATCTATTAGTGATTGATTTGATTCTCCAACTACCTTCAATCATGAATTCATGGCTTCTCTTTCCTCTTTTGATCAAGTGGACTCAACCACTTTAGATTCTTTCACTTTTACATCAAGTAAATGCTTAAAAAGTACAAGAGGGAGTTCACAAGTGAACTCTTCAATTTTCACACCTACTCTTCACCTTAAAGCTTCTCCTATGAGCTTGTGAGACTAAAGCCAATACTTAGGCTTGTCATAGACTTGCTCCAATAGATCCCCCTCAAGCCAAGTATGCTTGAGGTCTTCAATCTTCCAACATTACCTACAAACCAATCATGGCTTTGAATCTGCAAAGCTTTGTACCATCCAATGCTTTAGTAAGAATATCTGCACATTGTTGATGAGTGGACACATATGATATTTGAATCTCCTTGCTCACAATCTTCTCTCTTACATAGTGATAAATGACTTCAATATGTTTAGTCCTTGCATGAAAAATTGGATTAGTTGCTAAGTGAATAAAGCTCATATTGTCACAAAAAATATTTGGAGTTCCAATATCCAAACCAAGATCTGTGAATAGTGTCTTCATCCACATAGCTTCTTCAGTAGCTATGGCAAGACCTCTATATTCAGCTTCAATAGAAGAGAGAGAAAGTGTGGGTTGCTTCTTGGATGAACATGAAACAAGTTTTGAACCTACAAAGGTAAGATAACCTCAGGTGATCCTTCTGTCTTCCTTGGAGCCAGCCCAATCTACATCAGAGAACAATTTCAAACATAAATCAGATACATAAGGGTAGTATAACCCCTCATTCATGGTCCGTTTGAGATATCTAGGTATCCTCTTAGCAGCCTCCATGTGAGGTTTCCTCGGTGTGTGCATAAATTGACTTAGCACGCTCACACTATAACAAATATCAACCCTTGCCAATGTGGCATAGTTCAAACTACCCACAAGGCTTTGATAACCTGTCACATCTTCTATGAGTTCACCTTCATGTGAGCTCAATTTATGATTAATCTCCATTGGATGACTTGCAATCCTACAATCTTGCATCTTGAATGTTTCCAACATGTCTTTAATGTACTTTGTCTGAGTAAGAAACAAACTATGATCTTCGTAGACAACTTCCAATCCTAGGAAGTAGGTAAGTGAACCCAAATCACTTATCTTGAATTCTGTGCTCATCAGTTCTTTGATTCTCTTCATGCCATATGTATCATTTCCTATAAGTATAATATCATCTACATACACACACAAATAGATGACTTTAGAATTACTCCTCTTTATGAATAATGATGGATGTGCCTTGCTAGGTTGAGATCCTTTGTCATTCAAGAATGAGACAACCCTGTGATTCGAAGCCCTTGGGGCATGTTTGAGTCCATATAAAGCTTTATTAAGTTTACACACATAATCAAGATACATGTGATTCTCAAAACCAGGTGGTTGTGCCATATATACCTCTTCTGTTATCCATCCATTAAGAAATGCATTTTTGACATCCAATTGAAGTATCTTCCAATTCTTGGAAGAGGCAATACTAAGCAAAAACCTAATAGTAGGCATCTTTGCCATAGGAGAGAAGGTCTCCTCGTAATCAATTCCCTGATTTTGTGCAAATCCTTTTGCCACAAGCGTTGCCGTATACCTATTAATGGAGCCATCTGAGTTCTCCTTCAATTTGTAGATCCACCTTGAGCCTATCACTTTCATTGATGGAGACTTGGAACCAACTCCCAAGTGTTATTCTCCTCAAGGACTTCAATTTCTTCTTCCATTGCATGTCTCCATTCTGATTTCTTCTTTGCTTCCTCAAATGTTGAAGGTTCCTCTTGATTTATGTCGTGTGCTAGATAGATTGAATGTTTAGTGACTAGAGAAGTATCAAACCCATACCTTTCTGGCGTTCTTTTCTCCCTCATGGACCTTCTTAAGACATGATGTGATGATTCTGCCTCTTGTCCAAGCTCGTGCATTTTTTATTTACCTTTAGACTTCCACATTTTGATTTTTTCATAGTGAGTTGCTTCATCATCTTCTGAGGTATCCTGCTCTTCAACTTTAGAAGAATTATCCTTAACAAGATTTGGAAAATTTTCTTCAAGATCATAAGGTAGGTTGACCTTTCTACATGAATTTCATACCAAGAACTATTCTCATCAAATACTACATCTCTACTCACCAAGAATCCTTTGGTTGTCAGGTTGTACAATCTGTAGCCCTTTTGATTGTTGTCATATCCAATGAATACACACCTTTCTCCTTTCGGATCCATCTTGCCTCTAGCCTCTGAAGCAACATGAGCAAAAGCAACACATCCAAAAATCTTACAATGATCCAAGCTTGGTCTTCTTCCATTCCAAGCCTCATATGGTGTCATGCCATCGAGTGATTTTGAAGGTAACCTATTAAACAAATAAGTGGATGTGGATATAGCCTCAGCCCATAAGTAATTAGGTAAGCACTTTTCATTTAGCATAGACCTTGTAGCTTCAACAATTGCTCTATTCCTTCTTTCTACCACTCCAGTTTTCTCAAGAGTGTACCTTGTAGTGATCTCTCTTTTGATTCCTCTTTCTTGAAGAAAGGAGTCAAATTTATGGGAGAAGTACTCTCCCCCTCCATCTCACCTTAGCTTTTTCAGTGTTTTACTTGTTTGATTCTCCATAAGAGCCAAATATCTTTTGAAGCATGAACAGACTCCATCTTTGTGTTTCATAAAGTATAATATAGTCCACCTACTACAATCATCAATGAAGGAGACATAATACCTTGATCTAGATATTGAAGCATCCTTGCTAGGTCCCCATACATCTGTATGAACCAACTCCAAGAGATCTCCATGCATATATCATTTCTTCATGAACGGTAACCTGTGAGACTTTCCAAATTGACATGCACTACACTTATAAATCATTGGTTATTTTGACAAGTTAGGGAGTCCAAGTACACTTTGGTCCCTACAAATTTTCTTTAATGATCTTTCACCAATATGTGCTAACCTTTTGTGCCATACTTCCAATTCTGTGAGTGTCTGACTACCATAGTTAAAGAAAGCAAATGTGAACAATCTACCTGTCTTTTCACCTTTTGCAATTCTCCTGAATCCTTGACTTGGATCTTCAACAAATGCTCTTTCTTTTGTGAACCTAACTTGCAACCCTTTCTCTACTATCTGCCCAACACTTATCAAATTCTTTCTAATGGTAGGGACATAGAGTACCTTACTCAGTAAGTTGATGTTTCCATCGGGTGCTTTGATAGTTCCTATTTTCTCCACAAGGTGTCTTGTATCATCGCCTATTTGTACCTCATGCTTGTTCCTTAGATCTTCTAAATCTGATAGGAGGGCCACATTTCCTGTCACATGATTGGAACAACCTGAATCTATGTTGAAAACATGCTCATTAGAATTACCTTGTGGAATGGCCATATTCATGATTAGCAATGAGTCCTCTTGATTTGAGTCTTCTGTGTAGTTATTGTGAAGAGAGATGATCGATGCAATCCGAAGATGAGTTGGTGCTGCTACAACCAACTTCACACCAGTCAACTGAGACTTCAGAGTTGAGTAGTAGACCCTTTGAGCTTCCTAAATCCACCAAAATATCAGCCAAGTACTTTGGAACATGTATCTCAAAAGTTTCGCTCCAAACAGACTAGTTGCAAGATAACTAGCTCCCAAAACTTGCTATTTTTGTACATACACCTGCTGGAAAAAATGAAGAGTGCTCTCAACCTGGTAGGAATTAGAAATATTCCTTTTGGACATAGAAAATAGACTTAGCTAGCTTGCTATTCCAAGTTAAAACACTTCAAATGATAACCTTATCACTGAGAACCAAATTCATCAACATTAGAACCATGCCCACCATTCTCGGGGCTCTATAGAGATAGACCAGGGAGTAGTAAAATGTAGATATCTCCCAAAATATAAATCCAATAACCATGAAATTTTATATGCACAAACTAGACAGATAGAGAAATCAAACCCAATGTAGAACAAGGACAAAGGTTGAGTAGAGCTTGAGATATGAGCTTCGGAAGGTACTGCTCTGAATGAGTATAGTAGAGAACAAAAGAGAGAAGTAGAGAATGATGAATATATAGATTCACATATGATTACAACCACATTGGCAATGAATATTTTCACAATGGGAGTAGAATGATAGAGCTATGGAGTACCCTCTTCAATCTCTACAAAATGACATGAAGTGGTCACGTACAAGGTTTGCTAATCGCTTCTTCCTTCTTGCTCTTTTTATACCTACTTTTGGAGGGAGTTTTGAATTTGAATTCAAATGGCTCCACCTAGAAGTGATCCCCAAAGTTTGCAAATATTCCATCAACTCACTAATTCGTGGTTTTAGGTAGTTAGAGCCACGATTTTGCTTTTTACATCATGGATGAGGTAGCCCATTGTTTGTTCTTACCCTTTGGAGTTGTCCTCTCCAATCATTTTAGCATAAAGGATCAACTACACATCTTTAAAATGTCAATCCAGGAAGTATGCAAAGACCATAGCCCCTTCTAGTTAATGGAATCCAAGAATAAGGATTAAGGTAACTGTTTTTCTGAGAAATTATGAAGAAGGGGAGAAATATCTAGGGTTTTGATTATCTTGAGTTCTACAACAGCATTTTCAACGATCTTGGTGCCAAAAGTGTGCCATTTTCTCTGTAGAATACAATTATGACATCAAATTTCAAAAACAGTACCTGTATCACACAGACGAGACAATCGCGATTCTGTGAAAACTAAGAATTTCCATTTCCAGCTTTGTTCTTCTACACTTTCTCACTCAATACACTAAAACTCACCTCTCTTCATACATCTTACTCAGAAATACACAACTGAAGCTTACAAATTCCATGGATCACACAAAGAATAGAATCAACAAATCAAAAGGTAGTACATGAAAGGGAGAAACACGATTTTTGAAGGAGAGCTCTTCACATTACTTGGATAGCAAAAATAATACAACCAACCCTCTCAAAATGGAGGAAATTATCTTTTATACATTTTCAAGTGTCCTCTTTCACACTTGAATTTTGGTCCTTTTCCTTTCTAATCTAAAAATATGCTATCAAAGAGCTTCCAAAAATTCTAGAAAAAATACATATGATTCCAATTTACATGAGGAAGACTCTTCCTCATTTTTACATCATTTGCATAAATATTTCTACCAACTTTTGACATTTTACAAATAATTTCCCTTCAAAAAATGCTTCTTCTAACATTCTTCCCCTCCTGGACTTTTTGGAGTTGTTACCCTTTGGAGTTGTCCTCTCCAATCATTTTAGCATAAGCGATCAACTACACATCTTTAAATTGTCAATCCGGGAAGTATGCAAAGAACACAACCTCTTCTAGTTAATGGAATCCAAGAATAAGGATTAAGATAGCTATTTTTCTGAGAAATTATGAAGAAGGAGAGAAATATCTAGGGTTTTGATTATCTTGAGTTCTACAGCAGCATTTTCAACGATCTTGGTGCCTAAAGTGTGCCATTTTCTCTGTAGAATAGAATTATGAAGTCAAATTACAAAAACAGTACCTGTATCACACAGATGAGACAATCGTGATTCTGTGAAAACTGAGAATTTCCATTTCCAGCTTTGTTCTTCTACACTTTCTCATTCAATACACTAAAACTCACCTCTCTTCATACATCTTACTTAGAAATACACAACTAAAGCTTACAAATTCCATGGATCACACAAAGAATAGACTCAACAAATCAAAAGGAAGTACATGAAAGGGAGAAACACGATTTTCTAAAGGAGAGCTTTTCACATTACTTGGATAGGAAAAATAATACAACCAACCCTCTCTAAATAGAGGAAATTATCTTTTATACATTTTCAAGTGTCCTCTTTCACACTTGAATTTTGGTCCTTTTCCTTTCTAATCTAAAAATATGCTATCAAAGAGCTTCCAAAAATTCTAGAAAAAAAAATATGATTCCAATTTACATGAGGAAGACTCTTCCTCATTTTTACATCATTTGCATAAATATTTCTACCAATTTTTGACATGTTGTAAAATTTCCCTTCAAAAAATTCTTCCTCTAACACCCATTCTTTTTCTTTTTTCTTTTTCACAATTATAAGAGATAAAGTGTGCTCTTTTACAAGAGGTGTTCATATGTCTACACATATGGCTACAAATGAACATCATATCAAGCATGTAGCCTTGGGCAAAATGCACCAATAGCTCCCCCTCAAGCCTAACATGCTTGGACTCCAAATATATCTTCAATTTTCCTTGATTTCCTGCAAGCCAATCATCAATTTGAATCTAGTTAACTTTGTACCATCAAGAGCTTTAGACATCATGTCTGCACATTGCATATCTGTAGAGACATAGAATAGTTGAATATCATTGCTCATTAGCTTCTCCCTTACATAATGGTAGTGGACTTCAATATGCTTAGTTCTAGCATGGTATACCGGATTAGTTGCAAGATGTAGTGAGCTTGTGTTGTCACCAAAAATGTGAGGTGTTGAAGAATGAAGTCCAAGATCTCTATACAAAGACTTTAACCACATGATTTCTAGAGTTGCATTAGCCAAATCTCTATATTCAGATTTAGTAGAAGATAATGCCATGGTTGGTTGCTTCTTGGATGACCAAGAAATGATCTTTGAATCTACAAATGATACGTACCCGGATGTGCTTCTTCTATCATCTCTAGATCTGGCCCAATCTGCATCTAAGTAGACCTTTAGCTCAATATCTGAAGTAAATGAATAAAAAAAAACCTTCATTCATGGTCCTCTTTAGGTACTTGAGGAATCTCTTGGCCGCTTCCATATCTGGTCTTCTTGGCTTATGCATGAACTAACTCAATATGCTAACACTATAGCATATATCCACCCTTGTGAGTGTTGCATAGTTCAAATTTCCAATCAAGCTTTGATAGCTTGTGATGTCTTCAATTGGCTCTCCTTCATAAGCACTAAGCTTATGATTTTGCTCCATAGGTGTACCTGCACACTTGGTATTTTCCATCTTGAACTTGATGAGCATGACATGCACATACTTCCTTTGTGTGATGTATATACATGAACATGTGTAGATTAACTCCAATCCTCAAAAATAAGTGAGTGGTCCGAGGTCACTTATTTTGAACTCCTCCTTCATTTGAATCTTTACATGTTTGATTCCTTCAAGATCATTGCCTGTGATAATAATATCATCAACATACACACATAAATAGATCATTTGAGATCCATTCCTCTTTATGAACAAAGAGGTATCCGCCTTTCTAGCTTTCAATCTTTGGCCCTACACATAAGTCACCAATCTAAAATTCCAAGCTCTTGGAGCATGCTTCAATCCATACAAGGCTTTGTGTAATTTTTATACATAGTTAGGATGATGTGCATCCTCATATCTAGGAGGTTGTGCCATATACACTTTGTCTGAAATCAATCCATTAGAGAAAGCATTCTTTACATCAAGTTGATAGAGCTTCCAATTTCTAGGTGTAGCACGACTAATGAAAACCCTAATTGTAGGCATTTTTGCAATAGGAGAGAAAGTCTCCTCATAATCAATACCATGGGTTTGAGCAAACCCTTTAGCAACTAACCTTGCTTTGTGTCTATTTATACTTCCATCTAGATTCCTCTTGATTTTTTATATCCATCGAGATCTAATTACCTTAATAGATGGCTTGTTAGGTACAAGCTCCCAAGTGTCATTCTCCTTCAAGGCTTCCATTTCTTCATCCATTGCATCTCTCCAAGCTTTCTTGCTTTATGCTTCTTCGAATGTGGTAGGTTCTTCATTGGTTGAATCCTTTGCAATGTAGATTGAGTGCTTAGTGACCAAAGAAGTATCATAACCAAACCTCTCTGGTTTCTTCTTCTCCCTTGAATACCTTCTAAGTGGTTGATGTGAGCTCTCCGGTCCAAATGAAGCATCCTTCATCTTTGCTTTACCTGTGCTCTTCCATAGCTTTAGTCTTTCCAAGTCTTCTAGGTCAATCCCCGAATCACTTTCTTCAATCTACTTTGGCTCCTTTGGTTGAAGTGATGGAAAATGTTCATCCAAGTCATAAGGCAGCTTCACTTTCCTGTCATCATCAAACCATGATTTTTTTCATCAAAAAATACATCTCTACTCACAGAAAATACTTTATTGGTTGGATTGTACAATCTATATCCTTTTTTGTTTTGGTCATAACCAATGAATATGCACTTCTCTGCTTTGGGATCCAGTTTCCCGCTTAATTGAGAAGGAATGTGAGCATATGCTAAGCATCCAAAGATTTTACAATGCTCTAGACTAGGTCTTCTTCCATTCCACACTTCATATGGAGTAGTCCCATCTAGTGACTTAGATGGAAGTCTATTTATGAGATATGTGACTGTAGATACAACTTCTGCCCATAGGTAGTTTGGAAATCTATTTTCATTGAGCATGGAACTTGCAGCTTCAACAATAGCTCTGTTTCTCCTCTCTTCTACACCATTGAGTTTGGGTGTATACCTTGTAGTGACTTCCCTTTTAATGCCTCTTTCATGCAAGAAGGCATCAAATTCAAAAGAGAAGTATTCTCCTCCACCATATGATCTGAGTCTTTTCAAAGTCCTACATATTTGGTTTTCAACAAGAACAATATACTTCTTAAAGAAATTAAAAACTTTGTCCTTGTGCTTCATGAAAAACAAAATGGTCCACCTGCTACAATCATCTATGAAAGACACATAATATCTTGAGCCTGATATAGATGCTCCTTACTTGGACCCCACACATGTGTGTACACTAGATCCAAAGGATTTTGATACAGGTATCCCTTCTTGTTGAAAGGTTGTCTATGAGCCTTGCCGAGTTGACAAGCTTCACACATATAAATCATGTGTTGCCTTGTGATATTAGGCAAACCAAGTACACTTTGGTCCCTACAAATTTGTTTAAGTGTCCTCTCACCAATGTGAGCAAGTCTTTTGTGCCATATCTCCAACTCTATTAGAGTTTGAGATCCATAGCTAAACAAAGCTACGTTCTTTGTATCTTCCACTTCAAAAGTGAAAAGCCTTCCTGTATTTTCTCCTTTGGCAATCCTTCTAAAGCCTTGCCTTGGGTCTTCAACATATGGTCCAAATCCGTTGAACTAACTTGCAATCCATTTTCAACAATCTACCCAACACTTATTAAATGTTTGGTAATTGTAGGGACATACAAGACTTTGCTTAAGAGGTTCATATTCCCATCTGATGTCTTTACATTACCTATATTCTCCACTGAGTGCTTTGTGTCACCTCCTATTTGCACTTCATGCTTATTATGAGGATCTTCCAAATCACGAAGTAAAGCCACATTTCCTACTATATGGTTTGAACATCCCGAATCAATGTAAAATATGTGATCATCATCCTTACCCTTCTTCACTGATAGATTGATAATCAATAATAAATCTTCTTGACTTTGGTCCTCTGCATAGTTATTGTAGTCTCTTCTTCCTTTATGGCCACTTTGTTGTTTTTGTTGTAATTGTTGTTATAGCCTCCATTGTACCTTCCTCTATTTGATCCATAGCCACCTCTATTGAAACCTCTTCCTCTTGAGTTCCTCAGGTTCCCCTTTGTTCCTCATGGTTGGCATTGCTTCATCTTTGGATATGAATCCATATAGATTCCTCCCTTGAAGGTAAGCCTCCATCCTTAGAGACCATGCTCGGTAGTTTCTTTGATCCGATTTGTCAATTGTTGATGGAAATCCATCTCCCATGTTCCTTCACTATGGTCTGCTACCAATGTGAAGAGAGATGGTGGATGCAATCTGAAGATGAGTTGGTGCTACTACAACCAGCTTCCTCTATGGCCACTTTGATAGTTGTTATTGTTGTAATTGTTGTTATAGCCTCCATTGTATCTTCCTCTATTTGATCCATAGCCACCTCTATTGAATCCTCTTCCTCTTGAGTTCCTCAGGTTCCCTTTTGTTCCTCATGGTTGGCATTGCTTCATCTTCGGATATGAATCCATACAGATTCCTCCCTTGAAGGTAAGCCTACATCCTTAGAGACCATGTTGGGTAGTTCTTTCGATCCAATTTGTCAATTGTTGAGGGAAATCCATCTCCCATGTTCCTTCACTATGCTCTGCTACCAATGTGAAGAGAGATGGTGGATGCAATATGAAGATGACTTGGTGCTAGTACAACCAGCTTCATACAAGCCAACTGAGGCTTCAGAGTTGATTACTAGATCCTTTGAGCTTCCTAAATCCACCAAAATATCAGCCAAGTACTTTGGAACATGTATCTCAAAAGTTTCACTCAAGAGAGACTAGTTGCAAGATGACTAGCTCCCAAAACTTGCTATTTTTGTACATACACCTGTTGGAAAAAATGAACGATGCTCTCAACCTCGTAGGAATTAGAAACATTCATTTTGGAAATAGAAAATAGACTTAGGTAACTTGCTATTCCAAGTTAAAACTTCAAATGATAAACTAAGCAGTGAGAACCAGATTCATCAACATCAGGAACATGCCGCCATTCTTGGGGCTCTGTAGAGATAGATCAATGAGTCGTACAATGCAGATATCTCCCAAATTATGAATTTAATGAACATGAAATTTTATATGCATGAACTAGACAAAGCAAGAAATCCAATGCAATTTAGAAAACTGACAAAGGTTGAGTAGAGCTTGAGATATGAGCTTCTAAAGGTACTGCTCTGAGTGAGTATAGCAGAGAACAAAACAGAGAAGTAGAGAATGATGAATGTATAGATTCACATATGATTACAACCACATTGGCAATGAATATTTGCACAATGGGAGTAGAATGATAGAGCTATGGCATAAGCTCTTCAATCTCTACAAAATGACATGAAGTGGTCACGTACAAGGTTTGCTAATCACTTCTTCCTACTTGCTCTTTTTATAACTACTTTTGGAGGGCGTTTTGAATTCGAATTCAAATGGCTCCACCAAAAAGTGATCCCCAAAGTTAGGAAATACTCCCTCAACTCACTAATTCGTCGTTTTTGGTACTTAGAGCCACGAGTTTTCTTTTTACATCATGGATGAGGTAAGCCATTCTTTTTCTTTTTCACAATTACAAGAGATAAAATGTGCTCTTTTACAAGAGGTGTTCATATATCTACACATATGGCTACAAATGAACATCATATCAAGCATGTAGGATTGGGGAAAAGGCACCAATTATTATTGAAGTCTCTTCTTCCCCTATTGCCTCCTTGATAGTTTGAATGGTTGTAATTGTTGTGGTTGCCATGGTAATTGTTGAACCTTCCTCTTGAGTATCCATAACTTCATCTATTGTAGCCTCTACTTCTTTGATTCCTAGAATTCCTAAAACAGTTTTTAGTTGTATGATTAGTTAATCCATAAATAGAGCATGAATTAGAGTCTTGGAATCTCCCCCTGCCTTGTCTTCCTCCTCTACTTCTACCTCTACCATGTCTTCCTCTACCTGCAAAGTTAGCTTGATGTGTACTTGCTTCATCATCCACTTTCTTTCCTCTTTCTTTGTTTTCTTTGGACTTGCTTTTATCAATATACAAAGCTAAAGATTGATTACCTTTGGAGCTTTCTCCATTCTTGATAATCTTGGCCTCTTGAGTAAGTAGTTGTCCTATGAGTGTGTTGAAATCTGGTACATGCATATGCATGTATAGATCCATAGCTCTGGTGAATGCTTCCCACTTGTCATTTGCCTTCAAGCCATTGATGACCTACCTTACAATTTGTTCTTCATCTATTACCTCTCAAATGCTTCCCAACTGATCTGCTATGTCCTTGAGCTTTGTGAAAAAATCAGTCACGTTTTGTTTGGGAGCTTTCTTGAGAGTTGTGAAGTCTAGCCATAGTTGATGTTTCCAGGCCTTTGTACTTGAAAAGAAGAAGGCTTCAAGTGCATTCCACACTTCTTGAGATGTTTTAAAACTTAGAGTTGAGGAGATAAGACTTTGCAAGTGCATCCTTGGAGCACCATGTGCTCAATATTTCTTGCTCTTCTTGTATTGGTTGACTTTTGTTCCTAAAACTTGGCATAACTTCATCTCTAGCTATATAACCACATAAATTCCTTCCTCGAAGATAAGCTTCCATCCTTAATGAACAGGCTGAGTAGCTACCTCTATCCAATTTGTCAATTGATTAAGGAAATCCATCTGCCATGTCAAACCTTGCTCTGATACCACTGTGAAGAGATGGATTTGTAGTTGATGAAGATGAAGTGGTGCTGCAAAAACTTTGCACTACACCAACCAAATGGAATCCAGAAATATGTGGTGGGCCCTTTTACCTTTCCAAAGGATGTATTTGACACCCTATGTACCTTGGAATATCACTCTCAAAGAGTTGAGTCAAAATAGATGAGTTGGAGTAGATTCAAGAGAAAAAACTTGCTATTTATGTTCATACACCTGTCCAAAGTTTTGAACAATTCTTTGGCCACATCAGCAATTAAATTAATTCCTTTTCGGGAACTCATACTAGGTTAGTAAGATTACAATAAAGATTTATCTCAAAAAAATGATGGACTACACAATGAGAAACAAGTTTAGCAAGTGATAGGATGAGCCCGATTTTCTCGGGCTGCAATAGTACTTAGACCCGTGCACACTAAAATGGAGATAACTCATGATTAAAGAATCCAATTCTGATGAAACTTTGTGGGTACATACTAGACAGTAGGAGGAATCTAACAAGCTTTAACGCATCGAAATGGTGAAGTACACACTACGAAATAGCTCTTACAAGACGACTATTCTGAGAGAATGCTAGTAGAGAAGAAAATGAGGTGATAGAGTTGACTCAAATTTTCATAACTAAAGAGTGAAACATTCAAATGCAATGAGAGTTGGTGAGAATACAGTAGACAAAGAGAGCTAATGTTACCAAGTTGAATCACTGAAAATGATGCACCAAGCTTAGAGAAATCATCACTGGAATCTGACTAAGAAAACTGAGAGATATGGTAGTGAAAAGTACACTTCACAAGAACATGAAAATATGAACTCAAACGATCATGAAAATAAAAGTATATTGATTATACAATACAATGGACTTACTGATACCTATGTGTGCCTTGAAACGAGACCTTGATATGGCATAAAGGTCAGCTCTTGGAGGTCTTTTCTTAACCACAACTAAAACTACCATGTATTTATAGTTCATCTTGGGAGCCTAACTTCCTACAATCACTCTCCAATCTATTAGTGATTGTTTTGATTGTCCAACTACCTTGAATCATGAATTCGTGGCTTCTCTTTCCTCATTTGATCAAGTGGACTCAACCACTTTAGATTCTTTCACTTTTACATCAAGTAAAGTCTTAAAAATTACAAGAGGGAGTTCACAAGTGAATTCTTCAATTTTCATACTTTGTCTTTACCTTAAAGCTTCTCATATGAGCTTGTGAGACTAAAGCCAATACTTAGGCTTGTCATAGACTTGCTCCAACAAAAAGCACACAAGAGAGTATATTTAGATATTAAGGTGTGATGGAGTAGGTGAATACATCAAATGAGTTTAGCAACTTTCTTAAAAGTCATGGGATTTGAAATCAGGTTTCATGTAGGTAGACACCACAACACAATGGTGTTGTTGAACCCAAAAATAGCAAGAGCTTCGATGGCTGAGAAGTATGCATCATTGTTATTGGGCAGAAGTAATGCATACTACTGTCTAAATCATGAAGAGAACTCCGATTGTTGCTATACATCAACTTACACCTAAAGAGAAGTTTACAAGTAAAAAACCAAATTTATCACATATGAAAGTATTTGGTTGTATTGCATATGTACATGTTCCAGATGAGTTGAGGATGAAGCTTGATCTAAAAGCTAAAAAAATTATCTTCTTTGGATAATCTCTTTAGCAAAAGGGGTATAAATGTTATAACCCACTCACACGATAGGTGAAGGTAAGCAGAGATTTGATGTTTGATGAAATGTCAAGCTTCTATGTAGATACCAAAGGTGGACTTGATCTTGAACCAAATGATAAAGAAAATGCTGAAAAATCAAGTGTAGAATCTGTTGATATATTTAGGTAGTGATGTGTGTGAACACTCTAGGACCGCCAGGACACTTTTTTCCCTCTTTAGGAGGTTTTTTCCCCCCGGCTTGTATATATGCCTATTGCCCTAATGGGCTACTTATCTTTGTACATTCTCTAGTAATACATTCAGTATTGTGTGTTGTGCTCCTAGCTTCTTCTTCTTCCTTGTGCTGTTCGCGTGCTTTCGCAGACGTCTAACTCCAACAATTGGTATTAGAGCAGGTCGTTGCTTCATCTAAGGCGCCGTCGACACTCCTCCGTTTGCAGTCTCAGAATCGTACGAATTTTGGTGAGCATACTCAGGGTGTTTCCGAGATCAAAACGGCTTCGCTTTGTAGTGCCAAAATCACGATCTGAGCTTGTTTCGGCCTCTAAATGCATTATCGTAGTGCTTGTGCAGGCTATTTTGTCTTTTTCTGCCAAAGGTATATACCTATTTGTGTTCGCCAGTATAAGCGTCTCGAAGTCTGCTACAGGATTAGCAGAACTCGTCTGGGCAGCTCCGTTCAACTTTTTGAGATACAGTCAATTTTCTGCATCAAGGTATTTTAGTCACTATTGAGGATAAGTTGGATGGTACCAACTACCCATTATGGGCTTATATGATGCGACATGTATTGGTTGCAAAAGGATTGTGGAACATTGTGCAGGGTGTTGAAAGACGTCCTGTTACACCTGTAACAACAGGTACTGCGAATACATGTGTTGGAGCTGATGAAGATGATGTCCAAGATGATATTGTGCAGATTCCTATTCGTGTTGTTGTTTTTGCTGCACCTACTATAGAGCAGATTTGTTGGGATGGCAGAGATGCCCAGGCACATGCATTGATAGCTTTATCTGTCAAATGTGCCATTATTCCTCATATTCTCTCTTGCAGAATAGCTAAGGATGCTTGGGATACACTTACCACATTGTACCAAGCTAGGAATGAGGCTCGTGTTGCTTACCTCCAAAAACAGTTGGAGAGTGAGCACATGAATGAAGGTGATTCTATGGACAGTTTCCTAACAAAGATCAAAGACTTGAAGGAGTAGTTGATTTCTACTGATGAGGTTATACCAGATAGCTCACTTGTGCAGATTGTTCTGAATGGTCTTCTTGATTCATATCACAGTTTTGCTTCTACTCTTCAGTTGATGATGAAAGGAAATCCAAATGCCTTGTCATTTGAGGAGTTAGTCTCTGTTCTATTGCATGAAGATTAGTCCAGGAAGAACAGGTCCATTATGCGTGTTGCAGATCAAGCTTTCTTGGCTAGTCAGAAGGGAAAAGGAAAATGGAGTTCTTCTACTAGTAAGCAGAAATCTGCAAATGCTGCACATTCGAAGAACCAAGACAAAGATGAGAAAAAATCATAAAAGCAGAAATTGTTTTGTAAGTACTGTAATGGGAATGATCATATCATAAAGAACTATCCAAAACTGGCTGGAAAAGAGGCAAAGAAGAAAGAGGCTGGAATGGTTGTTGTAGAAGCCTCTACACCAAAAACGGAGTCTGCTAATCTTGTGCAGGAAGAAGAATGGGCATTCACTATTGTTTGCAGTTTTGACCCATCTTCTCATGAGCAGTGCATGTCTGCAATAGACTCAGATAATTGGTACTTTGACAGTGGGGCGACCAAACATATTACCTTGTAGCGTAGTTTCTTTTCTTCACTCGAGCCTGCCCCTATAGGGAATACTGTTACATGCGCTAACAACTCCTCTTATCCTGTTATGGGAGTTGGTAAGATCATTTTGACTCCTGCTGATGGTAGTTCTTTCACTTTGTCAGATGCTTTATTTGTGCCAGGGATCAAGAAGAATCTGTTATCAGTTTTTGCATTAGTCAAGATTGGCTTTGCTATGAAATTTGTTGATGACAGATGTACAGTTCATGATCTGTCAAATGGTGATGTTATTATTGCTTTTGGCATTTTATGTCGTGGGATGTATAAGCTCATAGACTATGAAAGATCTGAAAATGATTTGGCATGTGCAGTAAATGATTCTCAGGCTATGTCAGATGCAAAGCTTTGGCATGCACTCTTTGGTCATCTGTATTTTTCTAGTTTGCTACGCCTACAAAAATCTGAAATGGTGTCCTCTTTGCCCAAACTTGAGGCACCTGGAAAACATGTTTGTGAAGGTTGTATTTTGGGCAAAATGCAGTGTTCCTCCTTTCCAAAAGATGGTTCAGTTCGGGCTACACAGAAATTGTAGCTTGTGCATAGTGATGTATGTGGTCCGATGCAGACACCCTCTTTTGGAAATTACCTTTACTTCGTGACTTTCATTGATGATTTTTCTAGGCATGCATGGTTATATCCACTCAAAGCAAAGTCCGAAGTGTTCATGTGCTTTAAATAGTTTTTGGTTTTGGCTGAAAATCTGTCAGCATGTAAAATGGGCACCCTCCGTTGATCGAGGGGGGGAATATATGTCTTCTCATTTTAATGCATTTTTGGCTGAACGTGGGATAAAACACCAGTGTACAGTGTTGTATACACCTCAACAGAATGGAGTTGCTGAACGAAAGAACAGGTCACTCATGGAGATGGTGAGGTGCATGGTCAAAAGTCAGGCTTTACCACATAGTTTCTCGCTTGAGGCTGTCATGTGTGCAGCATATGTACTGAACAGGTGTCCCACTAAAGCACTGCAGTGTATCACTCCATATGAGGCTTGGCATGACCGCAAGCCATATGTTGCTCATGTGCGTGTTTTTGGTTGTTTGGCATATGCACTAGTTTTTCTGGTTAGCCGTGATGTTGTCTTTGTGGAAGATGCTATTCAGCCATTGCTTTCATGTACTAAGGAGACATCTTTTAGCTCCAAAGACATGTATGATACTTTGATGCCTCTTTTTACAGGTGGACAGTCTAGTGCTGGTCCTAATGAGGCAACTTCTCAGCCTTTGCAAGTTTCATATGATGATGTAGATCATTCCATTTTTGATGCAAATTTACATATTGCACTTGTTGATGAGAGAGTTGTCATATCATACTCGTTCAGGCTCTCATAGTTCATCCTTTGCATCAGATTGCTATGCTATGGCTGCATCTAGTCTCTGTGATGAGAATGAGCCTGTTTCTTTTGATGAAGCATAGAATTCAGCAAATTGGATGGCTGCTATGCAATCTGAATATGATGCTATAATCAAGAATGGTACATGGTATTTATGTGACTTGCCTCCTGACAAGAAGGCCATTGGCACTAAGTGGGTATACAAGCTCAAGCGTGAACCTGATGGTACAGTTGAAAAGTATAAGGCTAGGCTTGTTGCAAAGGGTTATGCACAGGAAAGAGGCATTGATTTTGATGAGACCTTTGCACCTACATGCCGTATGACTACTGTTCGGAGCATTTGTGCACTTGCAGCCCATCATGGTTGGAATGTACATCATTAGGACATTAAAACAACATTTCTGAATGGTGAGTTGCATGAAGAAGTGTATGTTTTTCAGCCCCGTGGCTTTGTGTAGAAAGGGCATGAAAACTAGGTGTGCAGTTAAAGAAGGCATTATATGGTTTAAAGCAAGCACCACGTGCTTGGTATGAGAAGATACATGCCTATCTGGTTGCACATGGTTTTGAGAACACTCCAACTGAAAGCACCTTATATGTTAAGCGTGCTAATGATGTGCTTGTGATCATTGTTGTCTATGTTGACGACATGCTACTCACTGGTCCTATTGAGAAGCATATTGCTGATTTCAAAGCTGATTTGCATGCCTCATTTAAGATGCCTGATTTGGGGCATTTGCATCACTATTTGGGCATTCAGTTTATGCAAGTTGATGGTAGAATCGATTTGTGTCAAACAAAATATATTGACACATTATTACAGCGTTTTGGCCTTGAAGACTGTAAGCCTATTGCCACTCCTATGGAGACAAGTTTACGATTGAGTCTTCATGATGCTGTTCTCTATCAGCAGGCTGTTGGATGTTTGATTTACTTATGCATTACTCGGCCAGATATTCAATTTGTTGTCTCACAGATGAGCATGTTTATGCATTGCCCAAGAGTCACACATTGGAAGGCGGTTAAGCGCATCTTTTGCTACTTGAGTGGTACTCGGTTACTTGGGTTGTTTTATCCCGAGGGGGGATCACTACCACCAGATTTGCATGCTTTTTCTGACTCAGATTGGGCTGCTTGCTATGACACAAGTACAAAGCAAGATTGGTAGCAAAAGGATATGCAGAGACATATGGAATTCATTATGAGGAAACCTTCAGCCCTGTAGCTAAAATTTCACTATTAGAACACTTGTTGCATTAGCTACAGCACAAGGATGGACTTTGCATATGATGGATGTAAAGAATGCTTTCCTATGCGGTGACTTACAGGAAGAAGTATACATGGACCAGTCAGAAGGATATGAAGATTCAAAGCACCCAAAATATTTTTGATGGTCGTAAAAGGCTTTGTATGGGCTTAAACAGACCCCTCGTGCTTGCCATGCAAGGATTGCTAACTACTTAACCACCATTGGATTTTCTATGTGTGATGAAGATCATTCACAATATGCAAGGAAGGGTGATGATGGCATCACAATTGTGGCTAGTTATGTTGATTAATTGAAGGTAGGAGGTGACAATGAAACAAGCATTGGAGAGGTAAAGCAACTCCTTATGTAGGAATTTGACATGAACGATCCTGGTGTGTTGCACTATTTCTTGGGCATTGATTTTATACATACACAAACAGATATATGGATGTCAGAAAGGCAATATGCCTTGAATATGCTACAAAAGTATGGTATGGTTGATTGTAAGCCAATTTCTATGCCATTAGATCAGAATTTGAAGGATACTACATCAGGTGAAGCATTGGAAAATGCTACTATGTACGGGAAAATTGTGGGAAGTTTGATATATCTCACAATTACAAGGCCTAATCTAAGCTAAAGTGTTGGACTTGAAAGACAATTTATGCACATTCCTAGGAAGCCACATTTAGATGCTCTGAGTTGCACTCTATGTTATGTGAGTGCTACTTTAGATTATGCATTGTTTTAAGAGTTTAAAATATGCAAGTAAGTCCGTGTGCATTTCCACCCTCATGAGTCTTCAACTACTAAATCAAAACACAATCATATTGAAAACATGATCAAGACATTAAAAATCCATATAACATTCCATTATTCCATAAAATATAAGAAAAGTGGTTGGAGAGGTATGATCTTGCTAAGGACGCAAACCCAAAGGAAAGAGCTTAGTTTCGAAAGAATGTCTCCACTCATTCTTTTCCTCTTCCAGAAAGTCTTCGACCTCTTCTAGTATTTCCAACAAGAAGATGGCTAGATACAACCCTTTCAAAAGCAAAGGTAGTGGGTGAGGATATCTCTGAAGAAGAGGAGGAACTCACAAAGGGGTGTGATTGGGAGTATTACAAATATGATGCACTATGGTCTCATGGATGACACGTTTGGATCACATGCATCCACAAAGACAGGTATACTTTTAATACTAGGGTGATGGGAACTTTCTCCAAAAAAGTAGAGCTAGTGCAAGAGATGAAAATGCTCGAGGGCTAGCTCAAATACTTTTTTTATGTGAAATGGTTCAAAGCATTCACCATTAGAAGAGACACAAAATTCAGGTGCGATAAGATTGGTTTGCTTCAAGTAGACTTCATAAAGCTAAGGATAGATGAAAAAGACACATTTGAACTTCCCAAACACTATGAGAAAGTTTTCTTTATACAAGAGTCAAAAGAACCACTGTGGCTATTTATTTTACAAGTCTCTCCACGTAGTAGAAAAATTTGTGAGGACATAGATGTAGAAGAAATTCCATATGCCGTGGACTCTAAGATGCATGCAATAGTCAAGGAGGAAGACATCATTGTCCCAAAAGAAGAGGTCTTTGAAGAAGACAAGATACACGAGGAGATAATGGATGATATGATGTACGAGGATGCTGATCGGGAAGGGGTTGCCATACCAAGAAATCTTGAAGTTACCAATGTAGATATGGATATTCTGTGCACATCAGATCTCCAAGAGGATGCTAGAATAGAGGAATTATGAAGCAAGCACTTGAATATACTTATTTTTGTCTACTTATTTGCTATGTTTTTTATAGAATATTTTTTTTTGTATTACCATTATTATTGTTTGCTAATTATTATAGTTTTTTGTTGCAAAGCACAATGGGAGAATGTCTACCATTCACTCTGCATTCAATGATAGAGGAGGAGTTTTTAGAGTTTACATCTCAAGCACTTCTAGCTTATGAGGCCACTGCATCACAATATTGGATCTCTAGCCATGGCAGTCCCATTGATGCTAATGCCTTTGAGTGGACTACTACCATTGGTGGCACTCCCTTTGGCGAGATTACTCCTATCAGTTGAACTCCCTTTGGTGAGACTACTCCCATTGTTGGCACTCTTGGCTTTATGACCCCATCATGACCATCTTCTTAGCCATGTCCTAGTAGCTCTAATAGTCGGCATATATGCCAACATTCAACACCATAGCACGATATAAACACTTGCCCATCTCATCTTTCTAGGTCATGTTCTAGAGGAGCAAGTTCTAGAGGTGGATCTAGGAAAAATCAGTTGTGGATTGAATTCAAAATACTAAGGAAGCAACCTAAGCAAGCTGTATCAGAATTTGTGACCAAGATTAAAGATGTTGCAGATCAGTTAGCAAGCCTAGGAGAAGAGATTGAAGAAGAACAAATTGTGAGGCAGGTAATCAATGGAATCAAGGCTGATGACAAGTGGGAAAGCTTTACCACTGCAATGGATCTCTACATGGACATGCACACTCCAGATCTTACAACTCTCATGGGTCAACTATTTACACATGAAGCAAAGCTCACCAAGAATGGAGATACATCCAAAGGTACCAACTCTTCTGCCCTATACACTGATAAGAAATCTAAGGATAAAGGCAAGAGTAAGAAGGTGGAAGATGAAGGCTCTACCTCCCAAGCCAACTATGCAGGGAGAGGTAGATCTTCAAGAGGTAGGGGCAGAGGAGGTAAGAAAGGAAGGGGGAGACCCTATAATTCATCACCATGTAACATTTGTGGTTTATCAAATCATACCACAGATGAGTGTTTCAAGAATTACAAAAATCAGAGAGGAAGAGGCTACCAAAGAGGAGGATACTCACAGTCAAGAGGAAGGTTCAACAATCACCAAGGCCACAACAACAATTACAACAACAATTACAATGGTAACTACCAATGAGGATTCAAAACTAGAAGGGACCACAACAACTACACAGAAGAGCAAGATGACTCTCTTTTGATCATGAACATGACTTCAAAGACAGGTACAAATGATGATCACTTATTTTACATTGATTCAGGGTGTTCAAATCATGTGGCTGGTAATGTGGTACTACTCTCTGATCTTGAGGAACCAAAAGGTAAACACCAAGTCCAAACAGGTGATGATACAAAGCATTATGTGGTTAAAGTTGGAAATGTGAAGACTTGTGATGGTAATCAAAATTTGTTGAGCAAGGTACTTTATGTACCAACAATTACAAAGAACTTAATGAGTGTTGGTCAGATTGTAGAGAAAGGTTTCCACGTCAGATTCAATCAATATGGAGCATTTGTGGAGGACCCAAGACATGGATTCAAAAGGATAGCTAAAGGAGAAAAATCAGGTAGACTTTTCACTTTTGAGCTAGAAGACACAAAGAATATTGCACTATACAGTTATAAAGATCAAACACTTTCAGAGCTTGAGATTTGGCACAAAAGGTTAGGGCACATAGGAGAAAGTACCTTGAACCAAATGTGCAGGGACCAATGTGTGCTTGGGATACCTAATGTATCCAAGAAACATATGATTTACAAGTGTGGTGCTTGTCAATTTGGTAAGTCTCACAGGTTACCCTTCTCAAGGAAAGGATATATACATGAAGACTACCTAGAGATGGTACACACAGATGTATGGGGACCTAGCAAAGACCCCTCAGTCTCAGGATCAAGGTACTATGTGTCTTTCATTTATGATTGTAGCAGATGGACTGTATTATACTTCATGAAGCATAAGGATGAGGTATTTAATTGTTTTAAGAAATATCTTGCATTAGTTGAAAACCAGACAGGAAGGAATTTGAAGAGGCTAAGGCCAGATGGAGGAGGTGAGTACTTCTCCAATGAGTTTGAAGACTTCTTGCAGGACAGAGGCATCAAAAGAGAGATAACCACAAGGTATTCTCCTGAACAAAATGGGGTAGCTGAGAGAAGAAATAGGTTAATTGTTGAGACAGCTAGATCCATGCTTAATGAGAAGAAATTACCTAACTATCTATGGGCAGAGAGTGTTTCTACTGCCACTTACCTCATAAACAGGTTACCATCTAAGTCACTTGATGGTATGACACCCTATGAAGCATGGCATGGTAAGAGACCATCATTGGATCACTGCAAAATATTTGGATGTGTAGCATATGTGCACATTCCTTCTCAGATAAGAGGTAAGCTAGACCCAAAGGCTGAAAAATGCATTTTCATTGGGTATGATTTAAATAAAAAAGGTTACAGGTTTTATAATCCTACCAACAAGGGATTTATGGTAAGCAGAGATGTGATCTTTGATGAAAATGATTCTTGGTATGAGAATGAATGCAGGAAGGTCAAACTACCCTATGATTTGGAAGAGGAATTTCCAAAACTTGCAAAGGAGGAACCTACTCAGAATGAAGCCTCAAGTTCAGATGATGAAGACACTATCAACCTTGAAGAGTTCAAGGCATGGAAGTCCAAAGGCAAAATGAAGATGAAGAAGCTTGAAGACATACCTGAATCTTCAACTCAATCAATCAGAAGATCTCAAAGAGAAAGCAAGAAACTATTAGATATGGGTATGATACATCTCTTGTTACTAAACATTCAGTTTATCTTGCCAAAGATTTGTGAAATGAAGAACCAGGTTCATATGAAGAAGCTATCACCAAATCAGAATGGAAAGAAGCTATGGATGAGGAGATTGAAGCACTCAAGGAGAGTGATACATGGGAGTTAGTACCCAAGAAGGATTCTATGAAGGTAATAGGATCCAGATGGATCTATAAATTGAAAAGAAATTCTGATGGAACAATTAATAGGTACAAAGCCAGATTGGTAGCCAAGGGTTTTGCACAAACCCAAGGCATTGACTATGAAGAGACATTTTCTCCTGTGGCCAAGATGCCAACAATCAGAGTGTTGGTAAGTATGGCTGCATCAAAAAATTGGAACATGTTCCAATTGGATGTCAAGAATTCTTTTTTGAATGGATGGATTTCTGAAGAAGTTTATATGTCACAACCTCCTGGCTATGAAGACCCTAAGAAGGTAACTTATGTTTGCAAATTAAAGAAGGCTTTATATGGATTGAAGCAGGCACCTAGGGCATGGAATTATAGGCTAACTACATACCTCCAAGACCAAGGATCTGTTATGAGCAAGGCAGATACTTCCCTATTCATTAAGAGAAGTAATTCAGAAGTAATATATCTCTGTGTTTATGTTGATGACATCATCATTACAAGTAATGATGTCAGTGGAATCAGATATATCAAAAACCAGATGATGAAGGAGTTCAAGATCAATGATCTTGGCCTATTGAAGTATTTTCTTGGGCTTGAATTAGTTTACACTAATTCAGGGATATACATTACTCAGAAAAAATATGTACAAGATATGCTGAAGAAGTTTCACTTGCAGGATGCTAAAGTAGCAAGCACTCCAATGGAGGTGAACCTAAAGCTAAGTGCCCATGAAGGTGATGAAGTCCAAGACATTACAGGATATCAAAGTATGGTGGGTAGCTTGAACTATGCTACTCTTACAAGAATTGATATTGCATATGGAGTTAGTGTGTTAAGTCAATTTATGCACAAGCCAAGGATACCTCACTTAGAGGCTGCCAAGAGAATCTTGAAGTATCTTAAGGGTACACAGAACCATGGTTTGTATTTTCCTTTCACTTCAGATATTGATATAAAAGTCTATTCAGATGCAGATTGGGCAGGATGCAAGGATGATAGGAGAAGCACTTCTGGATACATTTATTTTGCAGGTGACAAACCAATTTCATGGTCTGCAAAGAAGCAACCAACTGTTGCATTGTCTTCTACAGAAGCAGAGTATAGAGGGCTAGCTAATGCCACTCAAGAAGCAATTTGGATTAAGCTTTTGTACACAGAATTGGGCTTATATACTAGGCCTCCAATTATTTTGGAGATAATACAAGTTCTCTTCACCTTGTAGCTAATCCTATCTATCATGCCAGGACAAAACACATAGAAGTTCATTATCATTATGTGAGAGAAAAGTTGCTAAGCAAGGATATTCAACTTACCTATGTATCAACCAACATGTAATGTGCAGATCCGATGACTAAAGCTTTGGATGGAACAAAACTTTGCAGGTTCAAATCCATGATTGGATTGCAGGATATACTTGAAGATTGAAGATGAAGACTTAAGCCAAAATGTTTGGCTTGAGGGGGAGTTGTTGGTGTAAATCACAAGCCTACACATTTGGCTTGAAAGATATCATGAAGACTCTACATACATGAAGAACCATAGGAACATATGCTAGTGGTTAATTACCACTTTACCCCATTGTAAAAGTCAAATTGACTTAGAATCTTGTGTAATCACCTACCTAAGTGATTCGTGGAAAAGGTAACTCACTTGATTGAGAGAATATCTCCAAGCATTTAGGAGCTTGATCATAGGGAGCCAAAAGTTTGAATTTGAATTCAAACTTTACTCATTACATATAAAAGTCAACAAGAAAAGTCGCGGGTATGAGAGATAACTCCCGAACTTCATTCTACTATAATTGAGTGTGTGTGAGGACTATACCATAGCCTACACCTCTCTACACCATTAGGCAAGGTTATTCATGCCAATAGGATTTTACACAAGTGTTAATTTATAGATACATTTACATCTTTCATCTCTATGTTCTCTGCTAGTCTACTCAAACGTCTGTCAACTTGTCAAGGGCATATCTCGGTCACTACTCCACCACATTCAGTGATTCAAAGCTTGTGGGATTCAGCTTGAAGCCTACTACATGCTAGCAAAATATGAAGACATTCTATTCAGCCAATTCAGAGAAATCTGCGTCGAGGTGCTCACTGGTCTATTTCTGCTACAGTCCTAAACAGTCGGGGTATAGCTAATCTTGCTAAATTAATTTCTCTTAGCATAGTTTATCTTTTTACATGATTCCACTTGCAAATGGTAGCTTACTAAGCTAATTAAATACCCCTAGAAGGAATTTTATCAATTGCTACTGTGCTGGTCACACTGAGCAAAACATCCAGCAGATGTCAAGACCAAAATAGAAGGTTTTCTTGAGTTTGTGACTTCCAAAGTCATGTGTTTTGATTCAATCATTACACATATCGTTTCCAAAGGACATGGCTATTTTTTGGTGTCATTTGAAAGCTAAGGAAGTCTACTAATCAAGTCTGGAGCAAAGGAGGGCTGGTACAAAGCAGGTTTAGCAGTACCTACTCAATCTCTTGGATCATCCATCCATCTTTCCCAACAACTCATGTGCTCATGTGTATTGGGAGAGCATTACCATTAAAGAATTGGGGAGTTCAGACCTTAGGACAATATTTGGCAAGGTTGTATTGGAGGCTTACTAGAAGTTAGAGTGTATAAATATGGATTCCTTTTAATTAATAGGTCTCTTTTTGTTTGGCACGTGCATTTTTTTGGTTTACGTGAGACATCGTAGTTTCTTGATTCTTGCTCTCTTGGTTTTTTCAATATTGCTTTGAGACATCGTAGCCCTTTCTATACGCTTTTTCCCACTCTGCATCCATTTCATTACCAGCTGCTCGACACAGAGAGAGAGAGAGAGAGAGAGGACGCATAGTCTTTTATGCGCGGAACACAAATATACATCTTCAATGAAGTGACGCATATCTCCCTCAATTTCTTTAGTACGCAACGATCATGTTGTTGATGCTCAATCTTCACGAAGCTCCATGTGATGGAGCCGATCACTAATGCACACATCAGCGATGGAATGCTCCCAACATATATGAGCTTCTCATGATATGTGCTTCTTGTCATCTTGCACAACCTGGAATCACTTAATCAAGAAGATGATGAACAGAAGAAACCAAGGAAACCATCCAACCTCTTTGTAAGTATCCAGTTCACTTCCTTTTCTCGTATGTACGAGCCTCTTTCACGTCTCTCTGAAAAGGATTTATCATAGATTGTGGACCAACACGAAACATACTGACCTTCGTTTTCCAACGATTCTCTCCATGTGAGCTGTGAACAACAAGTGTACATCAAAAACCCATCTATAAAATAATCTTTTAGAAGATTCCAAAGTAAGAGAATGGATTTCTTTTTCACGTCATGGATGCAGAGGAGAAAAAACATGTTGTGTTTATCATCTACACACAAAATATTTGGAGTGCCTCTGTCCGATTTCACCCATCATTTTTCTTGTACTCCAATTGCGTACAACTGATACTCTAGTATTGATTAAGTTTTATTCATGTATAGTGTTTACATTCAGTTTCTCGTTCCAGAGTGAATGTTGAATGTGCATGCATAGCGTGTCTCATTTCTCCATTCTCTCTTTCCCCTTAGCTTTCTTTATACGACGAATCCACTCTCAGCGCCCACTATGACTATATAGCTTTTAATAGGTTCAGGGAAAAAGGATTGGTACGATAAGAAACTTCATAACTCTCTCTCTCTCTCTCTCTCTCTCTCTCTCTCTCTCTCTCTCTCTCTCCATGCGTGCATACGCACATGTATATATGTGTCTATACAAATATATGTGTCTATACACACACAAATATATACATGCATGCAAATATACATACATACATAAACACATACATACACACACAGCTATATACATGCATGCAAACATACATACATACATACACACATATATACATAGACACACATACATACATACGTACACACACATATATACACACATACACACATACATACATACACATATATACATAGACATACATACACATATATACATACACACATACATACATACACGCACGTGCACACACATACATACACACTTATATACATACGTACATAGAGACATACAAACATAAACACACACACACACATATATATATATATATATATATATATATATATATATATATATATATATATATATATATATATATATATATATATATATATATATATATATACCGTACACACATACATACATATATCTTGTATGCAGAATCGAATTTCCATTTACATTTTAAATATTTTGTATAGAACATTGAGTGAAAGTTGAGTATAATATCATTAGATGCAAACTGTATCCATAAAAAATATATTGTAGAATCAAATTGCCATTTACATTCAAAATTATATATATAGCACATTGAGTGAAATTTGAGAATAATATCCATTAGATGCAAACTGTATCCTCATATTTGCAAGCTCGATGATTGATATTTTTTACTAGTTTCTTTGACATGCTGGTCAATGCAGTCTAGTTTCCTTACTTGTCCTATCGGACTCCAGATGGCCTTTTCGACATAAAACACTGCATAAAGGAAACATCTGTACCTATATATTTGTGCTTTTCTGTCCATGATCAACATGACATGTGAGGTTGGTTCTCTACCAAGGCCGATCGTTAAGAATTTTAGTCATTCCTTTTGAACATGTTGTATATTGTGTATCATATACACTCTGAAGTTACACCAAACAATATATGATTGTACTTTGTACTAGTCAAACATGATTGTACATTAGGTCCATCTAGTCAAACATAATTGTACATTGGGTTCACCTACTCCTACTCAAACATGATTGTACTTTGGTCGAGCAAAAACATTACTATGCTAAATCCTCAGTAATCAAGGAGCTTCGAGAATATTCTTCTAACTTAAAATTTTTGAGAAATATAAATCAATAGAATTATGTAATAGAACATTCCTAATAAAATAAAACTCGGACACTGATGCTTATCTAGTGGTTATTCATAGTTGCCCACCAGGAACTGATCATTTTGTAGAACTAGTATTATTATTTTTCACTACACCAAGGCATGCGATTTATTGGATATGACATTCTTATATTGATGTGACATTCATAGATGAGGGGCTAAAAACATATCTTACTTTCAGACATGTGCATTTGTTCATACACGGACTCAATCACAATAGAATTCAATAAAAGAAAACAAAGAAGATCTTCTGGCAAGCTTTTTAATAACCAAGAACTTGACATCTTTGCTCTTAGCTATGTACATTTAGCTATTTGTTACAAGCTCAAAGAAAGTTCAAGTTCGAATCATCAAATGAGATATTTGGTTGTTTACATATTCACTCATCTACTTGCCTAAAGGTTTACACCTAGGAAAACATGTGTTTTGTATACTCTGTGGCAATTAAATATGAATAACGTATTTTTTCAGGTTTGTGTTCTAATTAACTTATTATTATTCTTCTATTGAGATTACTCTTTTGTTTTTAATGCAGGGTTTTCTTTTGAGAAATTACAAACTCTGATTTCTAATCTAGATGGACATTGGAGTCAACTTGTGAGACACAGATTATGGAAAAAGACTTGTAGGAAGTTGCAAAGATGCCCATCAAGCTACTGGTTATGCATAGAAGTCTAAATTCCCCATCCACGGCACCAATGACAATTTCAATGTCTTGAGAAAAGCCAAATCGGAGAACGTTTGAAGAGAAGATTAGTGAGGAAGAAGAAAACTAAACAAACTCCATCATGAAGAAGATACTAGTAGAACAGAGACAAGATTGATTTCCCCAAATATAAAAAAACCTAGAAATTTGGAAGTGAGAGGTAACGCAAAATTAACTTTATCTTTATATGCAACCCAAAAGGAAGCATACAAGCTATAGGAACAACTGAGAACCTAGCCTACACACCTAAAAGAATGACTTACAACTCGCCACCAAACTGACTATTATATAGATTTCTCAACTTGAAGAGGTTCCTAGAGATAGCAACAGCCATCTTTTTTATCTGTGATCTACATCATCACTTTAGCAAGTATGACTAGAAACTAACTAGATTCTATTCATGTAACTGTTGAAGTTTGAGGTTTGTGGAAGCACACGAACAACACAAGGAATAAGAAGAAGCTTGGCGCATAACACAATACTGAAGGTATTAACAAGTGAATATACAAAGACAAGTGACCCGTTAGGGTTATAGGCATATATACAAGCCAGAAGGAAAACCCTCCTAAAGAGGAGAAAAAAGTTTCCTAGTAGTCCTAAGTGTGTTCACACACTTCAACACAAAAATATATCAACAAATCCTTCCTCCACATGATATTGTGAACAAGGAGCTGCGACCAATGTATAAGAAGGTATGTGTAAAGAAATGTTAGTCCACAAAAGGAAGTAAGTTGAAAGCTTTGAAGAAAGCTTCAAACTTCTTCCTACGCATGGTATTTTTGAAAAGGTCTACAACATATCCTGTGTGGGTGTTGGTGCAAACAAGCCTTAACACTTGGCTTTGCTTTGTGCCTTTGAAGACCCAACATGAAGATTGGACTATTGAACCCTTGGAAAGCATAAAAGTTTAGACCCTTGGATGATACATTCACAAGAGTCAATAATCATGTGAACCTAGTCTTATTGATTCTTACTTTTATCTCATGTAAAAGTCCATGTGACTTTATCAACATTGTAATCATACCTACTAGACTAGAGTCGTGGAAAAATTAGATGATCTAGTTGAGGGAATATCTCCCTAAGTCTAGTGGAGAGAATCTTTAATTTGAATTCAAATTCAAATTCATTCAAAACTCCTATAAAAGTCAATGTAAAAGTCGCGGGTTATGTTACACTCTTCCCGAGGCCAATCCATGCAAATTGGTGAGTGTGTGAGAGCTACTACCTAGCCTACACCTCAGAGTACCATTGTGCATTACATCTCTTGCCAATGGGAATGTACATTTGATAGTATCAATACATATACTCATAGTTCTCTACTCTGTGTTTTCTCTGAGTGACTACCTCCAAGTCTGTCAACTTCAACAGAGCATATCTCAAGATCTACTGAACCAAAATTGATGATCCAGGGCTCATTGGAACCAGCTCAAAGCATTCTACAACACTACAAAGTTTCAAGTCAATCTTTTCAGCCAATTGGGAGAAATCGCTGTCGAAGTGATCACTGGTATATTTCTGTGTGATTCCTAAAAAGTAGGGGGTGTCCCTGTTTTTGCTAAACATCATGCTAAGTGTATAGTTTGTCATTTGGAGTGATTTAACTTGCTAATGGTAGCTTGTTAAGTTAATTTAATACTCCCAGAAGGAATTAGACCAATTGTAAGTGTGCTGGACACACTGAGCTTAGGACTGAGCAGGTGTCATTACAGAAATAGCAAGTTTTTGAACTTATGAAGGTTCAAACTTATCTGTTTTGATTTGATCATTACTCAATCACTTTGTAAAGCACATATATAGTTTCTTGGTGTCATTTGGAAGCTCAAGGAGTCTCCTAACCATATCTGAAGAGAAGAAAGGGCAGGTGAGAAGCAGGTCTAGCAGCACCGCCTTGATCTTCTGATTGTACCCAGCCATCACTTCCAACAGTGGTATCAGAGCAAAACAAGGTAATCATGGGTGATGGTTTCCCTTCCTTTATTGACAAATTGGATAGAAATAACTACCAGGCATGGTCATTAAGAATGAAGACTTATCTACAAGGGAGAAGCTTGTATGGATACATATCAGGAGATGAGGAGTTGCCCTCATTCAAAACCAGAGGCCTACCTACAAAGGATGAGCATGAGAGACTAAATCAATGGTGTGCTAAAGATGCTTTAGCAAGGTCATATCTTCTAAACTCTATTTCTGATTTCCTTCTACCTCATGTTCGGAACTGTAAGACTTCCCAAGAGACTTGGGAGACCTTGTCAACATATTTCTCATCAAGAACAAGGGCCAGAAAGAATCAGCTATGGATTGAGTTTACAACTCTTAGGAAGCAATCAAAACAATGTGTTTCAGATTTTGTCACCAAAGTCAAGGATATAGCAGATCAACTTGCAAGTGTTGGAGAAGAGATTGAAGAAGAGCAAATTGTTAGACAAGTGATCAATGGACTCAAAGCAGATGACAAGTGGGAGAGCTTTACTACTGCAATGGACTTGTACATGGACATTCAAGCACCTGATCTAACAACTCTGATTGGACAACTCTTTACACATGAAGCCAAGATCACAAAGAATGGAGAGCAATCAAAAGGTAACAATCCCTCTGCCCTATATACAGATAAGAAGTCTAAAGATAAGGGTAAAAGCAAAAAAGTTGATGATGAAGGATCCACCTCCCAAGCAAACTATGCAGGGAGAGGTAGATCATCTAGAGGTAGGGGCAGAGGAGGTAAGTCAGGTAGGGGGAGACCCTATAATCAATCTCCATGCAATATTTGTGGCTTGTCTAATCATACTACAGATGAATGCTACAAAAACTACAAGAACCAAAGAGGAAGAGGTCACCAAAGAGGAGGATACTCCCAAGGTAGAGGCAGATTCAATCAATCTCAAGGCTACCATGGCTACAACAATAATTACAACAATAGCTACAATCACAATGGCAATTATCAAGGAGGATACAGGAACAGAAAGGATTACAATAATTATGCAGAGGATCAAGATGATTCCTTGTTGATTATGAACATGACATCTAAATCAGGTATCAATGATGATCATTTGTTCTATATTGATTCAGGTTGCTCTAACCATGTAGCTGGGAATGTTGCCCTACTCTCTGATTTGGAAGAACCTAAAGGTAAGCACCAAGTGCAGACAGGTGATGACACTAAGCATTCAGTGGTTAAAGTAGGTAATGTCAAAACAAGTGATGGTAATCAGAACTTGCTAAGCAGAGTATTGTATGTTCCAACAATCACCAAGAATCTGATGAGTGTAGGTCAGATTGTTGAAAAAGGTCTACAGGTCAGGTTCACTCAACATGGTGCATTTGTAGAGGATCCAAAACATGGATTCAGAAGGATAGCCAAGGGAGAGAAGTCAGGTAGATTATTCACCTTTGAACTTGAAGATACTAAAAATATTGCCTTGTATAACTATAGGGACCAAACCCTATCAGAATTGGAAATGTGGCACAAGAGATTGGGTCACATTGGAGAGAGAACCATAAAGCAAATGAGCAGAGATCAATGTGTGCTTGGGATACCTAATGTATCCAAGCAACACATGATATACAAGTGTGGGGCTTGTCAATTTGGTAAGTCACACAGGTTGCCATATACCAAAAAAGGATTTATGCATGAAGATTACTTGGAATTGGTGCATACAGATGTTTGGGGACCAAGCAAGGAGCCATCCATATCTGGATCAAGGTACTATGTATCTTTTATAGATGATTATAGCAGATGGACTGTCTTGTACTTCATGAAACATAAAGATGAAGTATTTAATTGCTTCAAAAAGTATCTTGCATTGGTAGAGAATCAAACAGGCAGACATTTGAAGAGGTTAAGGTCTGATGGTGGAGGAGAATACTTCTCCAATGACTTTGAAGACTTCTTGCAGGAAAGAGGCATCAAGAGGGAGATTACCACAAGGTACTCTCCTGAACAAAATGGGGTAGCTGAAAGAAGAAATAGAATCATTGTGGAGACAGCTAGGTCTATGCTCAATGAGAAGAAACTACCAAACTATCTTTGGGCAGAGAGTGTATCTACTGCCACATACTTAATCAACAGGTTGCCATCAAAGACACTTGATGGAATGACACCCTATGAGGCTTGGCATGGTAAGAGACCTTCTCTGGATCATTGTAAAATCTTTGGGTGTGTTGCATATGTGCATATTCCCTCACAGGTAAGGGGAAAGCTAGACCCTAAGGCTGAAAAGTGTATCTTTATTGGTTATGATTTGAATCAGAAAGGATACAGGTTCTATAACCCCTCAAACAAAGGCTTCAAGATAAGCAGAGATGTAATCTTTGATGAAAATGATTCATGGTATGATAATGAGTGCAGGAAAGTAAGCCTACCTTATGATATGGAAGAAGACTTTCCAAAGCTTGTTAGACAAGAACCAACTCAGAATGAGGATACAAGTTCAGATGATGAAGACACCATCAACATTGAAGAATTCAAAGCTTGGAAATCCAAAGGGAAGATGAAGTTGAAGCAACTTGAAGACAATCCAGAATCCTCAACTCAAGCTATGAGGAGATCTTCAAGGGAAAAGAAGAAACCTATTAGGTATGGATATGATACTTCACTTGTAACCAAGCACTCTGTATATCTTGCAAAGGATATCTTAAGTGAAGAACCAGGTACATTTGAGGAAGCTATTACTAAACCAGAATGGAAGGAAGCAATGGATGAAGAAATGGAGGCTCTCAAGGAGAGTGATACTTGGGACTTGGTACCCAAGAAGGACTCCATGAAGGTCATAGGATCCAGATGGATCTACAAACTCAAAAGGAACTCAGATGGCACAATAAGCAGGTACAAAGCTAGGTTGGTAGCCAAGGGTTTTGCACAAACCCAAGGCATTGATTATGAGGAGACATTTTCTCCTGTGGCAAAGATGCCAACTATCAGAATTATGGTGAGTGTAGCTGCATCCAAGAATTGGAACATGTACCAATTGGATGTGAAGAATGCATTCTTAAATGGATGGATATCTGAAGAGGTCTACATGTCACAACCACCTGGCTATGAGGACTCCAATAAGGTAAATCATGTGTGCAAATTGAAGAAAGCTCTGTATGGATTGAAGCAGGCACCTAGAGCATGGAACTATAGGTTGACAACCTATCTATTGGATCAAGGATTTGTGATGAGTAAAGCAGATACTTCATTGTTTATAAAGAAGAACAATTCAGAGGTAATATACTTGTGTGTCTATGTTGATGACATCATTGTTACAGGAAATGATGTTCAAGGAATTAGACACATCAAAGGTCAAATGATGAAGGAATTCAAGATCAATGATCTTGGATTATTGAAGTACTTCCTAGGGCTTGAATTGGTCTACACAAATTCAGGTATATTCATTACTCAGAAGAAGTACATTCAGGACATGGTCAAAAAGTTTAATTTGCAGGAAGCTAAAGTCTCAAACATTCCTATGGAGGTCAACCACAAACTCAGTGCACATGAAGGAGAAGAACTCAAAGATATTACAGGTTACCAAAGTTTGGTAGGTAGTCTTAATTATGCTACCTTAACAAGGATTGATATCTCATATGGTGTTAGTGTACTTAGCCAATTTATGCATAAGCCAAGAGTACCACATTTGGAGGCAGCCAAGAAGATAGTAAAGTACCTAAAGGGAACACAAAATCATGGTTTGTATTATCCATATTCATCAGACATTGATATGAAGGTATACTCAGATGCAGATTGGGCAGGTTGTAAGGATGACAGGAGGAGTACATCTGGTTACATATGCTTTGCAGGTGATAAACCAATTTCTTGGTCATCCAAGAAACAACCCACAGTGGCTCTATCATCTACTGAGGCAGAGTACAGAGGGCTAGCCAATGCCACTCAAGAAGCAATATGGTTGAAGCTACTATACTCAGAATTGGGCCTATATACAAGGCCACCTATTATATTTGGTGATAACACAAGTTCACTTCATTTAGCTGCTAATCCTGTGTATCATGCTAGGACAAAACACATAGAGGTGCATTACCACTATGTGAGGGAGAAACTACTCAGCAAAGAAATACAATTATCATATGTGTCCACTAATATTCAATGTGCAGATTTGCTTACAAAAGCTTTGGATGGGAGCAAGCTATGCAGGTTTAAATCCATGATTGGATTACAGAATATCATTGAAGACTAAAGATGAAGACTCAAGCAAGTGTTTGGCTTGAGGGGGAGCTGTTGGTGCAAACAAGCCTTAACACTTGGCTTTGCTTTGTGCCTTTGAAGACCCAACATGAAGATTGGACTATTGAACCCTTGGAAAGCATAAAAGTTTAGACCCTTGGATGATACATTCACAAGAGTCAATAATCATGTGAACCTAGTCTTATTGATTCTTACTTTTATCTCATGTAAAAGTCCATGTGACTTTATCAACATTGTAATCATACCTACTAGACTAGAGTCGTGGAAAAATTAGATGATCTAGTTGAGGGAATATCTCCCTAAGTCTAGTGGAGAGAATCTTTAATTTGAATTCAAATTCAAATTCATTCAAAACTCCTATAAAAGTCAATGTAAAAGTCGCGGGTTATGTTACACTCTTCCCGAGGCCAATCCATGCAAATTGGTGAGTGTGTGAGAGCTACTACCTAGCCTACACCTCAGAGTACCATTGTGCATTACATCTCTTGCCAATGGGAATGTACATTTGATAGTATCAATACATATACTCATAGTTCTCTACTCTGTGTTTTCTCTGAGTGACTACCTCCAAGTCTGTCAACTTCAACAGAGCATATCTCAAGATCTACTGAATCAAAATTGATGATCCAGGGCTCATTGGAACCAGCTCAAAGCATTCTACAACACTACAAAGTTTCAAGTCAATCTATTCAGCCAATTGGGAGAAATCGCTGTCGAAGTGATCACTGGTATATTTCTGTGTGATTCCTAAAAAGTCGGGGGTGTCCCTGTTTTTGCTAAACATCATGCTAAGTGTATAGTTTGTCATTTGGAGTGATTTAACTTGCTAATGGTAGCTTGTTAAGTTAATTTAATACTCCCAGAAGGAATTAGACCAATTGTAAGTGTGCTGGACACACTGAGCTTAGGACTGAGCAGGTGTCATTACAGAAATAGCAAGTTTTTGAACTTATGAAGGTTCAAACTTATCTGTTTTGATTTGATCATTACTCAATCACTTTGTAAAGCACATATATAGTTTCTTGGTGTCATTTGGAAGCTCAAGGAGTCTCCTAACCATATCTGAAGAGAAGAAAGGGCAGGTGAGAAGCAGGTCTAGCAGCACCACCTTGATCTTCTGATTGTACCCAGCCATCACTTCCAACAGTGGGCACATAAGCTAAATATCTCTAGTGGAGAACCTCTCCCTGACATAATCATAGTGCACCTCAATGTGCTTTGTGTGAGAATGGAACAGAGCATTCCTCACAACTGCAAATGTGCTCTAACTGTTTGCAAAATATGTTCATGATAGAAAAGTGATGAATACCCAAATCACTCAAAAGGTATGTGAACCATACACATTCAAGAGTCATTGTGAAAGATGCCCTATACTCAGCCTCACAACTCAAAGTTGCCATAGCTATTTCTTAATCATCCAACATTTGCATATGATATCAAGCAAAAACCACTAGTGGGCACATGAGTTCCATAGCAGCCAACCAAGTTTGAGTCACAAAAAGCATGTAAATTTGTTGGTAATGATCTCCCCATGGGATAAAACAACCTAAGTAGATGGGTACCACTCAAGTAGAAAATGATGTGCTTAACCAATACTTGACACCTCTGAATTGCATAAACGTCCTCATCTGTAAGACAGAAAATTGAATATTAGGTTGACTTATGCATAAGAAAATCACGCACCCAACAAACTCTTGATCGATGTGGAGCTCGACATGCAATTGTATGACTTTGATACTTTTATGTGTGTTTTTTCCATACTTTGCCAGGGGTCAATGGATTTTGATCCAAATCTTCTAGAACCAACTACATCACTCGAGTCCAGAACAAGATTAAGAACTATCAAAGTTCACAGCATTGTGCCAACATTGCATAACAGATATGATATCTGATTATGGATTTAAAAAGGGAAGTGCAGACTTGTTCCACTAGTTTACAAAGAGATAGATAGGAGATAAAAGAACTGAATATATTATGGTTCAATCTTGGAATATAAGAATAGAGTGCGGAGTATGGCCCTCTACAGTCAGATAACTCTATCGCTGACTTCTATAGAAATGCCTTTTAGATAGAGAGTTGCAATAAAGAGTCAAAAGAGGAAACCGGACTTAGATGTAAAGAAATCGATAATTTTAGGACCCTTATCACAGAAGCACACTAGCACGATCACGATACTAGCCCTCTCATTTCCCAAGAACTTTTGCAAGGATATTGTAGTCGCACCAGGAGGCAAAAAATGACAGCCAATGAGGTTGATGGTCCTTGTTGGAAGTCTTTGGCTAGAAATAGAGAGACTCAAAACTCCACAAGAAAAAGAGAAGTAGAAGGGTTGTTGCCAACTGCACATGCCTAGTCGCCTTTGTGATCACCACCTTCATTGACCCTTCGTAGCATCACCCACCTTCAAGGTGCCTAAACACCACACGGTTCCCTAATGGCACACTAGCACTTTGCACTCAAACTAACCCAAAGGTGCCACTACCTTGGCTTCCTTCACCAATACGTTGAATAGGAAGAACTTCACCTAGAATACTACTCCCTTTCTCCAACTTTCTACACACATAAATCTTTTGGCTGCACCTACTTCTCTCATAGTATCCTCTCCTTCACAAGCACAGAACTCTTGGAACTCTCTTTCATGACTTTCCCCACTTCCTACTTTTATCTTACACTTCCACATTTCCTAGATTTTCCTTTGGCATGATGATATCTTCCTAATTATTTCTCTTATGCCACTAATTGCAACACTACATCTACTTGCAAACTCTCTAGCACTTCTTATTGCTATTCGGACTCCTCGCACATGCACAAACAAGATTGTATGCATGTTGCCAGCTTAAGTCTCTTCCATGATAGTATGTTAGCCCACTCTTCTCTATCTCTATGATAAAAATTCATAAAAATTGATCCCCCTCAAGTTGCCTATATGGCTGTTTATATAGCGTGAAGATTCTCCTACCTACCAATAAACTTCGAGATTCTCTTCACTTGCATCTCCATACTATACAATGATTGTTATGATGTGTCCCTATAATGACTAATACCTCACATGGAGATGATGCACGAGTTGCTAGCTCATCCTTCTAAATGGCATTGTAAGTGGATGAGGATAGTAAGCAATGTGGAGGAGGAGTGTTATTATTTTGATTACATCGGCAATCATCGTGGTAATAAGATGGGACCACTAAGACATTCAAAAAAGAATGGATGATGTTCAAGTTTCAAATCACACCTAGTCATTAGAACTTGGGTTGCCAAAATACTAGGTCAACAATCCCTAGGAGGTACCATGAGACTCTAGACCACTTGCCCACTTAGATGGTTGAGTACCAAAATCATAAGACATCAGACTGTGAGACATTGAAGTTGAGTGTAACTTAACCTTCTTTGCCGAGATTTCAAACGCCTTTTTTCCATGACATTTCAGGACTCGTATGGTTCCCACCACCAAAAGTCCCTCCATAGCAGAGTGGACAAAAAAAAAAAGTTCAAGGACCAAAGAGAAAGGTGAAAGGTCAATCCTACCTACACAGGAGGATTGGAATAAGGGAGAATGATAGGGAATTATTGTGGAGTCAAACATAAGGATCCTACTTATACAAAATATTGAGGAAAATCACAATGTACTATATACAAGGTGGTATTGATATCAATCTACGTGTGATACGATTTGAGCCTAGATACATTCAGAAATGGTAAATGCTCATCTCTTAGTATAGGTATGTAGATTGCTCCTTGACTCACTAAAGTTAGTTGTTCATATCCCCATACAAGTGTACTTCTAAAGTTCGTGAACACAGTGATTAACTTCTACAAGCCAATAGGTTTTCTTAACCAAATCATTGTTGGGACTTGCTTCATAGATTGTCATAGTCTTTCCTGAGGTCAGGTGGCTCGAGCTATGCATTTTCATCATGTTGGGTTTCCCTTCCTTTGGTTAGTTTTCTAGATTTTCCATGGCATTCCTTGCTTTTGTTCTCTCAGTATCCACTTTGTAGCCAACAAGAAGAATTCTCTTCTATAAGAGAATTCTCTTCCACGAGTAGTTTTACCTCCTCCTTATCTTGTAGCAACTGCCATCATGCTATATTGACTTCATGCTCCTCTTGAGTCACACTCCTTCCTCCATCTTTCCAGTCTCGTATGAGCACTTCTTGCCTTTGATATTTGCTATTGGAATCCTCCTTTTCATCTTGTGGGTTCCTACTCGAGGTTGCAGTATAACATGGAGGAGATTCCTTATATACCCACTCTTGTAATGAAGTATCAATGCCCAATCTAGGATAATTAGAGCTTGTCTCCATAAATAATTTCTTCAACATATTGCAATCATGTACCCACATAAAGATACACCCCCAATTTGGGATCACCTTAGCATATCTAAGCTGTTGGCATACAAGTCAGATGAAGAGCATAATAGCGCAACGGAGGAGTCATGCACAATACGGCAACAAGGCCCAATCATTTTTTCCATGGACCATTTACAACTCAAGTGATTTTAATCACTAAACAAACATTGTAAATTCCGTTTTTGGTAGAATAGACTCCATTTTGTGCAAGCCGAGGATTCCTCGAGCTTGAGGAGTATTAGAACTAGCTACATATCAATTTTCATAGTTTTTAGACTCTGTTTGAGCCCTCAAATAGGCTCTAGAACCTAATTTTTAACTAGGCCGGACACTAGGTCTGGACAAGACCAAAGCTAGTTAGAAAACTATAAAAAGAGCTAGAGAGCTCATTTTTGGGGGTAGATTGTTTGTGAATTGAGCTTATGTAAGAGACTTTTTGACTAATGCAAAGAACTCCATTGTTCCTCTCCTTGTTCTTGCTTGTGTGCGCTTGTGTGTGTATGTGTGTGCATGCTTGTGTGCTTCTCACTCACACACTTGTGCCTTCACTTGCTCATAGTCTTCATACTAGTCCTCACGTCTCCATAGATTGACAATTATGAGGTGAATCTTCTCACGTTGGTACTCACCATTGTGCTAGAGTGACACCAAATTTGGCGTCGTTGCCGGGGAGAGAGCTTCAAGGACGAGCGTGTGATGGTAAGACGTCGAGTTGAGACATTGGAGTTATAGGTAATATCCTTCCTTCTCTTTATTTTTCTTCATTTTTTCCTTACTTTCGCATCACCATCATCACCATCATCATCCCCACCATCTCCCACCTCCATCTCCATCTCCACAAAAATTTTTTAGTTTTTTGGTCATATTACACTCCCCACCTCATTTCCCTCATTTCATTGTGAGAGAGAGCAAGAGAGAGCTTGCATGCTATCTATTTTTGGTGTGTTTTTGAGCTTTTGTTGCAGGAACTAGCTGTACCACCTTCTCCAGCAGTGTGCACAGGTACGACAGACTCTGCACAGGTCCCGGGACGACGACCTCTATCTGTCGCAACAGACAGAAAAACTTAATATTTTGTGAATGCGTGTTTGGCACGGTAACCTACACCATTAGAGCACTCCAAATCACTAGAAGTTTCTCAAAAATTTGCATTTTTTCAGTCTATCGCGACAGACAGAGACCCACAATAGACCCCGTCTATCGCGACAGACCCGTCTATCGCGACAGACAGAGACCCACGATAGACCCCGTCTATCACGACAGACACCTGTCTATCGCGACAGACACCGTCTATCGCGACAGACCAAATCACGACAGACCACAGACACCATCTATCGCGACAAACACCGTCTATCGCGACAGACAGAGACCCACGATAGACCCTGTCTATCGCGACAGACTAAAATTCAACGACAGATCCAGTCTATCGCGACAAACACCGTCTATCGCGACAAACCAAATCACGACAGACGACAGATAGCGTCTATCGTGGCAGACCACTCTATCGCGACAGACACCGTCGATCGCGACAGACCACTCTATCGCGACAAACATCATCTATCGCGACAGACACCGTCTATCGCGACAGACCACTCTATCGCGACAGACACCGTCTATCGCGACAGACCACTCTATCGCAACAGACACCGTCTATCGGATCAGGATCCTCATGGATGCATGAAGACACTCACTTATGGATGTGTAAGGTAGCAGTAGAAGAAGAGAAGAGAGAAAAAGCCAGGGAGATAGGTGCAAAAGAAACCCATAGATCAATCCAAGACCCAGCCTATGCACCTGTAGTTTTTCCAGACGAAGAATTCGAACCTCACGGCTGGGCAGAAATTCTAGCAACCATGGATGTAGCCATCAATGAAGAACAATGGACACCTCACTGTGATGAGGATGGCTATGACATTTCAGTCTTCTCCATAGAGCCTATCATGGGAGAGGCAGTGTTAGAAGAGTGCGAACCTAGCCCTGAGGCATTTGAGGATGCAAGTGACTCCGATCTAGAGTCAATCATTATGGACCCACCTTTTGCATCAGATGAAGAATACTTCTATGAAGTAGAATTTCAACTCCAGAGGCACGGAGAGCTTACAAAAGACGTAAGGCTAGCCACACATGTAACTCCTAAGGAAGAAGGAAAGAAAAGGAAGAAGAAAGAAGTCACACAAGAAGGGGAGGAATCTTTGTTTGAGGTCCCAGAAAATTTTAAGAAGTATGAGATAGATGACAGGAGAGTCATGATCAGAATGCCTAAACGAGAGGCACAATCAGGAGAGGCCTATGATAACAAAGAAACCACAAAGAAAATTGTGGTAGCCATGGAAGAGGGAGAAGAGAGATGCACTTACATAGGACATGACCTGACAGAAGAAGAAGAGCAAGAATTGATAGCCTTGCTAAGAGAATACAGACATGTATTCGCTTGGAGTTACAAGGATTTGAAGGGTGTTGATCCAGACATCTGCTCACACACTATCCCCATGACCTCGGATGCCAAACCTTCTAAGCAAAAGCCATATACATACAATGATAATTATGCTGCCAAGATCAAAGAGGAGATAGATAGACTGGTTGAAGCTGGATTTATCTATGAAATTGAGCACACTGAATGGGTATCCCCCATTGTTGTGATGCCCAAAAAGAATGGTAAATTACGTGTATGCATTAACTTGAAGAAGGTTAATGCAGCCACAATTCGAGATAACTATCTGCTTCCTATCACAGAGCATCTCTTAGAAAGAGTAGCAGGCAAGGAAGTATACAGCTTCCTCGATGGATTTTCGGGCTACAATCAAGTAGCCATAGCTCCAGAAGATCAGCATAAGACAGCTTTTGCCACAGAGTGGGGTATATTTGCCTTTCGTGTAATGCCATTTGGGCTTACCAATGCTCCTGCAACCTTCCAGAGACTAATGTGCCATGTATTTAAGGAGTTCCTGAGGAAGAATCTAGAAGTCTATGTTGATGATCTTTGTGCTCATTCCAACATTAGACAAACCCGTATTCCTGAACTCAGACAAATCTTTGACAAATGTAAAGAATATCAAGTCTGCCTGAACCCAGAAAAGTGTGTTTTTATGGTCAGGCAAGGCAAGATTCTAGGACACATAGTGTCAAAGAATGGCATATCCACTGATGAAGAGAAAGTGAGAGCCATAGCCGAGTTACCTAGGCCAAAGAATGTCAAGGAAGTAGAGGCTTTCATGGGGCATTGTGGGTACTACCACCGGTTCATTCACATGTATGCTGTCATTGCAAAGCCCATGTACGGACTTCTGACTAACTTTGAGTGGACTGATGAATGTGAGAATTCCTTCAATGAGCTTAAACGGCGATTATGTTCAGCACCGATCTTGACCACTCCAGACAGGAATAAGCCATTCCATGTTCACGTGGATGCATCCAATTATGCTATTGGGTGTGTGCTTGCTCAACCTACTGGTGAAGGTAATATGGATCTTCCAATTGCCTATGCCAGTAGACAATTGAATGCAGCGGAATGAAATTACACCACTACTGAGAGAGAAGGCTTAGGCATGGTATATGCAGTTAAGAAATTTAGACACTATTTGCTTGCAAATAAGTTTAAATTTTTTACTGATCATCAGGCATTGCTATACCTCGTAAACAAGCCATGCAATACAGGAAGATTAGTAAGATGGTTTCTCTTGCTAATGGAATATGATTTTGAGGTTGTGGTAAGGAAAGAGAAGACTCATTTGAGAGCAGATCACCTTTCTAGGCTCACATCGGGAGAAGCCCCACAAGGAGTGTCAGATGACCTTCCTGATGCTTACTTGTTTAATTTGGAAGTGGTGCCGCAGTGAAGCCATTGGTACCAGTGTTGACATATGGACCTAACCACCCAGTAATAAACACACAGGATAGAGAGGTAGTAAAAGCCCAAAAGTATCACATCATGGCAGGAAGTATGTACAAGCACACAGATCAAGGGATCTTGGCTTGTTGTGTGGAAGAGGATGAGTATGCTAAATGGTTGCAATTAGCACATGTAGGTGCGTTAGAGCAACACTACTCAAAGCAACGAACCTTACAGACACTAAGGAGACTCGGAGTGCATTGGCCGACTATGGAAGCTGATGTCCAAAAGTTGTGCAAGGATTGCCCAATCTGCTGCACTAAACCACCTGTGGAACATGCCACTCTTTATCAAGTGTCCATAGTGCCAGATTGGAGTGAACCTCTAGTATCCTTCTTAAGGACGAGAACATTCCCTCCAGACATGACTCTGGCTAGGCAAAGGAGTTTAGAACAAGAAGCCCAGGATTATTCACTCATTGGTGACAATCTATACAAGTGTGGTAAAGATGGTTACCTGAGACTATGTTTCCATGAGAGTGAATATCTCAAAATCTTGGATACTGCTCACCAAGGTGTAGGAGGGGGACACTTTGGACCAGATAGGGTAATCAAGGCAATACTATTTGCAGGCTTTTGGTGGCCAACCCTTCACATGGATGCACATACCTATGTGAAACGGTGTGATGTTTGTCAGAGAACTCAGTACCCTATACGCAAGGATGAGATGCCACTGAAGCCTATGATGGGTGGACGTGCGTTCTCTAAATGGGGAATAGACTTTGTTGGTCCTATTAATCCGCCAGCTAAGGGTTCACATGCTGAATATATCATCGTGGCCACAGACTATCTAACCAAGTGGGTAGAAGCAAAAGCTACTACAAAAAATGATGCTCAAACAACAACAAAGTTCTTATTTGAAAATGTATTCACGAGGTACGGATTGCCAATAGAGTTGGTGAGTGATAGAGGCACACACTTCTTGAATGAAGTCATAGAAAACCTTCTCCAAGAATTCTTGGTGATACATAAGAAATCGGCCCCCTATCATCCACAAGCTAATGGCCAGGCTGAGAGCACTAATAAGATCTTATGCAATGTGCTGACTAAACTAGTGAACAATAAACGCTCTGATTGGGACAAACAGCTACACCATGCTGTTTGGGCATACCGGGTTGCCTATAAAACGGTACTCCAAGCCACCCCCTTTCAGATGGTATTTGGCCAAAATGTTCTGCTACCCCTGGACTTTTTGATACCTACATTGAAGGTAGCACAAGAGCATGACTGGACAGGCCATGAACTCTCCTCTCGAATCTTTGATCTTGAACGTCTAGGTGAAACACGATTGAGAGCTGCAGCAGGAATCTATGCAGCGAAGAAGAGGCAAAAGGCATATTTTGATGCACATGTGAAGGATAAAGGCTTGAAAGCAGGCGACCTAGTCCTAGTCTACACATTGAAGCAGCATGCACGGAAATTAGAGAAAAGAGGTTACGGGCCAATGATTATCAATAGAATCTCCACAAGTGGCGCAGTTCAACTAGCCACTTTAGAGGGCGATATTCTACCAAGTTACATAAGTGGATGCAGAGTCAAGTTATATCAGGAACCCCTTACTGAAGAGATGCTAAATCGACTCAACATTGCCACAAAACGTAAAGAAGAAGAGAAACGAATTAGAAGAGAAGCACAGGCAGAAGCTTTAGAACGCATCCGACAAATGAAATTGAGGAGACAAGGCAGAGACCCGCCTATGCTTGACACTCAAGAATCTGTAGGCTATCCTATGGCCATGTGCGAGACTTCAGGTGGGCATTCCCATAGAATAATCGACCGACGGCCTTTTGTAACCCTAGGATTGGGACAAGGAAAGGGTGCAAAGATTGTAAGAGCTTTGATTGACTCAGGTGCATCCACTAGTGCTGTCAAGTTGTCTTACTGTCAAGAATTGAAATTAACTGTCGATCCTATAGAAGCATATCTCATAGGATTGGGAGGTGTGGAAACGCCTTGCATGGGCGAGGTGGATCTTCCCATCTCCATTCAAGACGAAGTGATGACAGTCAAAGTACTAGTGTGTCAAGATGAGGACCTCACTGAGCCTCTTGTCTTGGGTCAGGACTGGATCTATGATCATGCAGTCAACCTAAACCTAAGAAGTGGACTTCTTCAGGTATGGGTAGATCATAGCCGAATTACAGTTGAATTGGAAAATGAGGCACTCAAGGAACTAGGCAAGGCACAAACTCTTGGTCTAGGGGCACACACGAAGTTGACAATGCTATTTTTGTCCAAAACTGTATGATGCAGAAAGAGGCTAATCTCAACAACGGAGCCAGGGAGAGGACGGAACTCCCTTCTTTTCCAAAGACTAGAAGGTTGCAACAACCCACGACAGATCAAATACAGAAGAAGCAGAACACTACCGATACTCGATGCCAAAAAAAGGAGCAAAGCAAATTGTTTCAGCCATGGAAGCAAGAATGGAGGCGAAAAGGCGAATACCCTGTTCAGACCAGGCCGACCCCATGGCCAAAACCTCTTATTAGTAGTCAACAACATGACACTAATGAGAAGTCCTTCATTAATTCTTCTGCGAAGGTGAAGTCTATTTGGGTACCCAAGAAGTCAATGAAGGCCACCCCACAATCACGACAAATCTGGGTGCCTAAAGCTTGCTTGCAGGCTCAAATAGCTACACCAAGGCCGCAACCGGTACAACATGTTTCACTCACTCGAACATCTGAGGCCCAATCTTACGCATCACGCACGGACACATATTCTTCCATGAGCACTAGTAGAATCACTTGTAAATGGGTCCCTAAAAAGCCTCATCTTCAAGCAGATACCCCTATCAAACTCTTCAGAGTCTCCACAAAATCAAGATCAAAGCCAATCCACTGGATTTGGAAACCTAAAACTTGTAATAAACCCCCGGACCCCAGTTGTAAATCCATGCCCACCACTAACTACGTCACTCTCACACTACATCATTCCACTTAGTTCTTAGGTCCAACCAATTCCTAACTACACACACAAGCACCGAGCACTTATTAACCTACTAATCTCTCCCGAACCTCAGGATAATGTTGTAATGGGGACAAAAACGGTTCTAACTTGTCCTTTACAATGTTAACACATGTTTCTATATTCTCAGAGAATCAGGAGGCAAGAAGTAGCATGGCAGAAGCGACAGGTCCGAGCTCACAAGTAGGAATACTTACTGCAGGAATCGATGTGGATAGTCTACCTGTGGATGTGCCACCAACTGAACGACCTGTGGAGCTGCAACACCTTCAGTAGATCCCGGTACCGGATCCACCCACAGCGATCACAGAAAGAGTCCATGCCAATTCTCATTGGTTCAATGGCATGCCAGGTCCATTAGGAGAGGCCAAGTATATATGGGAGTCTAAGTGCGAGTATGACAGATCATGGGTTCGATTCCAATTTTTCTCCAAGGAGTTTGAGACTCTACAGAACACGGAGGATCTCCAGACCATATGGCAACGTGCAGGGCTAGCAGAATACTTTGAAGCACCACTACCCAAACCGGATCTCCTCCGATGCTATTATTTGGTCTCCACATTACAAGCTAATGAAGAAAAGGACAAACCAGGATCATTTGTTCTTCCTTCCTTGCTGGGCAACAATGAGTTAAAGAGGTTTGAACTTACGGTGGAATTGGTGAGCGCTGCTTTGAATATGCACGGCACACATGTACCTTCTGAGAAGGATGCTCTCGTTCCTACTAACATGCAGGATAGGAAACTATTGAAGCTTAAAGACATGGCAGCACTCACACCAAACGTGTCCATCCCTATCCGTATGTGCATGCAACATTTTGCTTTCCCCGGCCAAGACCGCTTCACACAACCACACAAAAGAATCTGGTTCGCTCTCTACTTAGCGGAGGCAGGTGCGTTACCAATTAAGCTGCCGGTATGGATTATAGATCAATTGTATGAAGCAAATAAAAGGTCTTCTAGGAAATTAGTGGTGAACGGTTGCTGTGCAATCACACGCATTATTTACCGGTGCCTAGCATACGATGTTCCCATTGGGCACAATTACAAATGTTTAAGAAGCTCAAGACGTCCACACATTTACAAATGTTTAACTTGGGCACAATTACAAATGTTTAAGAAGCTCAAGACGTCCACACATCAATCCAAGCGCATGAGGGGTGCGATCCCTTGTGTCCAGACAAGGGAAGTTCTGACTACTCCTGAAGTATCGCCACGAGGGGAGACCACTGTACCTCCCTTTACCATTAGGATACCCAGGTCTGGATCTGAAACTACGACACAAGCTACCCCTTCAGCTCCTCCTGCTCCATCTGAATTTGAATTTGCTACAACTGGAGATGCTGAAGGAATGGATCCCCAGGACTTCGAAGCATTCTTACAAAGTACACAACTCTCTGATGTAGAGTTTTATTCAGATGCAGAAGAACAAGGCACCTCTTCACAAAGAAGAAGAAAATCTACAGACGGCCGCCATGTACATTGGAGTGACGCTCAGCAAGGTCAACAACAAGGACACCTAGAATAAGAAGGAGCATATGAAGAGGAGACCACTGAAGCCCCAGCCTATACAGCAGAACTCCGAAGGCTGTATCAAATTATGGAACGAGTGCGATCGCAACAACTGCTCACCTAACAGAGCAGTAGAGTACTCATGACTCAGCTGTTGGAAGAAGCAAGAGTTGACTCAGAATATAGTGAAGGTCTCTTATTGATGGCAGAAACATATGGGGTAGTAGAAGCAGTGCGGACCGCCATTAGGAGGTCTCTAGTTTAATATGATCCACGGAGATTCGAGACACGACCACGCTCAGGTAAGAATATCCAGATCCCCATTACAACGGTAGAAGGGCCAATTATTACATCCGAACCCATCAGGACAACCTCCCAAGCAACAGAAACTGCTAGCCAAGAGCACCCAGTCACCCATGAGGAATCCACCGAGCCACTACCACCCACACCCCCACCATCGCCTCCTAGAGCAGAAACCGTGGAAATCACCTCGACCACTCAACCCACCGAACCAACCTTCATCTTCCGTACTCCCATCTCTAGTTCAACCCTATTCTCCACCTCTGATAACCCAATCTATGAAGCAACCCCCATCACTACACAATCCACCGAATCGCTCATAGAGCCTGCCCTAGGACAACCATCCCCCATGCCCTCAGCCATAGGTCACCCTGACCCTAGATCCATATTCATGGGTTTCCCTGCTACCACGCAACCCTTCATGCCCTCCTCAACTCTACAACCTCAACCCCCGACCTCCATCTCTCCACTTCTCCAATCCCTCCATAACTTCCTTGCTAGAACTTTTCAACCCAGGTCTCAACCATTCCCTTTATTTTCAGCTCCCCACCCCACTTCTCATCTATTCACCACTTTCACACACACACCATCTACCATTCCAATGTATATGGTAGACCCCACACTCGCACCCACTCCTGAAAGTATGGACATTTCACCACCCACGGCACCTCCCCCTCCCCCCACGCTTCCACCTCCTCTCATTCCCCCTCCACCAATTTCACCCACACACACGTCTTCAATAGACACATCATTCACTCTTCCCCTTCCCCAATTCCCTTCCCACGCATCTTCCATTGTAAACACCACCCCCTCATCTATAGGAAATACATTGGACACCATGCTAGCTTGTATATCAAACTTAAGGACAGATTACAATCAACTCCAGCAACAGAATGAACACCTGCAAGAGCACTCGGAGACACTACAACACCGCCTTGCTGCACTAGAGGAGGAAAATGCTCGCCTCCACGCACAATTCCAAACTCTCCAAGAGGCTCATAGCATATTGGAGGAACAGTTACAGAACACAGATCAGGAAGCAATACAAGTGGTAGAAGGTCATCTACGGACACAACTGGAACGCAATTCAAAGCTTCAGTGAAATATGGCCCTACTCAAGCGACATCTTGCTGCCGCTCATGAAGAGAATCGACGCCTGCACGTACAAAATCAGGAAAACCTAGAAGCAGCTATCGAAAGCACACCTGGGGCACCCATCAGCCCATCAAAGTTTCAAGCAGTGACCCCCGACAATATCAAGATCATATTGGAAGACTATGCCATGCTGCTTGAAGCACATGACCTGCTATCAGAGGAACTGGGTCAACTGAAGCAGAAACACCAAAAAGAAACAACAGCAGCCTCTCAAACCACCTCCTCCGCGGCTTCACTTCTCACAGACTTAGAGGCCTTAAAAGATCTCCAGAAACAGGTCACCGAATTGCAAGCACGTCTACTACAATATGAGATACCACCTTCCCCTCCAGAGGCTCCCACCGACGAAGAAGTAGTACAAATTCCTGTGGAACAGACATTTGAAGAAGAATACGACCCACAACCCTTCCCAGGAGGCCAACAAACAGAAGAAGCTCAGGACACATTCGAGGCACCATGGCCTCCATGGCTACGTCAAGTGGAGGAAATCGGGAGTTCTCACGAAGAGTGCACAGTAGTGCAAAATCAGGCCATGAGGGTCATAGAGGAAACTGTGCTACAATCTGCTTACTTCAAGAACCTGTCATCAAGACGCCTTATCCTCTCATCTGAACTCCAATACAGGCCTTATTATATTATCCTGGCTGATTATAATGCAGAAATACAGAGAGTCATGGGTCAGATTCCTACCTTTGCTACCCAATTTCAACCCGAAGACCTTCCTCCAGAGGCGCAAAAAGGCAAAATTTGTCAACCCACCTGGCGGCAGAAACTTCTACAGACATATCCAGAAATGCTACGCACATGGAACAACACGCCTTTACATCTCCTATACAATCCATGCTACGGTCCAGTTCCACGCCGCAGTTCTTGGAAGGCATTCAATATCAAAGTGCAGAACAACGCGCAATGCAAGGAATGGCTAAACTACCCGTACATTGCGCCACCACAGGGACCACCGTCGGTAGCATACATGATGGGAACAATTCGCCATTGGATGCCGCAATTGAAGCCCATGCCAGATGTAGCAGCTCAAATGATGCTTAAAATTTATATATGATGTAGGTAGTCCTGAAAACTTTTAGAAATGCAGCCGCACCACAGGTACGTCTCTCGGGGTTTACCAATGGAAATTATGATTTGGTGTAAGACATGAGCACCACCCCTAGTATTCGTGTGGCTTACGCCTGGCATGCACGCATCAAATACCTCCCTGCATGTTACAAACAGACCTTCGAAGAAATGTTCAGATCAGGTTTCTGGGAGTATCACTCGGAGATCTTCGCACTGAAGCCAACACACCTGCTCCATCTCTTTGCTTGTGAACAAGCAATGTACTCTGAGTACTACACCACCCCGCAACCAGAGGTCCCTGGCGCAATAAATTGGGATGCATTGGAAGCTGATCTAGCAAGAGGCTTAAGGATAGGAGAACACGAACTTGCCACCAATGTCATCCAATACTATATCGACCACCCGATAGAACAGAGGTCTGTCAGGGGCGACAGATGCTAGGAAGGGGGGCGTGTTGGCATACAAGTCAGATGAAGAGCATACTAGCGCAACGGAGGAGTCATGCACAATACGGCAACAAGGCCCAATCATTTTTTCCATGGACCATTTACAACTCAAGTGATTTTAATCACTACACAAACATTGTAAATTCTGTTCTTGGTAGAATAGACTCCATTTTGTGCAAGCCGAGGAGTCCTCGAGCTTGAGGAGTATTAGAACTAGCTACATATCAATTTTCATAATTTTTAGACTCTTTTTGAGCCCTCAAATAGGCTCTAGAACCTAATTTTTAACTAGGCCGGACACTAGGTCTGGACAAGACCAAAGCTAGTTAGAAAACTATAAAAAGAGCTAGAGAGCTCATTTTTTGGGGTAGATTGTTTGTGAATTGAGCTTATGTAAGAGACTTTTTGACTAATGCAAAGAACTCCATTGTTCCTCTCCTTGTTCTTGCCTTGTGTGCGCGTGTGTGTGTATGTGTGTGCATGCTTGTGTGCTTCTCACTCACACACTTGTGCCTTCACTTGCTCATAGTCTTCATACTAGTCCTCACGTCTCCACGGATTGACAATTATGAGGTGAATCTTCTCACGTTGGTACTCACCATTGTGCTAGAGTGACATAAGCCAAGGCCATCCCAAATGTAAGGGAAATCCTCCAAATAAGAGAGGAAGTCCTAATACCATGAACTACAAGGTGAACACAGGCCCCTCCATCATCAATATCAACCTCTCAACTACTCCGATAGGCTTTACCTAACAGTCCACTACAACATATCGACGGTATACCAAGGTTTTTTCCGAGGGAAATGAACGCGGCTTTTTTTGCTGCGACACCGGTGCAAAGGTCGGTATGCGCGTCGGTATCAAAGTGCCGGTATGACGTCGATATAACATCAATATGCATGTCGGTATATGCATCGGTATAAGCGTCGATATATGCGTTAGTATTATCGGTGCTCATACTGACGCCTGCACTGGGAATACCGTTGCATATACCGTCGGTTGCTGGGTGTACCGGCGCATATACCGATGACATTACTGGGGGTACCGTCGCGCATACCGACGACCATACCTGCAAAATTTTTTTTGGGCAAAGTAAGTTGTCTTTTTCTACAGCAACATTACCATGATGTTGCTTCACAAAAGACAATATACTCTGCCCAAAAAAAACCAAGTACATGTGATGTGTACTCTAAAACCGAAATATGATTTCATGAAACAGAGAATTATTGGACACAAAAGAGATAATGAGAATGAACCATGAACCATGTACAAAAGAAGTTATATATTTCAATAATGAAGCATGTACAAGAGTGTGGCAAACCGCTGTCATATATGATGCTTTTACAAAATGTGGCAAAGCAATGCATTGCCATATGAAAATCAAATACAAAATTTTGGTATGCCACTGCCATACACATGCAAAGAACGTTCCATATCAACAGTCCTGCAACAAAGAACATTAATGGAATGAGATAAATTCACATGAAAATTACAAACAACAAGTAAAAACCAAGTTTATAAATTAATTACCTCATCGCAAATGCTCCCATGAAACGGCCGCACCGCGTCCCTCCAAGTCCTCCAATAGTGCAATCAACCGATGATGATATCCATAAGACTCCTCCATTTGTGTTGGAGGACGACCCATTGCCAGCTCCTAAAACAAATATACAAAAGATTAGAGGAACATACATGAGAAATTTAACACAAATAAATTCAATAAATGAAATGGTACTTACAAACTCATGACGCATCGTGTCATATCCGCCGTTGCCCAAATGTGACGGTCCAATCGTATCTAAACGTGTGACTGTGGTATCTCACTGCTGGCGATATCGGTCAGGAGTCTGCTGCTGCTCGTCACGGATCATGTCCCACTCCTCAGCATCTAACCATACAGGCTTTGATAAGCCTGCTCTAAAAGCATCACAAGCCTCGGATCGTTGATGGAACATCACCTCATGTGCGGTGTGCAAAATCCACTCTGAACTGAGAAGAGATTGTCCATCGGTTGGTCGGAACTCCTGATAAATCGTCTGTGTGATATAATTCTTCCAGACTTTATCCTGTTCACTCCATTTCAGCATGATAGAGTGTCCAAACTAGATGGAGCAAAGCTGTCGTATGCGTGCACGCATTGCTTTGCCAGTCGCATCCATCATCGGAGCTCCATCTCGGATACTATACACCTTGGAGTCATCATGGTCATGAGCACCCCAAGGTGTACGTGGTGTTCCACGTGGTATACTGCGTGGCGTACCTACATCTAAGGTACTCGTCCTAGGAGTAGAAGTGGGTGACACAACATCTGTCGCACTGCCTCCACAACAGCCGCCTCCTCCGCCTCCAAACCTACCTGTAGATCCACTCCTAGAACCTCCTACTTGAGAGTGTGACCTCGATCTACGAGACGGGCCAGAACCTGTATCGCGCTGAGGTGTCGAACGCACATGTCTAGTAGACCCTGTAGGAGATGGCTGAAAAGATGGTCGTGGTGGAGTCACAAGGCTAGGAGACATACCTCTTGCGAGAGTAGCACCACCCACAGGAGTGACACCGGCAGGAGTGACACCGGCGGGAGTGAGGCCAATGGGAGTGAGGCCGCCAGGAGTGAGGCCAGGAGGAGTGCTACCACAAGCAATCCAGTATTGTGATGCAGCGGCATATACGCGGGAGGAACCTGAGAGATGAACTCCAAAAACTACTCCTCTGTCATGGAATGTGGAGTGACTGGAGGATTGTCTCCCATCGTGCTCTGTAACAAAAGAACTCAAATAATTAGCATGCGATAATAAAAGTAATATAGAGAATAAACAAAAGAAATTTATTCAAAAGTCCTCTAGTCTAGCATCCTCTTGAAGATCCAATGAATTGAGAATATCTATCTCTATATTGATGGTTTCTAAATCGCTTGTGTTGCAGAGCAAAGAGAGCACGAGGTAGAGAAAAAGACGGGCCCCAAAATTTTTCCGATTTGGACACCCAATTTTTGTATTATCACCATTCTTGTAATATATTTTCCGATGTAAATGCATTAGAGGAGTCCTCTAGATGCATCCCCACAGAAGATTAGAAACTTACCCATGTAAATTAGTAGGAAATTAGTCTTGTAGTGAATAAAGTGCCGGTCTCTTGTGTGAAAAGGACCATTTTTAGGGCACAAGTATATAAGTCAATTTGTGACTCTTTGTAAGGACTTTTGGCCATTGTGAGAATCAAGAGCACAGAAATTCGAATTTGTGTCTTCTCCTCTCTATATCTTCTTCTTTGTGAGCTTGTATGCATGTGTGTTGCTTGGAAAGAGTGCTAGGAAGTGTTGTCTATCCATGAAAGTGTTTGTTTCTGTGGTTAAGGTGTGTGTGAAGTGGAGGAAGTGCTGAAGTGTAGGAAAGTCATTCCCACGACTCAGTATTTTGCCCATAACTTGAAGTAGGAGTTTCAGAATTGAGTGAAAATACCGCCATTGGATGTGTGTTCTCGAGAGCTTCGAAATGCATATGCTATTCACTATATTTGGATTTCGGAACTGCGAGAAAAGCTTGATTTACTGTTGGATGATGTTCCAAGTATCGTGACACCATGACTGACAGTTGAAGCTTGTTTGGATTAGTCTTTGCCTTGTTTGCACTCCTTAAGTAACTCATTTTCATTGATCGTCATTTGAATGCATGTCTTCATACACTCGGCTAGGTTTGTATACTCATCGGATTGATAATTAAAGCGTGAATCCCCACTATATGCACTTAAGGGGGATTGAGGTATAGTCTCTTTCTCCACAAGGCCCTAAGTTGGTTCTTAGGTACACACGTTTTTTGGCACCGTTGCCGGGGAGTGTCGAATCAAACCGAGACATTCGTGTGATGGTAAGTAGCTTTTTGCATTGAAGTGAGAGGAGGAGTAGTGATTTTCTCTTCCTTGGTAAGTCACTTTCAGCCACACTTACCACTTCTCACTCTTGAAGTATGTGTAGTGAGTTATTAGTCTAGGGAAGTGAGTGGAGTGAATAGAGTAGGAGTAAGGGAGTAGGTTAAGTATTTGGAGTAGCTTTCAGTTCTTGGTCTTGTTTTTTTCTTAGTGAGTAGGAAAACTCAAAAGTATAAAAGCTAAAAAATGCCATTTTGTAAGTCACTTGTGCTCAAAGCAAGTGTCATGAGAAATTGTTGCCGAGTATTGTGGACGAAGATCTGAGCATTTTGAGCTACGCAAAACAAGTCAGAGGGGGTAGGGATCTGAGATAGAGTCCTAAGGTAAGCACATGTATCATTCTCTCAGCTTCATTACATAAATCAAGCTTTTCAGAAGAAAATGATCTGCGACAGGTATCGTGAGGGTTTTACAGCGGGTAGAAGGTGTATTTTGTGTGATACAAAGAGTGAGGAGAGGGTAGATGAACCTAGAAAACATTTGTCTTTCATTCAAAACCCAAAAAACTCCAGCAAAAATTTGAAAAAGGGTCAAGTATCATGTTCTCCTGCGGTCGAGTATCGCGATACCTCACAAGTATCGTGATCTCCTGTGGTTGAGTATCGCGATACTTCCCAAATATCGTGTATCATATTGCTCTCGATCGTGATACTTCACCAAGTATCGTGTATCGTATAACTACCGATCGCGATATTTCACCAAGTATTGTGTATCGAGTATCTTTTTTTGGAGTATCGAGTATTGCTTTTCCCTGTGTATCGAGTATCGTGTGTAACCAAGTATCGTGTATCATATAAATACCAATCCAGACACTTCACCAAGTATCGTGTATTGCGTTTACTCAAGTATCGTGTATCGCCTTATCGAACTATCAGGTATCGTGTTCACTGAAGTATCGAGTATCGCCTTTTGCCCGATCGCGATACTTCATAGGTATTGTGTATCGTGTGAATCAAGTATCGTGTTCATTTAAGTATTGAGTATCGCCTTTTTTGAAATATCGAGTATCATGTGATCCTCGATCGCGATACCCAAATATTCAGGAGGATTTTATAGGGATAAACGGGACATTCAGTATGTGGTTACAGAACATCCGGAAAACATTAATGAACTTGGGGAAGAAAACAATGCTCATAACCCTGATGAAGAAGGAAATGAAGAGCAAGTGACCACACCTAGAGGGAGATATACTCTTATTAGGGTTTGGAGAGGAGACGTGATTCCCTTTATGGGAAGCAGCCCCAAACCTAGTAACTGTCTATGAGTTACAAGATCCTAACTTCTCCACCATTATCACATATTTGGACAAAAACCAGAGGAGGTATTGGCCCCTAACAGATTCAGAGAGAGCTGGGTTGAAATATCAGAACATTCCAGTGTTTCCCCCGAGGGATCAAGCCACTACTTCACAAAACCCACATGGAACCTCTCACAATAATTCATTTCAGCAGTCAGGACAAACACAACAAACTCAAATCCCGGTTAGACCACATGTGCAGTTTGCTATGCCTGCAGATAACCCTAATTATCGGCCTCAGCCACTTGTTGACCCATGGAATGGAATTCCTGCCCCAGTTAGACCACTGGTAGCAAGAGGACCTGGTATACCTATTGGAAGACCAGTGTTCCCTGTGATGCCTAGACCACCTGAAGGAGGAAGAAGATTAAGGCCAATTGAAGTAGCAAAATGCATGAAAAATCATTATGATGGCTATAGTGAACCTTACAATAATATAGCTGAATTCAAGCAAGTAATCAGAGCCGAACAAGTAGAAGATTTTTTTATCCAATATGAATCTTTTGGTCTAACTCTGACAGACACAGCTTTAGCTTGGTTCCAGCCATTAGATCCTAACCATTTTCAAAATATGGAACAAGTCTATCAAGAAATGATTGAAGAATTCACTAAGTGTGGAATTAAAAACAACTTGTCATCAATGATCCATAGCTTTAAGCAAGCTCCAACAGAATCAGTGAGATTGGCAGCAAGAAGATTCAAACAATATGTGGATAGATGCCCAGTGGAAGAGAGACCCACCCAAAACAAAGTGTCATTATTTTTGGTAGGATTATTGAATGGATCATTAAGATCTCTGGTGTATGTGAAGAGAGTTCAAACCTTGCAAGAATGCATGAAAGAATGTATTGACTTAGAAGACAATCTAGCAGAGGATCTAAAAATACCTCAAAGTAGCGTGAAAAGTGAAGATTCAGCCAGCAGCACATCAAACCCTAAGAACAATGTTGAGGAAATAGCCGACCTAGTAGCAAAGAAGCTGAACGTCCAAGGACAGAGGAACTACCCCAACAACCCAATGAGAGTACCCATGCTTAGGAGATGTATGCATTGTGGAGGAGATCATCCTTCTCATTTGTGCACTAGGGGAATAGTCCCACCACCTGCCTATGCTTACAATAGACCACCCATTCCAGGACCTTTACAATATTGCAGCATAGAACAAAAATACACAAATCACAACTCAGAAAATTGCCCTTACCATAGGCAAGCAAGACCAACACAACCACTCATTAGACCTTACGAATACCCTCAAAGAGATCAAGGAGGTGAAGCCTTTACATATCCCACATATCAGCAGCAGGCACCAATACCACGACCCTATGCTTATCAAGGATATACTCAACCACAACCAGTGTTAGGACAACAACCATCCCATCCTCAGAATGTTGTCCCAGTCAAAATAGCTCAACCTGAAGAAAACTTAGAGAGAGCAATAGTCCCAGCCACACCATTGACTAGTAATGAACCATATGACTCATCTTATGACCAGAGTCAAGGAAACTATCCCAATTATGATGGCACTATGATAGAATATGGACAAGTGTATGAACCCTATGCCTATGGCATGGAAGTACCAGATTGTGCATATGGATATGAGCAGGACTATGTGTCATTAATGTACACAGCCCCTAGGGCACCCATACCCACCCGACCTATGAACAGACCGTCTGTACCTAGAGGACCATGTTATAGATGCGGAGGTGATCACTATATCAGAGAATGTACACTACCCAACCCACCACCACCACAACGAGTCTGGGAAGGCTACTGTAGTGATTGTGGTAAGGAACACCTTTTCAGAGATTGTCCCAAGAACCCCAACAAGGTTACATCCAATGTGCAAATCAATGTGATAGAAGTAATCGAATCATCAGGGAGCGATAAGGAATACACCGTGCCATTGAAAGCAATAACTAGAGCCAAAGCTAGAGAGACCCAAGACAAAACTGAGGAAAACAATCAAAGCTATAGAGAAGTGAACACACCCACACCTCAGAGAGTTGAAGACTCGGAAGAGCCTGAGAAAAGTATTGTAAGCAAACGGACACAAAGATGGAAGAACCGTAGAGATAGGATAAAGGAAAAGAAGTTACTACAGAAGAAGGAAAATGAGAAGAGCAAATAAAACCCAAAAGAGGAACAGAAATTTGAAGAAGAAAATAAAAATGGAAAGCATAAAAAAGAAGAGGTAGGATGAGTTTTAGCAGATCCCATGCCTGAAGAATTAGCCATGTGGATTCAGGCATACAAGGCACGAATAAAAGGAGGACCTACCATAGAACAACATGAAAGAGAGTATCCTAGAGGTGATCTAGAGAAAGAGAGGTTGGAGATCTGCAAAAAATTAATAGAAGTCGCTCAACAGACCTTAGAAAAACCTGCGTTGCCACTACCCAATACCCGAGTTTCCGAAAGAGAATTCCAAGAGTGTGTCATTACTAATGATCACGAGAAACCCGAAGCAGGTAAGACACAAATAGAAATTATGGTGAGGATAAAAGGGAAGGTTCCATTGTTCCCGCAGTAGAAGGGGAATGGCCTAAAGATTTCTGGGCAAGAGTCCAAGAAGACAGATGGAAGAAAGTGGAAGGAATTGAACCGCCCTATAAGCAGAAGATGGAATAGAGGATTCAATACCTGAGTTGAATTCAGACAAAATATTACCAATTGATTCAAGTAACGAAGAAAATGATAGTGTAAAGGTTTTGCCAAATTACACAGGAGAGTACGAACGTAATTCGGAGCTATATTGCATTCCCTCAATGAGAAAAAAAGAATTGAACCCATCAGTCCAAACATCGGATATCATACAACACCTTAGAAAAGTAAAAATCCCTTGTACCCTAACATTGGAAGAACTTTTGAAGATCAAACCACATTTGAAGGAGAAACTGACCAGTCAATTGGAGATCAAGACGGAAGAAAAAGAGGTATCTGATGAAGTAAATACTTAAGGATCCCAATCGATAAGGTTGGAGATTTTAGTGAGGGAGATGAAGGAAACACTTGCCTTCCAATTACCTACAGGGGTTACACCACCAAAGCCATTTTAGATACAGGAGCTGGAATAGGAATAGCAACTAAGGAAATTTGGGAAAAATGGGGAAAACCAGCTCTAAGACCAACACGCATGAAGATACAAATGGCAGATGGACACACTGAACGACCCTTGGGATTATTGGAATGAGTGCTTTTTACCACTTGTAGAGTTGAATTCGAGCACACTTTAGCAATCTGTCAATTTGAAAGGCCTAGCAATTATGAAATGATACTTGGAAGACCTTTCATGAGGCAATTAAAGGTAGTGCAAGATTGGGGAAAAGACGCAGTATATTTACAGCATGAGGGAACCACTACAAGAATAAATCTCCACACATACACATATCAAGATGTACCCCCCTTACAATGGAATCAGATTCATAAGGAGGAAGATAATCAGTCGATCCATAGTATAGGTTCAAGTGATCAATCATGGATGAAAGAAGACACTCATCTATGGATATGCCAAACTGCGAAAAAGGAGGAGGATAGGAGACAAGGATGGTAGCAAAAGCAAGGAGTTGCTAGATCAGTACAAGATCCAGCCTATATGCCTCAAATATTCTTAGATGAAGAATTTGAACCTCACGGTTGGATGGAGATTTTAGCTACTCTCGATGTGTGTGTAAACGAAGAGGTAATAACCATGAATGAATGCATTGATGAGGAAGGATATGACGTTAGTCTGTATGTGGTAGTCCTTCAGGAGGCTGAAGAAGGAGAAGTCATAGAAAAGGAATGGAAGGAAGACTATGAGAGCATTGAAATGGAGCAAGAACACATGGAAACAGAAAATGAAACTCAAGAAATAAGTGTCATAGCTAATGAAGTAAATCAAGAACCAACACAGGAAGAGGAGCTTGGATTAGAAAAAGCAAAAAGTGATGAAGAAAACAAGCCTCAAGACCAATTGGAAGTGCCCGCCCACTTCAAAAACTATGAAGTAGAAGAGAGGAGAATTGCTATTCAAATTCCAAAATGAGAAGCACAACCAGGAATAGCATATGACAATAAAGAACAAACCAAGAAGATAGTAGTAACCTTAGAGGAAGGAGAAGAACGATGTACTTTCATAGGACAAGATGTCTCAGTGGAGGAAGAACAAGAGTTAATACGCCTCATAAGGGAATACCGGGATGTCTTTGCCTGGACCTATAAGGACTTGAAAGGAGTGGATCCATCTATATGTGCTCATAGAATCCCTATGACATCCGAAGCCAAACCTTCCAAACAAAGACCGTACACATACAATGATGTATACTCAGCAAAGGTAAAGGAAGAGATAGATAAGTTGTTAGATGTTGGGTTCATATATGAGATTGAGCACAGGGAATGGGTGTCACCTTTGGTGGTTGTACAGAAAAAGAATGGGAAGTTAAGAGTATGCATAAATCTGAAAAAAGTTAATGCCGCTACCATAAGAGACAGTTACCCATTACCCATCACGGTTCATCTTTTGGAAAGAGTGGCAGGGAAGGAAGTGTATAGTTTTTTGGACGGCTTTTCAGGATATAATCAGGTAGCCATTGCTCCTGAAGACCAACATAAAACAGCCTTTGCAACTGAATGGGGAGTATACGCCTTTAGGGTTATGCCCTTCGGCCTAACCAACACCCCAGCCACTTTCCAAAGATTGATGTGCCATGTATTCAAAGAATTCTTGAGGAAGAGTATGGAGTATCGAGTATGCCTCAATCCAGAAAAATGTGTCTTCATGGTTCGACAAGGAAAGATATTGGGATATATTGTCTCTAAAAATGGAATTTCAACTGATGAAGACAAAATCAAAGTAATTCTAGATTTACCGAGACCAAAGACTGCTAAAGAAGTACAAGCATTTATGGGACATTGCGGATACTACCGAAGATTTATACATATGTATGCCATAATTGCTAGACCTCTTTATGCATTATTGACTCAGTTTAACTGAACTGAAGAATGTGAAAAGGCTTTCAAGAAATTAAAGAGTGGATTGAGTTCAGCCCCTATTCTTCGAGTACCCAATTGGAACAAACCCTTTCACATTCACGTAGATGCTTCCAAGTTTGCCATTGGTTGCATCTTAGCTCAACCTACATATACTGGAAAGTTAGACCACCCTATAGCCTACGCGAGTAGACAATTAAATCAAGCAGAACGCAATTATACCACGACTGAAAGAGAAGGCCTAGGAATGGTGTATGCAGTAAAGAAGTTTCGACACTACTTATTGGCAAACAAATTCAAGTTCTTCATTGATCACCAAGCTCTACTGTACTTAGTCAATAAGCATTGTAATACAGGACGACTAGTACGATGGTTTCTATTGTTGATGGAATTTGATTTTGAAGTAGTAGTCAAGAAAGGAAATACCCACATAAGAGTGGATCACCTATCAAGAATGACACATGGGGAGCCACCCATAGGAGTACCCGATGATCTGCCAGACACATACCTGTTTAACCTCGAAGTATGTCCCCAGTGGGCAGAAAAATTGATCCCCATACTCACGCATGGACCTAAAGATGGGATCACACCAAACCGAACCCAAGACCTATGGAAGACTAAAAACCTTCATATTATTGTTGGAATTTTGTATCACCAAGACTCAAACGGATTACTCATGAGATGCATAGAAGAAGAGGAACAGGAAATGTGGCTTCAGAAAGCACATGTAAATCAATGGAAAACTCATCTAAATGCGAACGGAACATGGCAAACACTAAGGAGATTGGGCATATATTGGCCAACCATGCAGAGGGATGCACAGAACTATGTATCAGCCAGCACAACCTCTCAAGAACGGAATCCAGAAGAGAACTCCACTCTATGCTACTCCACTGTAGCACCAAGATGGAGCATGCCTCTAGTGAAGTTCTTGAAGACCCAAGAGTACCCAGAAGGAGCCACTCTAGAAAGAAAACGAGCACTTGTAGAACAAAGTAAGGACTATGCTCTTATTGGAAAACAAATCTTCAAACAAGGAAGAGATAATCATTTGCGAATGTGCATTCATGAAGATGAGCATCTTGTTGTTTTAGAGATGGCACATACAGGAGCTGTAGGAGGACATTTCTCTGCAGATAAGATAGCAAAAATGATTCTCTTTGCTGGAATGTGGTGGCCAACTCTACATCAGGATGCAGCCACATATGTTCAACGATGTGATACATGTCAACGAACGAAATACCCAATTAGAAGAAATGAAATGCCATTAAAACCCATGATGAGTGCCAGAGCTTTTACTAAATGGGAAATAGACTTCATAGGACCTATTAGCCCCCTAGCTAAAGGATCCCATGCCGAATACATAATTGTAGCCACAGATTATTTGACCAAATGGGTTGAAGCCAAAGCAACCAAGAAAAATGACGCAAGAACTACGGCCAAGTTTCTCTTCGAGAACGTTTTCACTAGATTTGGACTACCGATAGAAATTGTGAGTGATAGAGGTACGCACTTTGTGAATGAAGTTATAGAAGCCTTACTGAATGAATTCTTGGTAATTCATAAGAAATCAGCGCCTTATCACCCGCAAGCCAATGAACAAGCTGAAAGTTCAAATAAAATCTTATGCACAGTTCTCACAAAAATTGTGAACAATGGTAGATCTGATTGGGATAAACAATTACATCATGCTTTATGGGCATTCAGAGTAGCCTACAAAACCACCATAGGCACTACTCCTTTTAACTTAGTGTATGGACAGAATGCTATATTACCAATTGATTTTTTAATACCCACTCTCAGAGTAGCAACAACATATGAGTGGACAGGACATGAACTCTCTGCTCAATTGGATCAAATAGAGAAGCTTCATGAAACTAGGTTACAAGCAGTAGCAGGGATTTATGCTGCTAAAAGGCAACAGAAAGCCTACTTTGATGCTCATATTAAAGATAAAAATTTGAAGGAAGGAGATTTAGTTTTGGTATATACTCTGAAACAACACGCTAAGAAGTTGCAGAAAAGAGGACATGGCCCATTGATCATCAATCGCATATCTACGAGTGGAGCCATCAGTCTAGCAACCCTAGATGGAGAAGTACTACCAAACTATATCAGTGGATGTCGAGTGAAAAAATATCTAGAACCATTGACTGAAGAAACAATATCACGATTAATCAAGGGCAAGAATAGACGCATCGAGGAGGAAAGGATACGAGAAGAAGCGAGACAGGAAGCACTAGAGTGAATCAAGAAACAGAAAGAGTGGATGAGAGAGAGAGATGAGAGATATCGTCTAGGAGAGGAACTCATCCCAATGGCTAATTTTAGAGCCACCGAAAACCTAGATCAACAGAGGACACAACCATATTTGAATTTGGGAGCCGAAAAAAAGGAATACCACTTAATGGATGCCCTCATTGACACAGGAGCCGCCATAAGTTGTATCAAACTTTCATTGACTCAAAAACTCAAAGAGGAATTACGTCCATCAAAGGCACAGTTGGTTGGAATAGGAGGAAAAATCATCAAGTGTATAGGAGAGATTATCTTGCCTCTACACTTAGGAAACAACACTATGGAACAGAAGCTCTTAGTATGTCACGATAAGGACTTACTGGAGGACATAGTGTTAGGTCAAGAATGGATATATGAATATGAAGTGACTATCCAATTGGCCTTAGGATACATCTCAGCCAAGATAGGACATCCTGAAGTATTCAGCATGCTAGATGAACGACCAATCAAAGCCGCAAGTGTAGAGCCAAAAACGCACTCAAATGAACAAAGTGATACATGTGTGTTCACTAGCACTATGGAAATCCCTTCATCAAGTACTTCATGTGAGGACACACCGAATCTTGCTTGCATACCATCTTCTAATCTAGCAAGTCACAAGAGTGTCATTCTATCTGAAAACAGCCTTAGCGAAGAACCATGTACAAGAGAGACTAGTCCTCTGAGTAATCCCAAGTCTGTACCCATTAGAATATACCCCATCCCTTACACTCGACAAGCTTGGATAAGGAAGAACCAAAGGGATGCATACCTTCAACAGAAGAACCACTTGCTACAGCAGAAGCACCCACAGAACCAATATGAAAATCGCTCTGGTCCACAAAGAATTGCTAAAGTATGGATTCCGAAGAAGGTGATAGCCGCCCAGTCGGACCGCGCACTAATATGGATTCCCAAGTCATGTACTCAAAGGACAATCATTAAAAAAGACGAACCAATGAACAAGGAAAATCAGTACAATCTAAAGGCAAAGCGACAGAAGCTAAACTGCTACAGGATAGAGCTGAAGTCTACATACAATTCACATGTCATTCCAAGATTCAAAAAGCAGACAAAGAAGAAGCACCAAACGAGAAGCATCACAATCACCAGGAAGGTTGAGAACGCGATTCCTCCCAATAGAATAAAGCAGATTTGGATGCCGAAAGACAAAGCAAGCTGTATACATCTACCAAATAATTCAAATTGCATGCATGTGGAGTTACTAGAATCCAAAGTATGCATGATAGGGCCACATTACAAGGCCACGCATTCAGCACAATATTCTTCTATTTCAGGATAGTGAAGCACATTTTCCTCGTGGGAAATAGGAGAGCACTTGTACATAATTTAGAGAAAAATTACTAAGAAAAAAATTATTAATAATCGCTTCGGCTATGAACTAACTTTTCTGTTTTCCTTTTAGACAAAAACATTAAAATACCTAAAAATATGAAAAATCCCAGGTATTACCTTTCTCACACCCATGGGGACGGGACGACACCATTCACTCGAAGTATTGCCAACCTCATAAAAGACGGATGAAGGACGGTTTCAGATAATATCTTGCCACTAATTCATACTCTATATTGAGTGCAGATGGCTTCTACTAACTCAGAAGAGACGCAAGTGGAAGAGGTCCAGATTCTTCCACTAGAATCTATAACAAAAGCGAGAGGCCATTGGTTTCTGGATGACCAACCGGTATCGGACCTTATTTTCATGGCAACCATAAAGATCATGGATAGGGATCACTACTTCCCTATTATGTCGCAAGACTTCAAGACTATTATACAAGGATTACCTCGTATGGTGGATGTCTGGACACAAGCATGAATCGAGGCATTTCTAAAATTGCCTATTTATTTGCCAGATTTTCAACGATGCACGCAAGTGATGAACACACTTCAGCTTGCAGCGAATAGGATATCAGTTCCTGAGGCACGAGTATTGGACAAAGTGGGTACTTGGAAAACCATACAGTTCACTCATGAGTTAATCAACAAAGCTTTCGGATGGAATCAAGAAGGAATCACCAATGTCAAAGAGGAATGTCATGATCCAAAAAAGATATCATTTTTGGATATCAACAAAACAGATATTGAAGATGTTGTCCACTTAGTGCATCAGCACTTTTGTTTCCCGAGTATGCATAGATACACAGCCCAGCAAAAGATTGTCGTACAACTATTATCACATGCTATGAGGCAAGTTGGCAATAAAGTAAACATGACTCCTTATGTTCAAGACCGATTACTTGAAGCCAAGAAGAAGTGGGGTCAGAAAAAGTTTCTCAATGGCAGTTCAGCTTTGACCTTCCTCATCTATGAGGCACTTGATATGAAAAATTGCCTCCGTGAGATGCCAACCTCAGAAGGGCTAGCTAAATACGCGAAGTCCGCTACAGTTCCCAAGAAAAAGAAAGCAGCTATTGCCATGGAAGAAGCAGGAACCAGTTCACAAAAACCCGCCTGAGAGAGGAAGAAGCCCATGCTACACCTCAGTCAAAGAGGACACATACGTTATCAAAGATTCCTGTAGCACAAATACCAATCACAAAGAGAGACCTCTCCACAGCCCTAGAAGAGACACATAAGTACATGCAAGGGCAAGTGAATCTAAATGTTCAAGGTCATCATTACAAACAAGCAAGTCAAGAAAAGCAACAACAGAGTAAAGAAAAGACCCCAGAACAATCCGCCAAGATACAAAGAACTGGGCTTAGAAGATTCAAGCTCTAACGAAGAATCTAGTCCTGAGAAAGATACTCTAGACACTGACATAAGGACAAAAACTCACGAGGAAGAATGGACAGAAATTAATCAAGTTGAAGTCACGCCAGACAACCAACAGGGACAAACCATAAGCCAAGAACCCAAGGAACCAGATCATATCATTCAATTGAATGATACAACAAAGATTAGTATCAAAGAAGCTACCAGATCAAATAAAGAGGTAATGCAACCTGTCAAGGAAGAAATGCGAACTCCAGTAAACACAGATTCAGACCTACACAAAAATGAAGAGAAAATTGTAATTGAAGTACCGGATGACACTCCTCAAGACAACATCAACCACATGGAGGTTGAGCCAAGCATACAACTCCACATTAGGCAGCCCCATGACACTACATTACACATAGCACAAGGAAAAGATGTGACAACAGGAGCAGAACCGAGCACTCCGAAAACATGGTTAAATGTGGATGTCACACAATTGAAACCTCTCGTCAAGCAGATGATACAAACGGCCATGGATACACAGCAACAGATGATGGATACAGATGCAGACTATGACAAAGCCATAAGGGAAAAGAATCAGTTCCAAATTATGAGTGAACAACTATCCGCACAATTAATCCAGGCACAAAAAGATATTACTATCAAAGAAACGGGGTTGCTTGAGGTGAAAACACAATGCGACACATTGATAACCCAACCTTGTCAACTCCAGGCACAACTAATGGACTTACAAAGGTTACATGAAGCCAACGAGCCCGACAAAGAGTGAATAAAAGCTAGAAGTCACCTGCTTGAAACACAACTGAAGGTATACATGGAGGAGAATGACACATTACGAAATAGAAACAAAGAATTAATGAAGTCATTGCTATATTTTCAACCCATCGAAAAACAAGAAAGAATAGATATTGATCAGAAAGAGTTAAGCGATCAGATAGCAAAATATGCAGACTGTCAAAGCCTGTCGGGGACGACAGAGTTCAGGAGGGGGGCAGTGTTCAGGGAGAATTAAGCAAGAAGAAGAAAAGAAGAAGACAATGAAAGAAGCTTCACTGAAAAGATCATATCTAAAGATGCATCTCTGCAAGAAGCCCCACAGGGGAGCAACACCCATCTCTGCACAGAGCCCCGCAGGGGCACATATCAAGGAACAAGCACGTAGGTGGAAGGAGGGACCAGGGCCAGGAAAGTATCCATGAAGAAGTGCAAGAAGATATCCAGCGGTCCCGAAACCACAAGAGGGTGCTTCAACCTCTTGATCTTTGGAAGGTCCAGATCGAAGACTGGAGCATCACATCCTCATACCTTCCACTGGTGGCGTGCGTGGCAACCCGACTTATAAGGCAAGACAAATGCATCAAGCCCAGAGGATGTCAAACAAGCATCAAGAAGAGGCCATCAAAACTGAACACCTGTTTAACAAACAGGCAGAACTGACCAAGGGTTGCGGGCGATGAAAAGAAAAGAACAGGTAGTACAAATGCATCATGCCCAAAGAATGTAAAAGAAGAATCAAGGACAGGGCCCTTAAAACGTAATGCCAGTCTAACCAGTAGGCAGAATTGACCAAAAGATGCATGCGGACAACAAACTGAAGACAAGAGGTAAAGCCTGTCAAGGGACGACAGAGACAAAGAGGGGAAGAGTGTTGCAGAGCAAAGAGAGCACAAGGCAGAGAAAAAGACGGGCCCCAAAATTTTTCCGATTTGGACACCCAATTTTTGTATTATAACCATTCTTGTAATATATTTTTCGATGTAAATGCACTAAAGGATTCCTCCAGATGCATCCCCACAGAAGATTAGAAACTTACCCATGTAAATTAGTAGAAAATTAGTCTTTTAGTGAATAAAGTGCCGGTCTCTTGTGTGAAAAGGACCATTTTTAGGGCACAAGTATATAAGTCAATTTGTGACTCTTTGTAAGGAATTTTGGCCATTGTGAGAATCAAGAGCACAGAAATTCGAATTTGTGTCTTCTCCTCTCTATATCTTCTTCTTTGTGAGCTTGTATGCATGTGTGTTGCTTGGAAAGAGTGCTACGAAGTGTTGTCTATCCATGAAAGTGTTTGTTTGCTATGGTTAAGGTGTGTGTGAAGTGGAGAAAGTGCTAAAGTGTAGAAAAATCATTCCCGTGACTCAATATTTTTCCCATAACTTGAAGTAAGAGCGTCAGAATTGAGTGAAAATACCGCCATTGGATGTGTTTTCTTGAGAGCTTCGAAACGCATATGCTATTTGCTATATTTGGAGTTCCGAGCTAAGAGAAAACTTGATTTACTGTTGGCTGCTGTTCCAAGTATCGTGGCACCATGACTGACAGTTGAAGCTTGTTTGGATTAGTCTTTGCCTTGTTTGCACTCCTTGAGTAACTCATTTGCATTGATCGTCATTTGAATGCATGTCTTCATATACTCGGCTAGGTTTGTATACTCATCGGATTGATAATTAAAGCGTGAATCCCCACTATATGCACTTGAGGGGGATTGAGATATAGTCTCTTTCTCCACAAGTCCCTAAGTTGGTTCTTAGGTACACAGCTTGTTATGTTGGTTTCTTCCTGATCATCGTCTATTGCTTCGTCTTCTCGAACAATGACCTCTTCTTCAATGACCTCTTCTTCAATGACCTCTTCTTCTCGAACAATGATCTCTTCCTCCTCTACTATCGAACGAATCTCTGAGTCCACTAGAGATGGACTTTCTTCTACATCTATGTTCTCACAAATTTGTCTACGATGTGGAGCAACTTGTAAAACAAATAGCCACTCTAGTTCTTTTGAATCTGGTATAAAAACAACTTGCTCACAGTGTTCGGGAAGTACAAATGTATCCCTTTCATCTGTCCATAATCTTGTGGAGTCGACTTGAAGCAAACTGCTTTTATCCCGTCTCACTGTTGCGTTTCTTCCAGATGTGACTACTTTGAACCATTTCACATCAAAAACAAAGTAATCAAACTTTTTGAAAGATAGTTTCAAGATGTATGAATCACACCACAATAATCTAGCTCGCCTTCTAGAGCATTATCATCTCTTGCACTCTCTCTACTTTTTTGCAAAAAGTTCACCATCACTCCACTATCAAAAGTAGAACGGTTTTCATCGATTCGTGCGATTCGAAAGTGTGGTCCATGAGACCATAGTGCACTGTATTTAGTATACTCCCAATCACATCCTTTTGCGAGTTCTTCTTCTTCTTCAGAGATATCTTCACTTGCTGCCTTTGCTTGTGAAACCGCTATATCTAGCCATCTGCTCGTTAGAAAAGGTGGAAGAGGTCGAAGACTTTCTAGAAGAGGCAAAAATTGAGTGGAATGATTTCTTCAAAACTGAGCTCTTTCTTTTGCGTTAGTTTCCTTGACAAGCTCATACCTTTCTAACCACTTCTACATAGGCTCAGAGTTAACTATGCAAAACTTCACTGCCTTCTCTCTGAAAGCTGCATCCATTTTTCTTTGCAATCCTTTACCTTGTGGTTCATCGCCTACGAGATGAACATCTTCATCATCGCTCCATAAGCGAGGCATTTCAGGATCCGACATACGTAGAAACTCAGTTATGAATACAAGAGATTCTTGTACAAGCCATCCTTCTGCCATGCTACCCTCTGGACGTGCTCTCTATCGAACAAACACTTTTAATGTCTTCATGAAGCGCTCAAAGAAGAACATCCATCGACTATGGATAGTGCCTGCTATTGCAACTTCATCTACCATATGACCAGTAAATGAAGTTGAATAGTGAGAATACTTGTGGGAAAGTATTTCTCTACCATACAAACAGCTTCGATAGCATTGAATTTCGCACTCTCTATGCTATCACTATTTATCTCTTTAGAAGATATCCACCGTACTAAAGAAATAATTTTATAAATGGTTCTTCGTACATCCTCTGAAAGACAATCTTTTAGGGCTACAAGGAGCACAAACTGTAAAAACTTGTGCCAATCATGAGACTTGAGTCCTGCAAGATCGTTGTTTCGTGTGAAAGAAGTCTTTAGACACCTCATGCATATAGTAGGTGTCCGAAACTCTGAAATTGTTTTCTTCACTTGTTGCTCTTCCATCCTGCGAAGCACCCAAGGAGCTCTTGGTAACGATACTGTTCCGTTGGGCTTAGTAATTGCCCACAACTCTCGCATACAACCTCGCTCTTCTAAGTCCTCCCTTTGTTCTTTGCTTTCTTTCTTTCGGATCAAAGTTTTCCAAAGAATCTCTCCCACATTCTTAAAAATATGCATCGGGTCCACCAAATGATTGATCAACAATTCACTCCAATAAGGGTGTTCATGAAAAATGGACAACTGTTTCATGCCAGCAATAGGATTTTCTGATTCCCACAGTTGTTTCCGATCGTTAGCTTTCATTTGTTGTTGTGCTTGTCGACCAATTTATCCTTCACGTAAAACATGTCCATCAGCCAAATATCTATGATATCCTTCATAGATAGTTTTACGTAGTGCTTTGGAATAGCGTGCTTCGAGTCGTGGTCTGCATAAAGGACAAGCATGGTAACCCGAAATCGATAAAGCTGAACATTCACCATAACCAGGCCAATCATGCATGGTCCACATAAGTATGCCTTGCACTCGCACGTCTCGTCTTCTTATAGGTTGAGACATGTCACGCACAGTAATCCCATCCCATAAAATGCGCATTTCTTCCACAAGTGGTGCAAGATATACATCCATGTTTTTTACCTTATACTTACCTGGTACAATAAGAGCTAATAATAAATGACCTTTCTTTGTGGCCAACCATGGTGGGATATTATAATTGACCAAACATACAGGCCATGTGCTCCATGAAGATATACGTAATCCAAATGGATTCACTCCATCCATAGCTAGGCCTAGACGTATGGACCAAGGCTCACTAGCAAACTCTGGCCACTTACTATCTATGTGCTTCCAAGCATCAGAGTCAGCAGGCACTCGCATTACATTATCTGTAGACCTGCTCTTTGTATGCCATGACATTAACTCAGCTATAGATTTGCATCTAAACATTTTCTTAATTCATGGAATGATAGGAAAGTAGTGAAGAACCTTTGCAGGGATTGCTTCGCCTACAAGGTCTTCTCTAAATCTATTTGCTCCACACTTTGGACATACATGGAGATGCTCATACTCATTCCGAAAGAGAATGCAATCATTCAGACAAGCATGAAAGTTTTTTCGCATCTCCACGTGTTGGAGGCATGTCATTGCCCTCTGGCAAAAATTGATCTTTAAGAAGCCTGCAATAAGCAATTAAAACGATATTAGTAAATAAAATTATTGTGATACAACAATGAAAGCCAATTTGTTCTCTACTTACCTGAACAATTCAGTGACACTACTATCTGACCATCCATAAATGGATTGTAGATTAAGCATCGTGAGTGACACATGTAGTACAGATATCTTTGCTCCATTGTAAAATGGTAAACGAGCTAGTCTTCGCATGTTTTCATATTCTTCATCGACTTCTGATCGTGGTTTTTCTGTCGTGTCCATGAAACTCTCGACACCGTCTCCACCATCATGATCTTTGTCCATCTTATAAAATGCTTCAAGCATCTCTTCCATATGTTCATTCTGTGTAATATTATTGGACCTTGCTTGTATGTCTAAGTCCTCTTTTGCTCACTTTTGTCCACGAGAGGTTACCGGTGCAATGTCGTTTGGGTCCATCTGCTCACCTGGGGGACCATGCGAATGATAGCATAGGTTTTCCAGTCAACTCCTATCAAAGGATCCATACTCTCTAACATGTGCAGTACAAATTCGTCGTTTCCGATAAATTTGATACTTGCACTATGTGCAAGGACATGCCATTCTCTCTTCAGGATCCAAAGAAGCCATTTGCTACAATATGGACATTTTAGAACATTTGTTTTCTTATTAAACCTAAAAATCATACTCTTAAAGACTTCAACCTGAAATACTAAACCTAATACTTAAACACCAAAAAACTTAAAACCCTAATTCTAAAACCCTAATCTATATAAGTATCCTATTTTATCTATATATTCCGACTTTTTCTTAATTGATCCTATTTTATATATATATTTATTTATATATTCAGATTTTTTCCTTACGTAATCCTATTTTTATATATTTAATTATATATATATCTTTAATTAAAACCCTAATCTTAAAGATCTAGACCTAAAATCTGTATATTTTTTTATGCATGTGTATCTACATGTATATATGTATTATATGTGTATGTGTATGTGTGTATGTATGTTATGTAGGTGTTAAAACCCTAAAACCATAATCTTAAAGATTTAGACTTAAAATATGTATATTTCTATATGCATGTGTATCTACATGTATGTATGTATTATATGTATATGTGTGTTTGTGTATATATGTTATGTAGGTGTTAAAACTATAAAACCCTAATCAGAAAGAATTAGACTTAAATCTAAAATACTAAAACCTAAATACTTAAATACCTATAAAAATCTAAACCCCTAATCCTAAAACCCTAATCATATTTTATATATATGTTTATTTATATATTCAGATTTTTTTTCTTATTTTTCTCTATATTTTTTCTTAATATAAATTTAATTGAGCTATATGTATGCCTAAACCCTAAAACCCTAATTTTAAAGATCTAGACCTAAATTATGTATATTTCTATACACATGTGTATATACATGTATATTTGTATTATATGTGTATATTTAATTATAAATATTTAATTATAAATATATTTAATTAGATTATTTAAAACACTAGTTCTTTTTATATTTATTTATCTATATAATTATCCTATTATATATATATATATATATATATATATATATATATATATATATATATATATATATATATATATATATATATATATATATATTCAGATTTTTTCCTTACTTAATCCTATTTTTATATATTTAATTTTATATATTTAATTAAATATATATAATGAAAATAATTAAAACACTAGTTCTTTTTATATTTATTTATGTATATAAGTATCTCATTATATATATATACTTATTTATATATTCAGATTTTTTCCTTACTTAATCTTATTTTTATATATTTAATTAAATTAATTAAAAAACTAGTTCTTTTTATATTTATTTATGTATATAAGTATCTTATTTTATATGTATATTTATTTATATATTCAGATTCTTTCCTACGTAATCCTATTTTTATATATTTAATTATATATATATTTAATTAAAACCCTAATCTTAAAGATCTAGACCTAAAATATGTATATTTTTTTTTTGCATGTGTATCTATGTGTATGTGTATGTGTGTATATATGTTATGTAGGTGTTAAAACCCTAAAACTCTAATCTTAAAGATTTAGACCTAAAATATGTATATTTCTGTATGCATGTGTATCTACATGTATGTATGTATTATATGTATATGTGTGTTTGTGTATATATGTTATGTAGGTGTTTAAACTCTAAAACCCTAATTAGAAAGACTTAGATTTAAATCTAAAATACTAAAACCTAAATACTTAAATACCTATAAAAATATAAAGCCCTAATCATATTTAATATATATGTTTATTTATATATTCAGATTTTTTTTCTTATTTTTCTCTATATTTTTTCTTAATATAAATTTAATTGAGTTATATGTATGCCTAAACCCTAAAACCCTAATCTTAAATATCTAGACCTAAATTATGTATATTTCTGTATACATATGTATATACATGTATATATGTATTATATGTGTATGTGTATGTATGTGTAAATAGCCTAAAAACCCTAATCCTATTTATTTGATGTAAAAAAAACTTCAAAATACAAAATTTATATATTTAATTATATATATTTAATTAAAACACTAGCTTATGTGTGTGTATATATGTGCATGTGTGTATGTGTGTGTGTGTGAATGTATGCATGTGTGTATATGCGTATGTGTGTCTATGTATGCATGTGTGAGTATATGAGTATGTATGTACATATGTGTGTGTATGTATGCATGTGTGTACATGTGTGTGTGTGTGTATGTATACATGCATGTGTGTATATGTGTGTATGTATGCATGTGTGTATATATGTGTGTGTATATATGCATGTGTACATGTGTGTGTATGTATGCATGCGTGTACATGTGTATGTATGTGTATGTGTGTGTATGTATGCATGCATGTGTGTGTATGTGTATGTGTGTGTATGTATGCATGCATGTGTGTATATGTGTGTATGTATGTGTGTATACATATGTGTATATGTGTGTGTCTGTATGTATGTGTGTATGCATGTGTATGAGTATGTATGCACATATGTGTGTGTATGTATGCATGTGTGTACATGTGTGTGTGTGTATGTATCCATGCATGTGTGTATGTATGCATGTGTGTGTATATATGCATGTGTACATGTGTGTGTATGTATGCATGTGTGTACATGTTTGTGTGTATATGTGTGTGTGTATGTGTATGTATGCATGTGCATATATGTGTGTGTATGTATGTGTATGCATGTGTGTGTGTATGTATGCATGTGTGTATGTATGCATGTGTGTATATGTGTATATGTGTGTATGCATGCATGTGTGTATATGTGTGTATGCATGCATGTGTGTATATGTGTGTATGCATGCATGTGTGTATATGTGTGTGTATGTATGCATGCATGTGTGTATATGTGTGTATATATGTGTGTGTGTATGTATGTGTGTGTGTATGTGTATGTATGCATGTGTATATATGTGTGTGTATGTATGTGTGTATGCATGTGTGTGTGTATGTATGCATGTGTGTAAACTTGTATGTGTGTGTATGCATGCATGTGTGTATGTAAGCATGCATCTCTCTCTCTCTCATTTATCTCCCTCTCTCTCTCTCTCTATCTCTCTATCTCTCTCTCTCTCATCTCTTTCTCTCTCTCCTTCTCTCTCTATCAATAGAGAATAAAACCATCACTTACAAGTATGTCCCTCTTGTGGATCGTTGTCGTCAAAGCATAATGTATGTCGCTTATCATCCAATTCCAAAAAATCGACGCCAAAGAACTTCTGCAAAATCAAAGAAAAGAGAAATTATAAAACCTAAAGCATAGAGAAACACAAATGCTAACAGTACGTGCAGCACTTACCAAGATGTGAGATCTAAGCCGAGAGAGAGAGAGTGTGTGTGTAGAGAGAGAGATATGTGTGTGTGTGTGCACAAGACAATGCAGGCCGCAATTTGGTTTGTGCACACAAGTTCAATAGAAGACAAACAGTACTCAAACACGTGCAAAAAATGTGAAGTTTTTCTCTCAGGTTCGCGGTATGTTTAAAACTCGGCCTCGGTATATGCGTCGGTATGGGTGTCGGTATGTGCGTCGGTAATTTACTGGAAGTTACCGACGCACATACCGACGCCCATACCGACGCATATATCGACGGCTACGGGCCACACCGACGATCCGTTTAAAACAGTCATACCGACGGTCACTTGACCGTCAATATCATTAAGTGACATTTTCCAACGCCCATACCGACACCGAGAATGACCGTCGATATATGCAGCATCGGTATGCCCCTCATATGTTGTAGTGGTCTACCATGAGTAATGTGAATTGTGCTTCTCGGGATGGTTGGAGTCCTGGACCATCCCTTGAACTTTCATGCACAATGGAATGCATTGTTTACCTGACTCGTAGTAGCCTACTTTAGGTAATCCTTGGTGTAGTGATCTCATAGCTCTAGATAATTCATAGAAGTGGGCCTCTTTTCTTGCAAGAGGCATCTAGCTTGAATATGCCCATACTCCCCATACATGTAACACATTATCAGGTGTCGGGGTCAATTTCTCAATGTAGAAGTCTCATCATTAGGACCATTCTACATGTCGAGGTTAGCAGGAGAAGAATGAAATGATTGAACACTAGGAACATTAATGAGAATAGGACATCGTGCCACCACCATGGGTTGGGTCATAGGAATTAAGGGTTTAGATATCATTTCTTGTTGTCTCCAATATGCAGATGATTATGGATCTGCCATTCTCTTTAGATAATAAAATATGTGAGCCTCATGCCCCAACTTATCGTAGAAATAGTAGATTACCTTGTTTCGGCACTCTTCATGGGGATGCCATTATTGGTGACATATTGTACACCATGAGCTCTTCAAGTTCTCACCGGATCTTGGTAACAATATCTTCTTTAGCAAGCAACCCTTTGTTGCATCGAGTAGTGGTTCCACCATTGGGCATGAGAATAAGCATCATTAAAATGTACATGGGCTTGCTCAATCATCGTAGCCATGGCCACAAATTCGAGTGGAGTGCTCAGTGCCACCAAGTCATTGATTTTGTGCCTTGTGCTAAGAGGAATCACTTTCTCAAGCCACTTCTTGATGAGGAACTCACCGGGAACATCCACCAAAGTGGTCAATAGAGCCTCAATGCTCATCATCAACTCAAGAAATGGCTCACCTTTTCTTAAATGTAGGTTCTTCAACTCGTGAAGTACTTGCTCTATTCAGTTTTTGAGCTTGAAAGCTATAGATAGCTCTTCCTTCATCAATAGCCAAGTTATGAAATGATCTTATTTGCACCAACTCAACCATTTTCCACTAGCAACTTTGCATAAAATAAGGCCACGAATGTGTCTGGCTGACCTTCTAGGACACGACTCTTAGAGAGAGAGAGAGAGAGAGAGAGAGAGAGCGATTCTCACATGATCATCGAGGTCTTCTGTTGAGACTTCTTAAAAGTTGGGAAATTAATATTAATACAAGAAAAAAGTGATGGTAAGTCTCCTTGTGCTATTTTGAAGTCTAATATAGGTTGTTTGGACAAGGATGAGTGTTTATTTTTCTCTTTTCTAATAAGATTTTTGGACTTGTTCTAATGAATGATGCTATGACTGACAATTCTCATAAGAATTTGTATTGGACTAAGAAAAGTAAGAAAAGTATGAAAAGCATATGAATGTGTGAAAGGATAGGTAAATGCAAACATGTAAATTTCCATACATACATATGCATTCAATTGTGAGTTGCATGTATGTGTTTGAATTAATATGAAATTGCATGTGTCTATATACATACACATAGATGCACTTACATGCATATACATATACGCAATGACACACACACACACACACATATATATATATATATATATATATATATATATATATATATATATATATATATATATATATATATATATATATAGTGATATGCAAGCACGTAGACATAGGGATATAACATCATATATGTCATGCATAACTGCAAAAGTGTGTGTGGTTCTCTCACGTAAGGATAGATATGAGTTTGAATGTTTGCGCAGGTTTATATATAAATGACTCTATGTGTGTGCATGCATTTCTTCATCTTTATCTAATAATTACTTTAGCCCTCTTTCTCTCTCTCTCTTCCTTCTCTTCATGTGTCTCTTTCTCTCTCCTTCTCTGTGTCTCTCTTTCTCCTTCCCCTTCTTTCTCCCTCTATGAAATTCCAAAGAAAAACATGCAAAATGAAACGTGCGCATGGAGTTGTAGGGGTAAAAAAGCAAGAATATGTGCTACCTGCGGTGCACAAAATCCCACATATAATTCTTTTCTATAACTTTCTCGTTTTAAATAAAGAAAAGCAAGCAAACATTAATAGAAACGTGGGAAGAGAGAGAAATGTTGGACTATCGTGTTGAGCTTCCTTTTATGATGTGATGAATTTAGTGCCTCACCCATCTTGTGTTGACGGGCGAGGAGAGTTAACATTCCCCTCCACTGCGATTGAGTAAAAAACAACCTTTTGTTTTAATTCATCTCCGCCTGAGATGCCTCCCAAGGTTTCTCGGGTTTCAAAATCTCTTCATTCTCTAATGCGCACAACACAATGAAGATGAAAAACGTGTCTCCAAATAGAAAACGTATTCTTTCCATCTCTCTCTCTCTCCATGGACCTTTCACAACAAGAGGCTTGATACAAAATGTAAGAGGACGTAAATGATGTGCCTCAGACTCACCCCCAACCAATATCTAACCCTTGCCTAGTCACCAATTATAGGCCCCATGTAGTCTCTCTATTCATCTAATCATCATGAATAGGAAACCAACCTCCAAAACTCATGGACCTGGGCCTTGGCTATACCTCAAGCAAGGAACCTCTAGTTCCTCTAGGCATGTACATCTCTATGAAGTCCTCCTTGATGTCTGTTGCTTCCTCATCAGGGGGAGACATGGATCTACACAAAGAAGTAAGGGATGGACTATCTTGGGACCTACCCTTTCCCACTAACGAATTTAAAGAAACCATTAGAAGAATGGCCTCCCATTTGGAGGAGGCATGGGTCTACACAAAGCACTAAGGGATGGACTATCTAGGGGCTTGCCATTTCCTACTAACAAATTTAAAGAAACCATTAGTAGAATGGTCTCCCCATCAGGGGGCGGCATGGCTCTACAGAAAGCACTAAGGGATGGACTATCTTGGGACCTGCCCTTTTATACTAACAAATTTGAAGAAACAATTAGTAGAATGAAACCTAGAAAGTTTGATAATATTGATGGTTTACCTAATGTTTTTTTTTGGGATTAAAAGATTTTTGTTCAAAACATGGTAATATGAATATTTTAAAATGCCAAGGACATTGCATGGTATTTTTGAAGCTCTCCAAAATTAAGTCATGATTGTTGGAAGAGCATTTTTGAAAAACAAAAAGATGTAATTTTGTAATGTAAAAGATTTGGATTGATGTAAAAATGAGAAAGATTTTTCCTCATGATTAGATATAACTTTTGTAATTTTTTAGGAATTTTTGGAGCTCTCAAGTGAGTAGAAATTTAGGATAGAAGTTTAGAGGCTCTAATTTCAAATGTGAAATGTCTTCCTTATGAAAAATGGCACACCTTAGGCATAAAAATTATTAAAAAGCTTACTTTTAGATCTATTTACAAGAAAACATAGAATTTTCTATAAAGTTATGAAATATCTACTAAAACTCATCTTGCATGACAATTCTTGGAGTCCATTGATGAAGAAGGGGTTATGGTCTTACTATACTTCATGTCATGGATTGACAATTTAAAGTGTTTGAGGTTGTTCTTTCCTTTATATTATGATGATGGAAGAGGACAACTCCAAAGTAGAACAAATAATGATGATATAATTTTTGAATTGAAACATGGGCTACCAATTCATAATGATAAAGGAATATTAAAATATCTATATATACATGGAAGTGAACTCAAATAACTTCTATATGGGATTATATGCATGTGTGATTAGCTACAATTCTAAAAGTACCTAAAATGTATTATTACTAGTCAAATTCTCATGCTTTTTCCCTTCTTGGTTCCCTTTATTCTCTTGATTTGGAAAGACTCCATTAGGAAAGGCACTCTTCTTGTTAATATTAACATTGGCATTATTAAATTGATACACAAAAGTGGGCCTGGGGAAGACTTGAACAAGTGGAGAATCAAGATCAATCTCCTTTCCAACTTTTGTTTACAAAATCTTCTCTATCCCCTAACTAAGTGAAGCAACCCCATTATTTACAACATCATTCTCCTTGAGCAAAAGGATTTATTAGAATATGTGTACCCTTTATGTCATCATCACTCTTTGGGTAGACATGGATTGTGACAAACATAATTCTCAAGATGACTACTCCTTCAAACTATATTTTAACGAACGTACAACTTGCGATTACTCTTCCACATCATGCTATACCGGACCAGTTTGCTCTGTTTGACTACTGCAAAGGCTCTGTACTAGCGAGCCCTCCCCTGAGAGGGGGAGGATGGACTTCAATGGTGTCAGCTCCTCCTCGACAATTAATGATGGCCTGCCGCTCACTCAGGTTCACACTCAATCCCAAGTGCCATGTTCTTTTGACTACCTACCGATGCAAGAAGCAGCCCCATACTGTGGTCATCTAGTTCTGCGCGATTCCATGGTCTTCACTGAAGGTGACTCCTCTAATCCCCGCCCTTTGGCATTTCTTCACTTGAAGCTCGCATGTCTCCACCCAAGACCTTTGGGGATGCCATCCTACAAGGTAACCCATTAAGCAGCATAGACCCGTGTCTGTGTCTCCATCCCCCAAAGGGAAGGAAGTTCTATGGGCTCCCACTCTCGTGCTGGGAAGAGCAATGGCTCTACTTTTTGATTAATACAAGCTCCTTTGTGCAGTGGCAGAGCCAGCTTATGGAGAGGGTTGTTATTAGGCTCTGTCACAGGGCTCGACCCCCCAAGAGATCCTCAAACAATGGATCAGAAATAACTGGGAAAAATGTGGCCTATTCGTGAAGCAAATACAGTACTTGCCCAACGGATATTTCTTATTCTTTTTTGATGATTCCTCTAGTGCGTTAAAGGTGATAACAGATGAGTAGTGGATTATTCGCTTAACCCCATCTCTTGACCCTGATCATCGTACGTGATTCTCTACTAAAAGAATTTGTGTTATCGGGTACATAATCTGCTGGGAGGGGCTCACTGTAATAGTAGTAAATTTGTTGTTGTCAGCGTTATCATTTTTTATATTGGGCTTTTGTCATTGCTTTCGACCTCCTGTACGAAAAGCAGACGGCTTGTCCCTCTCTTTCATCTCGTGAAGGAAAGTCTATACATGACGAGCAGACAAGAAACTCTGTAGCTCGCAACTTTCGCGGCATTCTCACTTATTAGAAAATGAGCAAGGTACAGACATGTAGGCGTCAGTTCATACCTCATAAGCAGAAAAATGCTGGTACTGGATGGAGAATGCACAGATGTTGGATCTCCTCTTCTCTCTTACAATAGATTTTTCCGACCTATGAAGAAGAATTCTCCAGAACCCAGTTTTCTATACAGTCCATTGGAGCTCTATAATATTCTACATCATGAAGATCAACCACAAATTGTGCAGTTGCACGTCTCTCTGTATGATGTTCCGCGGTTTGACTGTTTGTCTCAATTACGAGGAACACAAGGATCTTCACATGGCTCCTGTCGCTTCCCGTGCAATCCGGTTGAAACAATTCTGAATTCTCAAGAAACAATAAGAACGCTTCACCAGATCCCGTTTTTTCCAGTGGACTGAGAATGATACCATTTCTAATATTTTCTATTTTAAATTGAAAAGGAAGATTGGCTTTGATCTACTTTCCCAGACTTTAATTAAAAACAAAAAAAATGTTACTAAGTGTATGCGACTAGTGCTCTTGGAACCCCCCGAATCTCACAAAGAAGGGGCAAAACTTGTAGATCTAGAGCATGTTGCAAAGGAGGTTAATAACTGGCCTCATGTTCTCCTCGTGTGGAGCCCACTTTGGTTTTAGCTTGTTCTTCTCGATGAAAAACACTTTATGATGTCTAAAGGGTGGGGACCTTTTGCGGTTGGAGATTCTTTTGCCAAGGAGAAAGAGAGACTTCTCGATTGATCACCCTTTAGAAGACTGTCCAAAATTATGTGCACACCGCTCATTCCAAATCTTCCACAGGGTTTCCCCTCTTATAGCATTCTACATTGTCGCAGAGAAGCCAATCCCTTCTCCTAGAAGCGCTTGCTTCCAAGTGATTTGTTCTTGAAATCTCAAAATATTCCCAAAAATCCATCAGAGCCGAAGAGACTTGGACTATACGAAAAAAATGTTATGCCAATGAATTGTCCGACCTATAATATATGTATCCAATGCGACATTTCTCAATGCGGACATTTAGAATGTGGATTCTGCATAACAGGAAGTATATGTGAGAACTCTTGAACCCTGTACATGGGTTTGGAGATGGGAAATCACAACCATGACTTGAATACTTACAATGGCTGTATTATTCTCTCTATTTCTCTTCTATCGTTTCTGCAACAAATCGCTTCTATCTCTTCAGTCGCATTTTTTTGGCATGGATGGATCATCGATATGTTGCATGCATGTTAAGGTTTGATAGGATACAGTTAAGCGCACAAGCGCGCGCGCACACACACACACATATATATATATATATATATATATATATATATATATATATATATATATATATATATATATATATATATATATATATATATATATATATATATATATATATATATATATATATATATATATATATATAACTCAAATACCGGAATAAAGATCCCAATACCAATTATGATAATGAAGACCATCGCATGAGTTATATGTTTATAGGTCTCTCTGCATAATGTTCGGTACTTGACAGAATCGATGAACCTCTTTCCTTTCCTTCGGCATGCAAGATAGCTTGCAATCCCATGGCTTCCTGGTTGTGGGGTCTCACTCAATGGCTAATCCCATGGCTTCCTGGTTGTGGGGTCTCTCTCAATGGCTTCTTTCAGCGGACAAGTTGACAGAAAACTATGCTCAAGCTCCATCAAAGGCATTGAGACGTCGCCCTCATGTTCATCAAATCAATCCAGTTCCTTGGAGACTCAGAAAAGAGTTCTTTCAGTCCCTTCATCATGCTCACAAGGCGCAGAAATGGGAACGAAGCATAACAAAGACCCCTACGCAGGGATAGAAAACACCTTTCTCTGAAACAGTGGCTTCAATATTGTCAAAGTAGTATGCACATCAGTGATGTGAACATGTAGTCATCTTAAAGAGGCAGTATGTGCACGTAGATAGCAAAACACCGAAAGGGAGAGTGAAATATCAAACTTCCATGTGACCATATGGATGCACATACAAACAATGGGAGAGGTAGATAGATGGATGGATAGATAGATAACAAGATGTTTTAGACAATGGGAGAGGTAGATAGATGGACGGATGCACATACAGACAATGGGAGAGGTAGAAAGATGGATGGATAGATAGATAACAAGATGTTTTAGACAATGAGAGAGGTAGATAGATGGACGGATGCACATACAGAGAATGGGAGAGGTAGATAGATGGATGGATAGATAGATAACAAGATGTTTTAGACAATGGGAGAGGTAGATAGAGGGACGGATGCACATACAGACAATGGAAGAGGTAGATAGATGGATCGATAGATAGATAACAAGATGTTTTAGACAATGGGAGAGGTAGATAGATGGACGGATGCACATACAGACAATGGGAGAGGTAGATAGATGGATGGATAGATAGATAACAAGATGTTTTAGACAATGGGAGAGGTAGATAGATGTTGAGAGTGATGGATGGATGCACTCAGGAAATCAGTTGGTGCTGCAAAACCTGCTTCACACCTGCCCTCTTTTCTCTTCAGATATGCTTAGTACACTTGCTTAGCATCCAAATGACATAAAGAAACCATATATGTACTTTGGAAATGGTTTGGGTAATGATCAAACCAAAACAGATAACTTTGTACTTCAAAGACCAAGCAAAAACTTTCTATTCCTGTAGTATACCTGCTCAGACTTTTACTCAGTGTGTCCAGCACACTTAAAATTGGAACAATTCCTTTTGGGAGTATTAATGTACCTTAGTAAGCTATCAATCACAAGTGGAATCACTTCAATTGATAAACTACGCACAGAGAAATAAGTTTAGCAAAATTATAATCACCCCCGACTTTTCAGGAACTCTGCAGACTGAGACCAGTGTGCACTTCGAATCGATTTTCTCCCACTTGGCTCAATGGAATCCTTTGAAATTTTGTATGCTTGTAGTAGACTTTGAGCTGGTTCCAATGAGCTATAGATCTCTTGATTTGGTTCAGTAGATCTTGAGATATGCTCCTCTGAAGTTGACAGACTTGGAGTAGGATACTCAGAAAAATCAGAGATGATAAAATGTATACTTCTATTGATAAATGTGTTTGTACAATCTCATTAGCTTGCCAAGCACAGCTAAATGAGGTAGTGTGATGTTGGGTATAGAGTAGCCCTCACACACAATGAGTTACAATGAAATTTTGCCTCGGGGAGTGAGCTAGAGTGGCAGGACTAACCGCGACTTTTTTATTACATCCTTTATAGGAGTTTGATCTTCATTTGAATTTGAAATTCAAACTTAGGCTCCCTTGAATCTCTCCTCTAAAAGTAGGGAGATATTCTCTCCATCTCAACATTCAAATTTCCACGACTCTAGAAGTAGGTGGATGACTTAAAGTGATTACAATCAAATGATAAGTCACTTAGACTTTTACAAGAGGTAAAAATAGTAGAAACACATAAGCATATGTTCACATGAGTCTTGTTTTAAGTGAAGCCTAGATAATCCTTTGTCCATGCTAATCTTCCATAAGTCCAAGGGTCCAAGCCAATGTGTGTAGGCTTGTCTTGCACCAACAGCTCCCCCTCAAGCCAAACACTTTGGCTTAAATCTTCTCTTTCATTCTTCAATCACTTCCTGCAATCCAATCATAGATTTGAATCTGCATAACTTGTTTCCATCCAATGCCTTTGTAAGTAAATCTGCACATTGCATATTAGTAGATACATATGTCAATTGAATATCTTTACTCAGTAGCTTTTCTCTCACATAGTGGTAATGAACCTCTATGTGCTTTGTTCTGGCATGATAAATTGGGTTTGCTGCAAGATGAAGAGAGCTAGTGTTGTCTCCAAATATGATAGGTGGTCTTGTGAGTAGACCTAACTCTGTATATAGAAGCTTCAACCAGATAGCTTCTTGAGTAGCATTTGCAAGTCCTCTATACTCTGCTTCAGTGGATGACAATGCCACTGTAGGTTGCTTCTTAGCTGACCAAGAGATAGGCTTATCTCCTGCAAAACAAATGTATCCTGAGGTGCTTCTCCTATCATCCTTGCATCCTGCCCAATCTGCATCTGAATAAACCTTTATGTCAATATCTGATGTATAAGGAAAATACAAACCATGACTTTGAGTTCCCTTGAGGTATTTCAAGATCTTCTTTGCTGCCTCTAGGTGAGGTATCCTTGGTTTGTGCATGAATTGACTAAGTACACTTACTCCATATGCTATGTCAATTCTTGTCAGGGTAGCATAGTTCAAACTACCTACCATACTCTGGTATCCTGTAATGTCTTTGATTTCTTCTCCTTCATGAGCACTTAGCTTTTGGTTAACTTCCATTGGAGTAGTAGAGACTTTAGCATCCTGCAAACCAAACTTCTTGACCATATCCTGTACATACTTCTTTTGAGTGATGTATATACCTGAGTTTGTGTAGATCAATTCAAGACCTAGGAAATATTTTAGTAATCCAAGATCACTAATCTTGAATTCTTTCATCATCTGTCCTTTGATGTGTCTAATCCCATTGACATCATTACCTGTAATGATGATGTCATCAACATAAACACATAAGTAAATTACCTCTGTATTACTTCTCTTTATGAATAGAGAAGTGTCTGCTTTGCTCATCACAAATCCTTGATCTTGGAGGTAGGTGGTCAATCTGTAGTTCCATGCTCTAGGTGCCTGTTTCAAACCATACAGAGCCTTCTTCAATTTACAAACATAATGTACCTTTTTTGGATCTTCATAGCCAGGTGGTTGTGACATGTAGACTTCTTCAGATATCCATCCATTCAAGAATGCATTCTTCACATCCAATTGGTACATGTTCCAATTCTTGGATGCAGCTACACTCACTAAAACTCTGATAGTTGGCATCTTAGCCACAGGAGAAAATGTCTCCTCATAATCAATGCCTTGGGTTTGTGCAAAACCCTTGGCTACCAACCTAGCTTTGTACCTGTTAATTGTTCCATCTGAATTCTTCTTCAATTTGTAGATCCATCTGGATCCTATTACCTTCATAGAATCCTTCTTGGGTACCAAGTCCCAAGTATTACTTTCTTTGAGGGCTTCTATCTCCTCATCCATGGCTTCTCTCCATTCTGGCTTTGTAATTGCTTCTTCATAGGTACCTGGTTCTTCATTCAACAAGTCTTTTGCAAGATATACAGAATGTTTAGTTACAAGTGATGTGTCATACCCAAATCTGATAGGTTTCTTCTTCTCTCTCTGAGATCTTCTCATAGCTTGAGTAGATGTTTCTGCCTTGTCCTCCAATTGCTTCATCTTCATCTTTCCTTTGGATTTCCAAGCCTTGAACTCTTCAAGGTTTATGGTATCATCATCTGAGCTTGAGTCTTCTTGCTGAGTTGGCTCTTCCTTGGTAAGCTTTGGAAAATCTTCCTCCATGTCATAGGGTAGACTCACTTTCCTGCATTCATTCTCATACCAAGAGTCATTCTCATCAAATATGACATCTCTGCTTACCTTGAACCCTTTGTTTGTGGGGTTGTAGAATCTGTATCCCTTTTGGTTCAAATCATAACCAATGAAGATACATTTCTCTGCCTTTGGGTCTAGCTTTCCTCTGACCTGTGAGGGAATATGCACATATGCTACACATCCAAAAATTTTGCAATGATCCAGAGAGGGTCTCTTACCATGCCAAGCTTCATATGGAGTCATGCCATCAAGTGATTTGGATGGCAACCTATTGATGAGGTAAGTGGCAGTGGACACACTCTCTGCCCATAAGTAATTTGGCAAGTTTTTTTCATTGAGCATAGACCTAGCTGTTTCCACTATAAGTCTATTCCTTCTTTCTGCTACCCCATTTTGTTCAGGTGAGTACCTTGTAGTGATCTCCCTCTTGATGCCTCTTTCCTGCAAGAAATCTTCAAACTCATTGGAGAAATACTCTCCTCCACCATCTGATCTTAGCCTCTTCAAGCTTCTACCTGTTTGATGCTCAACAAGTGCAAGATACCTCTTGAAACAATTAAACACTTCATCTTTATGCTTCATAAAGTATAAAATGGTCCACCTGCTATAATCATCAATGAAGGACACATAATACCTTGAACCAGAAATGGAAGGGTCCTTGCTAGGTCCCCAAACATCTGTGTGTACCAAGTCTAGGTAGTCTTCATGCATGAAACCTTTCCTTGAGTAGGGTAATCTGTGAGACTTACCAAATTGACATGATCCACATTTGTAAATCATGTGTTGCTTGGATACATTAGGTATCCCAAGCACACATTGATCCCTGCATATTTGCTTAAGAGTTCTTTCACCTATGTGCCCTAATCTCTTATGCCATATCTCTAACTCTGAAAGTGTCTGATCCTTGTAATTATACAAAGCAATGTTTTTTGTATCTTCTAGCTCAAATGTAAATAGTCTACCTGATTTCTCCCCTTTGGCTATCCTTCTGAATCCTTGTTTTGGGTCCTCCACATATGCTCCATGTTGTGTGAATCTGACCTGCAAACCTTTCTCCACAATCTGACCAACACTCATTAAGTTCTTAGTTATTGTTGGTACATAGAGTACCCTGCTTAATAGGTTCTGATTACCATCACATGTCTTCACATTTCCAACTTTGACAACAGAGTGTTTAGTGTCATCACCTGTTTGTACCTGATGTTTGCCCTTGGGCTCTTCCAAATCAGAAAGTAGTGCCACATTGCCAGCTACATGGTTAGAACATCCTGAGTCAATGTAAAATAAATGATCATCATTTGTACCTATCTTGGAGGTCATGTTCATGATCAGTAAGGAGTCATCTTGCTCCTCTGTGTAGTTGTTGTAGTCTCTTCTATTTCTGAATCCACCTTGGTAGTTTCCATTGTGGTTGTTGTTGTAGTTGTTGTTGTATTGGTTGTTGTACCCATTGTAGCTTTGATGTTGGTTGAATCTGCCTCTTCCTTGAGAGTATCCACCTCTTGAGTAGCCTCTTCCTCTCTGATTTTTGTAGTTCTTGTAGCATTCATCTGTGGTATGATTTGACAACCCACAGATGTTGCATGGTGATGAGTTGTAGGGTCTCCCCCTACCTGACTTACCTCCTCTGCCTCTTCCTCTAGATGACCTACCTCTCCCTGCATAGTTGGCTTGAGAGGTAGAGCCTTCTTCATCCTGTTTCTTCTTGCCTTTATCTTTAACTTTCTTATCAGTATAAAGAGCAGAGGGATTATTACCTTTTGATTGATCTCCAGCCTTGGTGAACTTTGCTTCATGTGTAAATAGTTGGCCCATGAGTGTTGTGAGATCAGGGGTATGCATGTCCATGTAGAGGTCCATTGCAGTGGTGAAACTTTCCCACTTATCATCTGCCTTGAGTCCATTTGTCACTTGTCTGACTATTTGCTCCTCTTCAATTTCCTCTCCAATGCTTGCTAATTGGTCTGCCACATCTTTGATCTTTGTCATATACTCTGAGACTGATTGCTTGGGCTGCTTCCTAAGTGTTGTGAACTCTATCCATAATTGATTCTTCCTAGCCCTTGTGTTGGAAGAAAAATAGTTTGACAAGGTTTCCCAAGTCTCTTGGGAAGTCTTACAATTCCTTACATGAGGTAAAAGAAAGTCAGATATAGAGTTTAAGAGATAAGACCTTGCCAAAGCATCCTTTGCACACCATTGGTTAAGTCTTTCATGCTCATCCTTTGTAGGTAGTCCTCTAGTCTTGAATGAGGGCAACTCCTCATCTCCTGATATGTATCCAAATAGACTTCTCCCTTGTAGATAGGTCTTCATTCTCAATGACCAAGCTTGATAGTTGTTTCTGTCCAATTTGTCAATGAAGGAAGGGAAACCATCACCCATGATTACCTTGTTTTGCTCTGATACCACTGTTGAGAGTGATGGATGGATGCACTCAGGAAATCAGTTGGTGCTGCAAAACCTGCTTCACACCTGCCCTCTTTTCTCTTCAGATATGCTTAGTACACTTGCTTAGCATCCAAATGACATAAAGAAACCATATATGTACTTTGGAAATGGTTTGGGTAATGATCAAACCAAAACACATAACTTTGTACTTCAAAGACCAAGCAAAAACTTTCTATTCCTGTAGTATACCTGCTCAGACTTTTACTCAGTGTGTCCAGCACACTTAAAATTGGAACAATTCCTTTTGGGAGTATTAATGTACCTTAGTAAGCTATCAATCACAAGTGGAATCACTTCAATTGATAAACTACGCACAGAGAAATAAGTTTAGCAAAATTATAATCACCCCCGACTTTTCAGGAACTCTGCAGACTGAGACCAGTGTGCACTTCGAATCGATTTTCTCCCAATTGGCTGAATGGAATCCTTTGAAATTTTGTATGCTTGTAGTAGACTTTGAGCTGGTTCCAATGAGCTATAGATCTCTTGATTTGGTTCAGTAGATCTTGAGATATGCTCCTCTGAAGTTGACAGACTTGGAGTAGGATACTCAGAAAAATCAGAGATGATAAAATGTATACTTCTATTGATAAATGTGTTTGTACAATCTCATTAGCTTGCCAAGCACAGCTAAATGAGGTAGTGTGATGTTGGGTATAGAGTAGCCCTCACACACAATGAGTTACAATGAAATTTTGCCTCGGGGAGTGAGCTAGAGTGGCAGGACTAACCGCGACTTTTTTATTACATCCTTTATAGGAGTTTGATCTTCATTTGAATTTGAAATTCAAACTTAGGCTCCCTTGAATCTCTCCTCTAAAAGTAGGGAGATATTCTCTCCATCTCAACATTCAAATTTCCACGACTCTAGAAGTAGGTGGATGACTTAAAGTGATTACAATCAAATGATAAGTCACTTAGACTTTTACAAGAGGTAAAAATAGTAGAAACACATAAGCATATGTTCACATGAGTCTTGTTTTAAGTGAAGCCTAGATAATCCTTTGTCCATGCTAATCTTCCATAAGTCCAAGGGTCCAAGCCAATGTGTGTAGGCTTGTCTTGCACCAACAATAGATGGACGGATGCACATACAGACAATGGGAGAGGTAGGTAGATGGATGGATAGATAGATAACAAGATGTTTTAAACACCATAACGTCTGTTGGCAAGGCGTCTTTGATCAATGTGATGGAGCTGTTAGGCCCCATGCACAAGATTAAAATTGGGCTCAAAAGAGCGTTGACAAAATCTTCTGCCTCATGAGAACGAGTAGAACTACATGCAACGAGGTCAAATGAAATTCTTTTGGGGTGAGAGGAGGAGGTCGGAATTTTTTTAATGTTCTTGGGTATTTGTGGAGAATGCGCATGTAAAGGGAAGTCTAGCTACTCCAGAGGTCATAATTAATCTCCAAATCTATATAGTGGAAGGTCGGGTGGAGATTAATAGGTCATTTCTCACGTGTGTGGAGGCTAGGTTCTAGGTTCTTAACACTTCACATACCTAGGACTTACAGACATGTATAAATATCATATGAAAGACAATGGGACAAATGAATGAGAGATGTGGCATTGAATGTTTTTGCTATTTCATAGTTTATGTGATGCATGCACATTTCCAACTTGGCGAAGTATGCTCGGTTTTTGTTCAACAAAGATGACATGTTAATAAGGACCTTTTGGGCCTATTTTTTGTTTTTAATAAAGGAAGTTTGGCCTTAGCCTACTCTCTGGACTTGAATTAATTAAAGAAAAGTACAAGAGAAGGGAACTAGTGCCCACGAGATCCCCCGAATCCCACAGAGCTGGGGTACCTTTTACAGAGTTTAGATGTATGAGGAACAATCAAGGAGTCCTCACTTGGAAGGATCAAGTTTGGTGCAACATTTATAGATGATCATATTAGGATGGTGTGGTTATATTGTATGAAAGAAATTAAAATATATACAAAGAAGAGATAGGCATGCATATGAAAGTTCTTACTTTTGATGAAGAGGGAGAATGTTAGAGATTGAGGGCAATGGAAACACGCAAAAAAAGCGAGGAGGAAGCAAAGGTTGTCTCCAGAATTGCAAGCGATTCCATGTACCATTGATACATGAAAACTGTGTTTTTCAGAGATCCAACTGTAATGTCATAGTGTGACAGTGTTCAAGTAGAAGTGCTACTTGTAGTGTTTTGCGGTGTTGTGAATTGGTTCAAAAATGGAAAATGCAGATGGAATGAGTCAACTTATGAGCACTAAGCTAGATAAGCATAACTTCCATGCTTGCAGATTCAGGATCAAGAATTTCTTGATGGGAAAAGGCTACTGGAAGTACATCAAAGGAGAGAACAAAAATGCTCCGCAGTTACAAGAGAGGAATTAGACTATAGACCAGTTAAGAGTGTATGAAGAATGGAATCAAGGAGCATGAAAGGTAATGTACTAGCTACTTGTTAGCATACATGATAGCATCATTGGGCACATACAGGATGTCAAGACTCCAAAAGAGACTTGGAACAGTTTTGTCACACTGTATGAGATCAACACAAAGACATAGAAATCGCAACTCAAGAATGATTTGCATACACTAGAGAAAAAGAGCATGTCCATAAGTGACTACACCTTGAAAATCAAAAGTATATATGAGTCACTTGCATCTATTGGTGTGAATGTAGATGATGATGATAAGGTGGAAGTGTGCCTTTGTGGTTTAGCATCTGCATATAAGTAGTTCAGAACTTCTATACAGACCAGGGAAAATATTCAGAATTTTGCTGATCTGGTATCCATGTTGATTATTGAAGAAAAGAATCTTGGTGAGGACTCAAACTCTCAAGGAAAATCTAGTTTTGATCATGTATTCTACTCTGGCACAGAAAGAGGCAAAGGTAGAGGTTTCAAAAGTGGAAGAGGAAACAATAACCAAGACCAAGGTCAACATCAGAATCATGCAGGAGGTAGAGGGTAGCTTCGGGCAGGGGGAGCCAAAGAGGCCCTAGAAATTTCCAAATAAATGATTGAGGTAATGACAATAAAGGCTGTTGGAATTGTGGTAAACCTAGACATTTTGAGTGTGATTGTAGGTTGAAGAATCAAAATACTAGGAGCTAGTAAAACAACTGTGCATCCACAAGTGCAAATGTTTCTAAGAAGCTATTCATAAGTCAACATCACATGATGAATACAATGTCTGGTGATGTTTCAAAATCAAATGGTAATGTCTGGTATGGTGATTAAGGTGCTTCAAATCACATGACTAGTCATGTAGAATGGTTAAGTAGTTTGCAAAAATGCGAGTTCTTGGATATGTTGGAAGAGGTGATGACACATCACATCCTATCAAGCATACAGGGAACATAGCATTGTGTATGGAGGATGAGAAGGTAAAACAACTTGTTCATGTGCTGCATGTTCCAAATATAACAAAGAATCTGGTTACTATTGGACAAATGGTTGACCACAGATTACAAGTTACGTTCAATGCTGATGGGTTATATGTAGAAGAGTACAAACATGGTGGACAATTGATTGCCAAAGGAAACAAAGTGGGTAGGATGCTCACCTTAAATGTGAAAATTCCTGAAATGAATGCAGCCATGTGTGCAAAAGGTGCAAGATTTATTGTTGATATAGAGATCTGGCATAAACAAGTTGGACATGCAAATTTGCAGAGGCTCAAATCCATGCAGTCCAAGGAGATTGTCAATGGACTTCTAAATTTCAAAGTTGGAGAATGCAAAAGGTATGTGGAACATGTCAATTTAGTAAATACTAAAGAGCATCATTTTTGCATGACAAGCATGTTAGTGAGAATGTACTAGAAATAGTACATACAGATGCTTGGGGTCCTACAAAGACCACATCTATGGGTGGTCGTAGGTTTTATGTTACTTTCATTGATGACCATACACAAAAAGTATGGGTATGTTTCATGAAAGAGAAGAGTGAGGTGTTCACTCACTTCCAGAATTTTAAGGCTATGGTGAAAAAGTGTGAGGAGATGGACTTGTACTTGATGAAGATGAAGTGGATATGCAAAAACTTTGCACTACACCAACGAAATGGACTCTAGAAATATGTGGTGGGCCCTTTTAGCTTGCCAAAGGATGTATTTGACACCCTATGTATGTTGGAAGATCACTCTCAAAAAGTTGAATTAAAACAGATGAGTTGGAGTAGATTCAAGAGCAAAAACTTGCTATTATGTTCATACACCCGTCCAAAACTTTGAACAATTCTCTAGCCAGAGCAGCAATTAACTTAATTCCTTTTGGGGAAATCTTACTAGGTTAGTAAGCTAACAATCACAAGTTATCGCAACAAAAATGATGGACTACACAAGGAGAAAGAAGTTTAGCAAGTGATAGGATGACCCCAATTTTCTTAAGCTACAACAGTACTCAGACCCGTGCATAGTAAAATGGAGATATCGCACAATCAAAGAATCCAATGCTACTCAAAATTTTCACGTACATACTAAGCAGTATGAAAAGTCTAAGAAGATTTAAATCATGGAAAATGGGGAAGTGAAAACTGAGAAACAACTATGACAAAATGCCTGTTCTAAGAGAGTGCTGGCAGAGAAGAAGAAAATGAGGTGACAGAGTTGACTTCAAATGTTCATAACTGAAGAGTGAGAGATTCAAATGCAATGAGAACTGGTAAGCATATAGTAGACGTAGGGAGCTAACTTTATCAAGTTGAATCACTGAAAATAATGCACCAAGGGTAGAGAAATCATCTCTGCAATCTGATTGAGAAAACTGAGAGATATGGCAATGAAGAGTACACTTCACAAGAACATGCAAATATGAACTCAAATGATCATGAAAATAATAGTATATTGATTGTACAATACAATGGACTTATTGATACATATGTGTGCCTTGAAATCACACCTTGATATGGCATAAATCTTAGCTCTTGGAGGTCTTTTTTTAACCACGACTAAAACTGCCATGTATTTATAGTTGATCTTGGGAGCCTAACTTCCTACAATCACTCTCCAATCTATTAGTGATTGATTTGATTCTCCAACTACCTTCAATCATGAATTCATGGCTTCTCTTTCCTCTTTTGATCAAGTGGACTCAACCACTTTAGATTCTTTCACTTTTACATCAAGTAAATGCTTAAAATGTACAAGAGGGAGTTCACAAGTGAACTCTTCAATTTTCACACCTAGTCTTCACCTTAAAGCTTCTCCTATGAGCTTGTGAGACTAAAGCCAATACTTAGGCTTGTCATAGACTTGCTCCAACAGATCCCCATCAAGCCAAGTATGCTTGAGGTCTTCAATCTTCCAAGATTACCTACAAACCAATCATGGCTTTGAATCTGGAAAGCTTTGTACCATCCAATGCTTTGGTAAGAATATCTGCACATTGTTGATGAGTGGACACATATGATATTTGAATCTCCTTGCTCACAATCTTCTCTCTTACATAGTGATAAATGACTTCAATATGTTTAGTCCTTGCATGAAAAATTGGATTAGTTGCTAAGTGAATAAAGCTCATATTGTCACAAAAAATATTTGGAGTTCCAATATCCAAACCAAGATCTGTGAATAGTGTCTTCATCCACATAGCTTCTTGAGTAGCTATGGCAAGACCTCTATATTCAGCTTCAGTAGAAGAGAGAGAAAGTGTGGGTTGCTTCTTGGATGAACATGAAACAAGTTTTGAACCTGCAAAGGTAAGATAACCTCAGGTGATCCTTCTGTCTTCCTTGGAGCCAGCCCAATCTACATCAGAGAACAATTTCAAACATAAATCAGATACATAAGGGTAGTATAACCCCTCATTCATGGTCCGTTTGAGATATCTAGGTATCCTCTTAGCAGCCTCCATGTGAGGTTTCCTCGGTGTGTGCATAAATTGACTTAGCACGCTCACACTATAACGAATATCAACCCTTGCCAATGTGGCATAGTTCAAACTACCCACAAGGCTTTGATAACCTGTCACATCTTCTATGAGTTCACCTTCATGTGAGCTCAATTTATGATTAATCTCCATTGGATGACTTGCAATCCTACAATCTTGCATCTTGAATGTTTCCAACATGTCTTTAATGTACTTTGTCTGAGTAAGGAACAAACCATGATCTTCGTAGACAACTTCCAATCCTAGGAAGTAGGTAAGTGAACCCAAATCACTTATCTTGAATTCTTCGCTCATCAGTTCTTTGATTCTCTTCATGCCATATGTATCATTTCCTATAAGTATAATATCATCTACATACACACACAAATAGATGACTTTAGAATTACTCCTCTTTATGAATAATGATGGATCTGCCTTGCTAGGTTGAGATCCTTTGTCATTCAAGAATGAGACAACCCTGTGATTCCAAGCCCTTGGGGCTTGTTTGAGTCCATATAAAGCTTTATTAAGTTTACACACATAATCAAGATATATGTGATTCTCAAAACCAGGTGGTTGTGCCATATATACCTCTTCTGTTATCCATCCATTAAGAAATGCATTTTTGACATCCAATTGAAGTATCTTCCAATTCTTGGAAGAGGCAATTCTAAGCAAAAACCTAATAGTAGGCATCTTTGCCATAGGAGAGAAGGTCTCCTTGTAATCAATTCCCTGATTTTGTGCAAAGCCTTTTGCCACAAGCCTTGTTGTATACCTATTAATGGAGCCATCTGAGTTCTCCTTCAATTTGTAGATCCACCTTGAGCCTATCACTTTCATTGATGGAGACTTGGAACCAACTCCCAAGTGTTATTCTCCTCAAGGACTTCAATTTCTTCTTCCATTGCATGTCTCCATTCTAATTTCTTCTTTGCTTCCTCAAATGTTGAAGGTTCCTCTTGATTTATGTCGTGTGCTAGATAGATTGAATGTTTAGTGACTAGAGAGGTATCAAACCCATACCTTTCTGGCGTTCTTTTCTCCCTCATGGACCTTCTTAAGACATGATGTGATGATTCTGCCTCTTGTCCAAGCTCGTGCAATTTTTATTTACCTTTAGACTTCCACATTTTGATTTTTTCATAGTGAGTTGCTTCATCATCTTCTGAGGTATCCCGCTCTTCAACTTTAAAAGAATTATCCTTAACAAGTTTTGGAAAATTTTCTTCAAGATCATAAGGTAGGTTGACCTTTCTACATGAATTTCATACCAAGAACTATTCTCATCAAATACTACATCTCTACTCACCAAGAATCCTTTGGTTGTCGGGTTGTACAATCTGTAGCCCTTTTGATTGTTGTCATATCCAATGAATACACACCTTTCTCCTTTGGGATCCATCTTGCCTCTAGCCTGTGAAGCAACATGAGCAAAAGCAACACATACAAAAATCTTACAATGATCCAAGCTTGGTCTTCTTCCATTCCAAGCCTCATATGGTGTCATGCCATCGAGTGATTTTGAAGGTAACCTATTAAACAAATAAGTGGATGTGGATATAGCCTCAGCCCATAAGTAATTAGGTAAGCGCTTTTCATTTAGCATAGACCTTGTAGCTTCAACAATTGCTCTATTCCTTCTTTCTACCACTCCATTTTGCTCAAGAGTGTACCTTGTAGTGATCTCTCTTTTGATTCCTCTTTCTTGAAGAAAGGAGTCAAATTTATGGGAGAAGTACTCTCCCCCTCCATCTGACCTTAGCTTTTTCAGTGTTTTACTTGTTTGATTCTCCATAAGAGCCAAATATCTTTTGAAGCATGAACAGACTTCATCTTTGTGTTTCATAAAGTGTAATATAGTCCACCTAGTACAATCATCAATCAAGGAGACATAATACCTTGATCTAGATATTGAAGCATCCTTGCTAGGTCCCCATACATCTGTATGAACCAACTCTAAGAGATCTCCATGCATATATCATTTCTTCATGAACGGTAACTTGTGAGACTTTCCAAATTGACATGCACTACACTTATAAATCATGTGTTATTTTGACAAGTTAGGGAGTCCAAGTACACTTTGGTCCCTACAAATTTTCTTTAATGATCTTTCACCAATATGTGCTAACCTTTTGTGCCATACTTCCAATTCTATGAGTGTCTGACTACCATAGTTAAAGAAAGCAAATGTGAACAATCTACCTGTCTTTTCACCTTTTGCAATTCTCCTGAATCCTTGACTTGGATCTTCAACAAATGCTCTTGCTTTTGTGAACCTAAGTTGCAACCCTTTCTCTACTATCTGCCCAACACTTATCAAATTCTTTCTAATGGTAGGGACATAGACTACCTTACTCAGTAAGTTGATGTTTCGATCGGGTGCTTTGACAGTTCCTATTTTCTCCACAAGGTGTCTTGTATCATCGCCTATTTGTACCTCATGCTTGTTCCTTAGATCTTCTAAATCTAATAGGAGGGCCACATTTCCTGCCACATGATTGGAACAACCTGAATCTATGTTGAAAACATGCTCATTAGAATTACCTTGTGGCATGGCCATATTCATGATTAGCAATGAGTCCTCTTGATTTGAGTCTTCTGTGTAGTTATTGTGAAGAGAGATGATCGATGCAATCCGAAGATGAGTTGGTGCTGCTACAATCAACTTCACACCAGCCAACTGAGAGTTCAGAGTTGATTAGTAGCCCTTTGAGCTTCCTAAATCCACCAAAATATCATCCAAGTACTTTGGAACATGTATCTCAAAAGTTTCGCTCCAAACAGACTAGTTGCAAGATGACTAGCTCCCAAAACTTGCTATTTTTGTACATACACCTGCTTGAAAAAATGAAGAGTGCTCTCAACCTGGTAGGAATTAGAAATATTCCTTTTGGAGATAGAAAATAGACTTAGCTACCTTGCTATTCCAAGTTAAAACACTTCAAATGATAACCTTATCACTGAGAACCAGATTCATCAACATTAGAACCATGCCCACCATTCTCGGGGCTCTATAGAGATAGACCAAGGAGTAGTAAAATGCAGATATCTCCCAAAATCTAAATCCAATAACCATGAAATTTTATATGCACAAACTAGACAGATAGAGCAATCAAACCCAATGTAGAATAGGGACAAAGGTTGAGTAGAGCTTGAGATATGAGCTTCGAAAGGTACTGCTCTGAATGAGTATAGTAGAGAACAAAAGAGAGAAGTAGAGAATGATGAATGTATAGATTCACATATGATTACAACCACATTGGCAATGAATATTTTCACAATGGGAGTAGAATGATAGAGCTATGGAGTACCCTCTTCAATCTCTACAAAATGACATGAAGTGGTCACGTACAAGGTTTGTTAATCGCTTCTTCCTTCTTGCTCTTTTTATAGCTACTTTTGGAGGGAGTTTTGAATTTGAATTCAAATGGCTCCACCTAGAAGTGATCCCCAAAGTTAGCAAATATTCCATCAACTCACTAATTCATGGTTTTAGGTAGTTAGAGCCACGATTTTGCTTTTTACATCATGGATGAGGTAGCCCATTGTTTGTTCTTACCCTTTGGAGTTGTCCTCTCCAATCATTTTAGCATAAAGGATCAACTACACATCTTTAAATTGTGAATCCAGGAAGTATGCAAAGACCACAGCCCCTTCTAGTTAATGGATCCAAGAATAAGGATTAAGATAACTGTTTTTCTGAGAAATTATGAAGAAGGGGAGAAATATCTAGGGTTTTGATTATCTTGAGTTCTACAACAGCATTTTCAACGATCTTGGTGCCTAAAGTGTGCCATTTTCTCTGTAAAATACAATTATGACATCAAATTTCAAAAACAGTACCTGTTGCACACAGACGAGACAATCGCGTGAAAACTAAGAATTTCCATTTCCAGCTTTGTTCTTCTGCACTTTCTCACTCAATACACTAAAACTCACCTCTCTTCATACATCTTACTCAGAAATACACAACTGAAGCTTACAAATTCCATGGATCACACAAAGAATAGACTCAACAAATCAAAAGGTAGTACATGAAAGGGAGAAACACGAATTTTTGAAGGAGAGCTCTTCACATTACTTGGATAGCAAAATAATACAACCAACCCTCTCAAAATGGAGGAAATTATCTTTCATACATTTTCAAGTGTCCTCTTTCACACTTGAATTTTGGTCCTTTTCCTTTCTAATCTAAAAATATGCTATCAAAGAGCTTCCAAAAATTCTAGAAAAAATACATATGATTCCAATTTACATGAGGAAGACTCTTCCTCATTTTTACATCATTTGCATAAATATTTCTACCAACTTTTGACATTTTACAAATAATTTCCCTTCAAAAAATGCTTATTCCAACATTCTTCCCCTCCTAGACTTTTTGGAGTTGTTACCCTCTGGAGTTGTTACCCTTTGGAGTTGTCCTCTCCAATCATTTTAGCATAAGGGATCAACTACGCATCTTTAAATTGTCAATCCGGGAAGTATGCAAAGAACACAGCCTCTTCTAGTTAATGGAATCCAAGAATAGGGATTAAGATAACTGTTTTTCTGAGAAATTATGAAGAAGGAGAGAAATATCTAGGGTTTTGATTATCTTGAGTTCTACAACAGCATTTTCAACGATCTTGGTGCCTAAAGTGTGCCATTTTCTCTGTAAAATACAATTATGACATCAAATTTCAAAAACAGTACCTGTTGCACACAGACGAGACAATCGCGTGAAAACTAAGAATTTCCATTTCCAGCTTTGTTCTTCTGCACTTTCTCACTCAATACACTAAAACTCACCTCTCTTCATACATCTTACTCAGAAATACACAACTGAAGCTTACAAATTCCATGGATCACACAAAGAATAGACTCAACAAATCAAAAGGTAGTACATGAAAGGGAGAAACACGAATTTTTGAAGGAGAGCTCTTCACATTACTTGGATAGCAAAATAATACAACCAACCCTCTCAAAATGGAGGAAATTATCTTTCATACATTTTCAAGTGTCCTCTTTCACACTTGAATTTTGGTCCTTTTCCTTTCTAATCTAAAAATATGCTATCAAAGAGCTTCCAAAAATTCTAGAAAAAATACATATGATTCCAATTTACATGAGGAAGACTCTTCCTCATTTTTACATCATTTGCATAAATATTTCTACCAACTTTTGACATTTTACAAATAATTTCCCTTCAAAAAATGCTTATTCCAACATTCTTCCCCTCCTAGACTTTTTGCAGTTGTTACCCTCTGGAGTTGTTACCCTTTGGAGTTGTCCTCTCCAATCATTTTAGCATAAGGGATCAACTACGCATCTTTAAATTGTCAATCCGGGAAGTATGCAAAGAACACAGCCTCTTCTAGTTAATGGAATCCAAGAATAGGGATTAAGATAACTGTTTTTCTGAGAAATTATGAAGAAGGAGAGAAATATCTAGGGTTTTGATTATCTTGAGTTCTACAAGAGCATTTTCAACGATCTTGGTGCCTAAAGTGTGCCATTGTTATGAAGTCAAATTACAAAAACAGTACCTGTATCACATAGACGAGACAATCGTGATTCTGTGAAAACTGAGAATTTCCATTTCTAGCTTTGTTCTTCTGCACTTTCTCACTCAATACACTAAAACTCACCTCTCTTCATACATCTTACTTAGAAATACACAACTGAAGCTTACAAATTCCATAGATCACACAAAGAATAGACTCAAAAAATCAAAAGGAAGTACATGAAAGGGAGAAACACGATATTCTGAAGGAGAGCTTTTCACATTACTTGGATAGCACAATTATAAGAGATAAAATGTGCTCTTTTACAAGAGGTGTTCATATGTCTACACATATGGCTACAAATGAACATCATATCAAGCATGTAGCCTTGGGCAAAATGCACCAATAGCTCCCCCTCAAGCCTAACATGCTTGGACTCCAAATATATCTTCAATTGTCCTTGATTTCCTGCAAGCCAATCATCAATTTGAATCTAGTTAACTTTGTACCATCAAGAGCTTTAGTCATCATGTCTGCACATTGCATATCTGTAGAGACATAGAATAGTTGAATATCATTGCTCATTAGCTTCTCCCTTACATAATGGTAGTGGACTTCAATATGCTTGGTTCTAGCATGGTATACCGGATTAGTTGCAAGATGTAGTGAGCTTGTGTTATCACCAAAAATGTGAGGTGTTGAAGAATGAAGTCCAAGATCTCTATTAAAAGACTTTAACCACATGATTTCTTTCCTTGCATTAGCCAAATCTCTATATTCGGATTTAGTAGAAGATAATGCCATGGTTGGTTGCTTCTTGGATGGCCAAGAAATGATCTTTGAACTTGCAAATGATACGTACCCGGATGTGCTTCTTCTATCATCTCTAGATCTGGCCCAATCTGCATCTGAGTAGACCTTTAGCTCAATATCTGAAGTAAATGAATTAAAAAAAACCTTCATTCATGGTCCCCTTTAGGTACTTGAGGAATCTCTTGGCCGCTTCCATATCTGGTCTTCTCGGCTTATGCATGAATTGACTCAATATGCTAACACTATAGCATATATCCACCCTTGTGAGTGTTGCATAGTTCAAGCTTCCAATCAAGCTTTGATAGCTTGTGATGTCTTCAATTGGCTCTCCTTCATAAGCACTAAGCTTATGATTTTGCTCCATAGGTGTACCTACACACTTGGTATTTTCCATCTTGAACTTGATGAGCATGACATGCACATACTTCCTTTGTGTGATGTATATACATGAACGTGTGTAGATTAACTCCAATCCTCAAAAATAAGTGAGCGGTCCGAGGTCACTTATTTTGAACTCCTCCTTCATTTGAGTCTTTACATGTTTGATTCCTTCAAGATCATTGCCTGTGATAATAATATCATCAACATACACACATAAATAGATCATTTGAGATCCATTCCTCTTTATGAACAAAGAGGTATCCGCCTTTCTAGCTTTCAATCTTTGGCCCTGCACATAAGTCACCAATCTGAAATTCCAAGCTCTTGGAGCATGCTTCAATCCATACAAGGCTTTGTTTGATTTTTATACATAGTTAGCATGATGTGCATCCTCATATCTAGGAGGTTGTGCCATTTTTACTTCCTCTAAAATCAATCCATTCGAGAAAGCATTCATTACATCAAGTTGATAGAGCTTCCAATTTCTAGGTGTAGCACGACTAATGAGAACCCTAATTGTAGGCATTTTTGCAATAGGAGAGAAAGTCTCCTCATAATCAATACCATGAGTTTGAGCAAACCCTTTAGCAACTAACCTTGCTTTGTGTCTATTTATACTTCCATCTAGATTCCTCTTGATTTTTTATATCCATCGAGATCTAATTACCTTCATAGATGGCTTGTTAGGTACAAACTCCCAAGTGTCATTCTCCTTCAAGGCTTCCATTTCTTCATCCATTGCATCTCTCCAAGCTTTCTTGCTTTATGCTTCTTCGAATGTGGTAGGTTCTTCATTGGTTGAATCCTTTGCAATGTAGATTGAGTGCTTAGTGACCAAAGAAGTATCATAACCAAACCTCTCTGGTTTCTTCTTCTCCCTTGAATACCTTCTAAGTGGTTGATGTGAGCTCTCGGGTCCAAATGTAGCATCCTTCATCTTTGCTTTACCTATGCTCTTCCATAGCTTTAGTCTTTCCAAGTCTTCTAGGTCAATCCACGAATCACTTTCTTCAATCTACTTTGGCTCCTTTGGTTGAAGTGATGGAAAATGTTCATCCAAGTCATAAGGCAGCTTCACTTTCCTGTCATCATCAAACCATGATTTTTTTCATCAAAAAATACATCTCTACTCACAGAAAATCCTTTATTGGTTGGATTGTACAATCTATATCCTTTTTGGTTTTGGTCATAATCAATGAATATGCACTTCTCTGCTTTGGGATCCAGTTTCCCGCTTAATTGAGAAGGAATGTGAGCATATGCTAAGCATCCAAAGATTTTACAATGCTCTAGACTAGGTCTTCTTCCATTCCACACTTCATATGGAGTAGTCCCATCTAGTGACTTAGATGGAAGTCTATTTATGAGATATGTGACTGTAGATACAACTTTTGCCCATAGGTAGTTTAAAAATCTATTTTCATTGAGCATGGAACTTGCAGCTTCAACAATAGCTCTGTTTCTCCTCTCTGCTACACCATTGAGTTTGGGTGTATACCATGTAGTGACTTCCCTTTTAATGCCTCTTTCATGCAAGAAGGCATCAAATTCAGAAGAGAAGTATTCTCCTCCACCATATGATCTGAGTCTTTTCAAAGTCCTACCTATTTGGTTTTCAACAAGACTAATATACTTCTTAAAGAAATTAAAAACTTCGTCCTTGTGCTTCATAAAAAACAAAATGGTCCACCTGCTACAATCATCTATGAAAGACACATAATATCTTGAGCCTGATATAGATGCTCCTTACCTGGACCCCACACATCTGTGTGCACTAGATCCAAAGGATTTTGATACAGGTATCCCTTCTTGTTGAAAGGTTGTCTATGAGCCTTGCCGAGTTGACAAGCTTCACACATATAAATCATGTGTTGCCTTGTGATATTAGGCAAACCAAGTACACTTTGGTCCCTACAAATTTGTTTAAGTGTCCTCTCACCAATGTGAGCAAGCCTTTTGTGCCATATCTCCAACTCTATTAGAGTTTGAGATCCATAGCTAAACAAAGCTATGTTCTTTGTATCTTCCACTTTAAAAGTGAAAAGCCTTCCTGTATTTTCTCCTTTGGCAATCCTTCTAAAGCCTTGACTTGGGTCTTCAACATATGGTCCAAATCCGTTGAAGCTAACTTGCAATCCATTTTCAACAATCTACCCAACACTTATTAAATGTTTGGTAATTGTAGGGACATACAAGACTTTGCTTAAGAGGTTCATATTCCCATCTGATGTCTTTACATTACCTATATTCTCCACTCAGTGCTTTGTGTCACCTCCTATTTGCACTTCATGCTTATTATGAGGATCTTCCAAATCACAAAGTAAAGCCACATTTCCTACTATATGGTTTGAGCATCCCGAATCAATGTAAAATATGTGATCATCATCCTTACCCTTCTTCACTGATAGATTGATAATCAATAATAAATCTTCTTGACTTTGGTCCTCTGCATAGTTATTGTAGTCTCTTCTTCCTTTATGGCCACTTTGTTGTTTTTGTTGTAATTGTTGTTATAGCCTCCATTGTATCTTCCTCTATTTGATCCATAGCCACCTCTATTGAATCCTCTTCCTCTTGAGTTCCTCAGGTTCCCCTTTGTTCCTCATGGTTGGCATTGCTTCATCTTTGGATATGAATCCATCTAGATTCCTCTCTTGAAGGTAAGCCTCCATCGTTAGAGACCATGCTCGGTAGTTTCTTTGATCCAATTTGTCAATTGTTGATGGAAATCCATCTCCCATGTTCCTTCACTATGGTCTACTACCAATGTGAAGAGAGATGGTGGATGCAATCTGAAGATGCGTTGGTGCTACTACAACTAGCTTCCTCTATGGCCACTTTGATAGTTGTTATTGTTGTAATTGTTGTTATAGCCTCCATTGTATCTTCCTCTATTTGATCCATAGCCACCTGTATTGAATCCTCTTCCTCTTGAGTTCCTCAGGTTCCCTTGTGTTCCTCATGGTTAGCATTGCTTCATCTTCGGATATGAATCCATATAGATTCCTCCCTTGAAGGTAAGCCTACATCCTTAGAGACCATGTTGGGTAGTTCTTTCAATCCAATTTGTCAATTGTTGATGGAAATCCATCTCCCATGTTCCTTCACTATGCTCTGCTACCAATGTGAAGAGAGATGGTGGATGCAATCTAAAGATGAGTTGGTGCTACTACAACCAGCTTCATACGAGCCAACTGAGGCTTCAGAGTTGATTACTAGATCCTTTGAGCTTCCTAAATCCACCAAAATATCAGCCAGGTACTTTGGAACATGTATCTAAAAAGTTTCACTCAAGAGAGACTAGTTGCAAGATGACTAGCTCCCAAAACTTGTTATTTTTGTACATACACCTGTTGGAAAAAATGAACGATCCTCTCAATCTCGTAGGAATTAGAAACATTCATTTTGGAAATAGCAAATAGACTTAGGTAACTTGCTATTCCAAGTTAAAACTTCAAATGATAAACTAAGCAGTGAGAACCAGATTCATCAACATCAGGAACAGGCCGCCATTCTTGGGGCTCTATAGAGATAGATCAATGAGTCGTACAATGCAGATATCTCCCAAATTATGAATTTAATGAACATGAAATTTTATATGCATGAACTAGACAGAGCAAGAAATCCAATGCAATTTAGAAAACTGACAAAGGTTGAGTAGAGCTCGAGATATGAGCTTCTAAAAGTACTGCTCTGAGTGAGTATAGCAGAGAACAAAACAGAGAAGTAGAGAATGATGAATGTATAGATTCACATATGATTACAACCACATTGGCAATGAATACTTTCACAATGGGAGTAGAATGATAGAGCTATGGCATAAGCTCTTCAATCTCTACAAAATGACATGAAGTGGTCACGTACAAGGTTTGCTAATCACTTCTTCCTTCTTGCTCTTTTTATAACTACTTTTGGAGGGCGTTTTGAAGTCGAATTCAAATGGCTCCACCAAAAAGTGATCCCCAAAGTTAGGAAATATTCCCTCAACTCACTAATTCGTGGTTTTTGGTAGTTAGAGCCACGAGTTTTCTTTTTACATCATGGATGAGGTAAGCCATTCTTTTTCTTTTTCACAATTACAAGAGATAAAATGTGCTCTTTTACAAGAGGTGTTCATATGTCTACACATATGGCTACAAATGAACATCATATCAAGCATGTAGGATTGGGGAAAATGCACCAATTGTTATTGAATTCTCTTCTTCCCCTATTGCCTCCTTGATAGTTTGAATGGTTGTAGTTGTTGTGGTTGCCATGGTAATTGTTGAACCTTCCTCTTGAGTATCCATAACTTCGTCTATTGTAGCCTCTGCTTCTTTGATTCCTAGAATACCTAAAACAATTTTTAGTTGTATGATTAGTTAATCCATAAATAGAGCATGAATTAGAGTCTTGGAATCTCCCCCTGCCTTGTCTTCCTCCTCTACCTCTACCTCTACCATGTCTTCCTCTACGTGCAAAGTTAGCTTGATGTGTACTTGCTTCATCATGCACTTTCGTTCCTCTTCCTTTTTTTTCTTTGGACTTGCTTTTATCAATATACAAAGCTAAAGGTTGATTACCTTTGGATCTTTCTCCATTCTTGATAATCTTGGCCTCTTGAGTAAGTAGTTGTCCTATGAGTGTGTTGAAATCTGGTACATGCATATGCATGTATAGATCCATAGCTGTGGTGAATGCTTCCCACTTGTCATTTGCCTTCAAGCCATTGATGACCTGCCTTACAATTTGTTCTTCATCTATTACCTCTCAAATGCTTCCCAACTGATCTGCTATGTCCTTGAGCTTTGTGAAAAAATCAGTCACATTTTGTTTGGGAGCTTTCTTGAGAGTTGTGAAGTCTAGGCATAGGTGATGTTTCCAGGCCTTTGTACTTGAAGAGAAGAAGGCTTCAAGTGCATTCCACACTTCTTGAGATGTTTTAAAACTTAGAGTTGAGGAGATAAGACTTTGCAAGTGCATCCTCTTGCTCTTCTTGTATTGGTTGACTTTTGTTCCTAAAACTTGGCATAACTTCATCTCTAGCTATATAACCACATAAACTCCTTCCTCGAAGATAAGCTTCCATCCTTAATGAACAGGCTGAATAGCTACCTCTATCCAATTTGTCAATTGATTAAGGAAATCCATCTGCCATGTCAAACCTTGCTCTGATACCACTGTGAAGAGATGGATTTGTAGTTGATGAAGATGAAGTGGTGCTGCAAAAACTTTGCACTACACCAACCAAATGGAATCCACAAATATGTGGTGGGCCCTTTTAGCTTTCCAAAGGATGTATTTGACACCCTATGTACCTTGGAATATCACTCTCAAAAAGTTGAGTCAAAATAGATGAGTTGGAGTAGATTCAAGAGAAAAAACTTGCTATTTATGTTCATACACCTGTCCAAGGTTTTGAACAATTCTTTGGCCACATCAGCAATTAAATTAATTCCTTTTCGGGAACTCGTACTAGCTTAGTAAGATTACAATCAAGATTTATCTCAAAAAAAATGATGGACTACACAAGGAGAAACAAGTTTAGCAAGTGATAGGATGAGCCCGATTTTCCCGGGCTGCAACAGTACTCAGACCCGTGCACACTAAAATGGAGTTAACTCATGATTAAAGACTCCAATTCTGATGAAACTTTGTGGGTACATACTAGACAGTAGGAGGAATCGAAGAAGCTTTAACGCATCGAAATGGTGAAGTACACACTACGAAATAGCTCTGACAAAAGGACTATTCTGAGAGAGTGCTAGCAGACAAGAAAATGAGGTGATAGAGTTGACTCAAATTTTCATAACTAAAGAGTGAAACATTCAAATGCAATGAGAGTTGGTGAGAATATAGTAGACAAAGAGAGCTAATGTTACCAAGTTGAATCACTGAAAATGATGCACCAAGCTTAGAGAAATCATCACTAGAATCTGACTAAGAAAACTGAGAGATATGGTAGTGAAAAGTACACTTCACAAGAACATGAAAATATGAACTCAAACGATCATGAAAATAAAAGTATATTGATTATACAATACAATGGACTTACTGATACCTATGTGTGCCTTGAAACCAGACCTTGATATGGCATAAAGGTCAGCTCTTGGAGGTCTTTTCTTAACCACGACTAAAACTACCATGTATTTATAGTTCATCTTGGGAGCCTAACTTCCTACAATCACTCCCCAATCTATTAGTGATTGTTTTGATTCTCCAACTACCTTGAATCATGAATTCGTAGCTTCTCTTTCCTCTTTTGATCAAGTGGACTCAACCACTTTAGATTCTTTCACTTTTACATCAAGTAAAGTCTTAAAAATTACAAGAGGGAGTTCACAAGTGAATTCTTCAATTTTCATACTTAGTCTTCACCTTAAAGCTTCTCGTATGAGCTTGTGAGACTAAAGCCAATACTTAGGCTTGTCATAGACTTGCTCCAACAAAAAGCACACAAGAGAGTATATTTAGATATTAAGGTGTGATGGAGTAGGTGAATACATCAAATGAGTTTAGCAACTTTCTTAAAAGTCATGGGATTTGACATCAGGTTTCATGTAGGTAGACACCACAACACAATGGTGTTGTTGAACCCAAAAATAGCAAGAGCTTCGATGGCTGAGAAGTATGCATCATTGTTATTGGGCAGAAGTAATGCATACTACTGTCTAAATCATGAAGAGAACTCTGATTGTTGCTATACATCAACTTACACCTAAAGAGAGGTTTACAAGTAAAAAACCAAATTTATCACATATGAAAGTATTTGGTTGTATTGCATATGTACATGTTCCAGATGAGTTGAGGATGAAGCTTGATCCAAAAGCTAAAAAATGTATCTTCCTTGGATAATCTCTTTAGCAAAAGGGGTATAAATGTTATAACCTACTCACACGATAGGTGAAGGTAAGCAGAGATGTGGTGTTTGATGAAATGTCAAGCTTCTATGTAGATACCAAAGATGGACTTGATCTCGAACCAAATGATAAAGAGAATGTTGAAAAATCAAGTGTAGAATCTGTTGATATATTTAGCTAGTGATGTGTGTGAACACTCTAGGACTTCCGGGACACTTTTTTCCCTCTTTAGGAGTTTTTTTCCCCCGGCTTGTATATACGCCTATTGCCCTAATGGGCTACTTATCTTTGTACATTCTCTAGTAATACATTCAGTATTGTGTGTTGTGCTCCTAGCTTCTTCTTCTTCCTTGTGTTGTTCGCGTGCTTTCGCAGACGTCTAACTCCAACAATTGGTATTAGAGCAGGTCGTTGCTTCATCTAAGGCGCCGTCGACACTCCTCCGTTTGCAGTCTCAGAATCGTACGAATTTTGGTGAGCATACTCAAGGTGTTTCCAAGATCAAAACGGATTCGCTTTGTGGTGCCGAAATCATGATCTGAGCTCGTTTTGGCCTCCGAACGCATTACCGTAGTGCTTGTGCAAGCTATTTCATCTTTTTTTGCCAAAGCTATATACCTATTTCTGTTCGCCAGTATAAGCGTCTCGAAGTTGGCTACAGGATTAGTAGAACTTGTGTGGGCAGCTCCGTTCAACTTTTTGAGATATAGTCATTTTTTTGCATCAAGGTATTTTAGTCACTGACCATGGCTGAAAGCAGTGATGTATTCCGTATATTGGCTGATGAGGATAAGTTGGATGGTACCAACTACCCATTATGGGCTTATATGATGCGACATGTATTGGTTGCAAAAGGATTGTGGAACATTGTGCAGGGTGTTGAAAGACGTCCTGTTACACCTATAACAACAGGTACTGTGAATACATGTGCATGAGCTGATGAAGATGATGTCCAAGATGATATTGTGCAGATTCCTATTCGTGTTGCTGTTTCTGCTGCACCTACTGTAGAGCAGATTCGTTGGGATGGCAGAGATGCCCAGGCACATGCATTGATAGCTTTATCTGTCAAACGTGCCATTATTCCTCATATTCTCTCTTGCAGAATAGCTAAGGATGCTTGGGATACACTTACCACACTGTACCAAGCTAGGAATGAGGCTCATGTTGCTTACCTCCAAAAACAGTTGGAGAGTGAGCACATGAATGAAGGTGATTCTATGGAGAGTTTGCTAACAAAAATCAAAGACTTGAAGGAGTAGTTGATTTCTACTGATGAGGTTATACCAGATAGCTCACTTGTGCAGACTGTTCTGAATGGTCTTCTTGATTCATATCAGAGTTTTGCTTCTACTATTCGGTTGATGATGAAAGGAAATCCAAATGCCTTGTCATTTGAGGAGTTAGTCTCTATTCTATTGCAGGAAGATTAGTCCAGGAAGAACAGGTCCATTATGCATGTTGCAGATCAAGCTTTCTTGGCTAGTCAGAAGGGAAAAGGAAAATGGAGTTCTTCTACTAGTAAGCAGAAATCTGCAAATGCTGCACATTCGAAGAACCAAGACAAAGATGAGAAAAAATCATAAAAGCAGAAATTGTTTTGTAAGTACTGTAAAGGGAATGATCATATCATAAAGAATTGTCCAAAACTGGCTGGAAAAGAGGCAAAGAAGAAAGAGGCTGGAATGGTTGTTGTAGAAGCCTCTACACCAAAAACGGAGTCTGCTAATCTTGTGCAGGAAGAAGAACGGGCGTTCGCTATTGTTTGCAGTTTTGACCCATCTTCTCATGAGCAGTGCATGTCTGCAGTAGACTCGGATGTTTGGTACTTTGACAGTGGGGCGACCAAACATATTACCTCGCAGCGTAGTTTCTTTTCTTCACTCGAGCCTGCCCCTACAGGGAATATTGTTACATGCGCCAACTCCTCTTATCCTGTTATGGGAGTTGGTAAGATCATTCTAACTCCTACTGATGGTAGTTCTTTCACTTTGTCAGATTCTTTATTTGTGCCAGGGATCAACAAGAATCTGTTATCAATTTTTGCATTAGCCAAGATTGGCTTGGTTATGAAATTTGTTGATGACAGATGTACAGTTCATGATCTGTCAAATGGTGATGTTATTATTGCTTCTGGCATTTTATGTCGTGGGCTGTATAAGCTCATAGACTATGAAAGATCTGAAAATGATTTGGCATGTGCAGTAAATGATTCTCAGGCTATGTCAGATGCAAAGCTTTGGCATGCACGCTTTGGTCATCTGTATTTTGCTAGTTTGCTACACCTACAAAAATTTGAAATGGTGTCCTCTTTGCCCAAACTTGAGGCACCTGGAAAACATGTTTGTGAAGGCTGTATTTTGGGCAAAATGCAGCGTTCCTCCTTTCCAAAAGATGGTTCAGTTTGGGCTACACAGAAATTGCAGCTTGTACATAGTGATGTATGTGGTCTGATGCAGACACCCTCTTTTGGAAATTACCTTTACTTCGTGACTTTCATTGATGATTTTTCCAGGCATGCATGGGTATATCCACTCAAAGCAAAGTCCAAAGTGTTCATGTGCTTTAAACAGTTTTTGGTTTTGGCTGAAAATCTGTGAGCATGTAAAATGGGCACCCTCCGTTCTGATCGAGGGGGGGAATATATGTCTTCTGATTTTAATGCATTTTTGGCTGAACGTGGGATAAAACACCAGTGTACAGTGTTATATACACCTCAACAGAATGGAGTTGCTGAATGAAAGAACAGGTCACTCATGGAGATGGTGAGGTGCATGGTCAAAAGTCAGGCTTTACCACATAGTTTCTCGCTTGAGGCTGTCATGTGTGCAGCATATGTACTGAACAGGTGTCCCACTAAAGCACTGCAGTCTATCACTCCATATGAGGCTTGGCATGACCGCAAGCCATATGTTGCTCATCTGCGTGTTTTTGGTTGTTTGGCATATGCACTAGTGCCTGAACAATATCATAGAAAATTGGATGATAAGGCAGTAAAATGTATTTTTGTTGGGTACAGTTGTGAAAGTAAAGGCTATCGTTTGTATCATCCATAGAGTAAACACATTCTGGTTAGCCGTGATGTTGTCTTTGTGGAAGATGCTATTCAGCCATTGCTTTCATGTACTAAGGAGACATCTTTTAGCTCCAAAGACATGTATGATACTTTGATGCCTCTTTTTACAGGTGGACAGTCTAGTGCTGGTCCTAATGAGGCAACTTCTCAGCCTTTGCAAGTTTCATATGATGATGTAGATCATTCCATTTCTGATGCAGATTTACATGATGCACTTGTTGATGAGAGAGCTGATATTGAGCAGGAAAAAACTATGCCAAAATGGCTGGTGTAGACTTTGCGCGACAGCAAATTAGATGCACCTTTGTCATATCATACTCGTTCAGGCTCTCATAGTGCCTCCTTTGCATCAGATTGCTATGCTATGGCTGCATCTAGTCTCTGTGATGAGAATGAGCCTGTTTCTTTTGATGAAGCACAGAATTCAGCAAATTGGATGGCTGCTATGCAATCTGAATATGATGCTATAATGAAGAATGGTACATGGTCTTTATGTGACTTGCCTCCTGGCAAGAAGGCCATTGGCACTAAGTGGGTATACAAGCTCAAGCATAAACCTGATGGTACAGTTGAAAAGTATAAGGCTAGGCTTGTTGCAAAGGGTTATGCACAGGAAAGAGGCATTGATTTTGATGAGACCTTTGCACCTACATGCCGTATGACTACTGTTCGGAGCATTTATGCACTTGCAGCCCATCATGGTTGGAATGTACATCAGTTGGACATTAAAACAGCATTTCTGAATGGTGAGTTGCATGAAGAAGTGTATGTTTTTCAACCCGGTGGCTTTGTGTAGAAAGGGCATGGAAACCAGGTGTCCAGGTTAAAGAAGTCATTATATGGTTTAAAGCAAGCACCACGTGCTTGGTATGAGAAGATACATGCCTATCTGGTTGCACATGGTTTTGAGAACACTCCAACTGAAAGCACCTTATATGTTAAGCATGCTAATGATGTGCTTCTGATCATTGTTGTCTATGTTGACAACATGCTACTCACTGGTCCTATTGAGAAGCATATTGCTGATTTCAAGGCTGATTTGCATGCCTCATTTGAGATGCCTGATTTGGGGCATTTGCATCACTATTTGGGCATTCAATTTATGCAAGTTGATGGTGGAATGGATTTGTGTCAAACAAAATATATTCACACATTATTGCAGCGTTTTGGCCTTGAAGACTGTAAGCCTATTGCCACTCCTATGGAGACAAGTTTACGATTGAGTCTTCATGATGCTGTTCTCTATCAGCAGGCTCTTGGATGTTTGATTTACTTATGCATTACTCGGCCAGATATTCAGTTTGTTGTCTCACAGATGAGCATGTTTATGCATTGCCCAAGAGTCACACATTGGAAGGCGGTTAAGCGCATCTTTTGCTACTTGAGTGGTACTCGGTTACTTGGGTTGTTTTATCCCAAGGGGGGATCACTACCACCAGATTTGCATGCTTTTTCTGACTCAGATTGGGCTGGTTGCTATGACACTCGTGTGTCCACCAGTGGTTTTTGCTTCATGCTTGGTAGCTCATGTTGAGCAAGAAGCAGTCTACTGTGGCCACTTCCAGTTGTGAGGCTGAGTATATGGTAGCTTTCACAACGACTGTTGAGTGTGTGTGGCTCAGATGCCTTATGGCTGATTTGGGTGTTCGCCAGTCTTCTGCCACCACCATCTTCACTGACAGTCAGAGCACATTGGCGGTTGCGAGGAACCCTGTGTTCCATGCTCGCACTAAGCACATTGAGGTGCATTATCACTATGTCAGGGAGAGGTTCTCTGCTGGGGAGATCAGCTTGGCATATGTGCCCACGCAGGAGAACATAGTAGACCTTTTCACGAAGGCTCTACATAGGGAGAAGTTTGAAGCTTTCCGCAAAGCTTTGGGCTTACTTCCTTTTGTGGAGTGATTTCCACATAGCTTGGAACTTCCTTATACATGAGTGCCAGCTCCTTGTTCACCGCACCACTCCCGGGGGGGATTTATTGATATATTTAGGTAGTGATGTGTGTGAACACTCTACGACCGCCGGGGCACTTTTTTCCCTCTTTAGGAGGTGTTTTTCCCTCGACTTGTGTATACGCCTATTTCCCTAATGGGCTACTTATCTTTGTACATTCTCTAGTAATACATTCAGTATTGTGTGTTGTGCTCCTAGCTTCTTCTTCTTCCCTGTGTTGTTCGCGTGCTTCCGCAGACATCTAACTCCAACAGAATCTCAAGTTTTGAGTGGAGTACATGGGTCACCAAGCAATAGTTCCAACTCAAATCCGTGGAGTGGAAGATTGCATTTAAATTTCAGTCTGGAAAATTCATCAAATACATCAAAGTAAGTTAAAGAAAAGCTTTTTGTTGGTAGTAAAACATCTACAGGTTTTGAAGATATTGATGGAGATTCAAGCAGCTCAGAGAAGATCCTTGGTGAGCAACTTGGATTTCCATCCATGAAGACTCCAGGAGTTAGAAAGGCACATGCAAATGATCCAAGGAGAAGTGATCCAAGACCAAGAAGATCTAGGAGGATGCAGAATTCTATGCAACAACTGAGATATGACAATTATATGGCTCGTCACCGTGCCTACATGACGAAGGTAATACAAGATGCTAAACCTTTTTGTTTTGAAGATGCAATTGGAAATGTGGATTTGGAAAAAGCTATGGATGAGGAGATGGCTACCCTTTATGGAAACGATACATGGAAGCTGGCTCCATTGCCACAAGGAAATAAATATATTGGTTGCAAGTGGGTTTACAAGGTAAAGCACAATGCTCAGGGTAGCATAAGCAAGTACAAAGCAAGATTGGTAGCAAAAGGATATGCAGAGACATATGGAATTCATTATGAGGAAACCTTCAGCCCTGTAGCTAAAATTTCACTATTAGAACACTTGTTGCATTAGCTACAGCACAAGGATGGACTTTGCATCTGATGGATGTAAAGAATGCTTTCCTATGTGATGACTTACAGGAAGAAGTATACATGGACCAGTCAGAAGGATATGAAGATTCAAAGCACCCAAAATATTTTTGATGGTCGCAAAAGGCTTTGTATGGGCTTAAACAGACCCCTCCTGCTTGCCATGCAAGGATTGCTAACTACTTAACCACCATTGGATTTTCTATGTGTGATGAAGATCATTCACAATATGCAAGGAAGGGTGATGATGGCATCACAATTGTGGCTAGTTATGTTGATGAATTGAAGGTAGCAGGTGACAATGAAACAAGCATTGGAGAGGCAAAGCAACTCCTTATGTAGGAATTTGACATGAACGATCCTGGTGTGTTGCACTATTTCTTGGGCATTGATTTTATACATACAGAAACAGATATATGGATGTCAGAAAGGAAATATGCCTTGAATATGCTACAAAAGTATGGTATGGTTGATTGTAAGCCAATTTCTATGCCATCAGATCAGAATTTGAAGGATACTACATCAGGTGAAGCATTGGAAAATGCTACTATGTACAGGAAAATTGTGGGAAGTTTGATATATCTCACAATTACAAGGCCTTATCTAAGCTAAAGTGTTGGACTTGAAAGACAATTTATGCACATTCCTAGGAAGCCACATTTAGATGCTCTCAGTTGCACTCTATGTTATGTGAGTGCTACTTTAAATTATGCATTGTTTTAAGAGTTTAAAATATGCGAGTAAGTCTGTGTGCATTCCCACCCTCATGAGTCTTCAACTACTAAATCAAAACACAATCATATTGAAAACATGATCAAGACATTAAAAATCCATATAACATTCCATTATTCCATATAAAATATAAGAAAAATGGTTGGAGAGGTATGATCTTGCTAAGGACGCAAACCCAAAGGAAAGAGCTTAGTTTCGAAAGAATGTCTCCACTCACTCTTTTCCTCTTCCAGAAAGTCTTCGACCTCTTCTAGTCTTTCCAACAAGAAGATGGCTAGATACAACCCTTTCAAACGCAAAGGTAGTGGGTGAGGATATCTCTGAAGAAGAGGAGGAACTCACAAAGGGGTGTGATTGGGAGTATTACAAATATGATGCACTATGGTCTCATGGATGACACATTTGGATCACATGCATCCACAAAGATAGGTATACTTTTAATACTAGGGTGATGGGAACTTTCTCCAAAAAAGTAGAGCTAGTGCAAGAGATGAAAATGCTTGAGGTCTAGCTCAATACTTTTTTTTATTTGAAATGGTTCAAAGCATTCACCATTAGAAGAGACACCAAATTCAGGTGCGATAAGAGTGGTTTGCTTCAAGTAGACTTCATAAAGCTAAGGATAGATGAAAAAGACACATTTGAACTTCCCAAACACTATGAGAAAGTTTTCTTTATACAAGATTCAAAAGAACCAGTGTGGCTATTTATTTTACAAGTCTCTCCACGTAGTAGAAAAATTTGTGAGGACATAGATGTAGAAGAAATTCCATATGCCGTGGACTCTGGGATGCATGCAATAGTCAAGGAGGAAGACATCATTGTCCCAAAAGAAGAGGTCTTTGAAGAAGACAAGATACACGAGGAGATAATGGATGATATGATGTACGAGGATGGTGATCGCGAAGGGGTTGCCATACCAAGAAATCTTGAAGTTACCAATGTAGATATGGATATTCTGTGCACATTAGATCTCCAAGAGGATGCTAGAATAGAGGAATTATGAAGCAAGCACTTGAATGTACTTATTTGTGTCTACTTATTTGCTATGTTTTTTATAGAGTATTATTTTTTTTGTATTACCATTATTATTGTATGCTAATTATTATAGTTTTTTGTTGCAAAGCACAATGGGAGAATGTCTACCATTCACTCTGCATTCCATGATAGAGGAGGAGTTTTTAGAGTTTACATCTCAAGCACTTCTAGCTTATGAGGCCACCGCATCACAATATTGGATCTCTAGCCATGGCAGTCCCATTGATGCCAATGCCTTTGAGTGGACTACTACCATTGGTGGCACTCCCTTTGGCGAGATTACTCCTATCAGTGGAACTCCCTTTGGTGAGACTACTCCCACTGTTGGCACTCTTGGCTTTATGACCCCATCATGACCATCTTCTTAGCCATCCCCTAGTAGCTCTAACAGTCGGCATCTATGCCAACATTCAACACCATAGCACGATATAAACACTTGCCCTCTCATCTTTCTAGGTCATGTTCTAGAGGAGCAAGTTCTAGAGGTGGATCTACAATGGATGATGTGTCACCCACAACTAACCCTAGACCGATTACCTCAGATGCAAGTATGCCACATAGTATAGCGTGTACACCTTGAGGTGCTCATGACCATGAAGACTCCAAGGTGTACCATATACATGATGGAGCTCCAATGATGGATGTGATTGAAAAGGCCATGCTTTAGTGCATACGAAAACTATTCACAATATGGTTTGGACACTCTTTCATGGTCAAATGGAGTGAATAGGACAAGGATTGCAAAAGTTACATCACAGAGGTGATCTATCAGGAGTACTAGTTAGCACTTGGGCACCCTCTTGTCCATTCAAAGTGCATTCAACACACATTGTGTGAGGTGATGTCCCATTAATGATCAAAAATGCCATCCATGTACAAATGTCTGGAAATGAAATTCATGTTAATGAACATTTTTTCCCACTTTTCAAACATGAATAAGTTTGGAACCAAGTACTCGTGCATTTCGGCTTTGAGTGGATTGCCTTCAGATGTTATGTTGTATGTGTCTTCATTGTGTATGTGTCCTTGCTTCAGAGGTATTTGGTGTAAGCACATTCTTGGTTTGTGTTACTCATGAACTCATGTGTATTGGGAGAGTATTACCTGTAAAGGAAAGGGGAATTCAGACTTTAGGTCATTATTCCAAAAGGTTGTATTGGAGGGCCTACTCCCATGAGATTTAACTTTAAAAGATCAATTGTGTAGATGAGTGGGAATAGTACTCATGAGACCCTCCGTATCCCACAAAGCTGGGGTTACACAAGGTCACAACTATAACGATTGGTTTAGACAAACCAAAAGTATTACATGTCCAGCTCAGGAGTTGAACACAAGACCTCTACCTAAATAGACTAGTGCTTAATGAACCCACTTAAGGAACGTGGATAATGTGAAAGATTTTCTATGAATATGGATTCCTTTTAATTAATATGTCTCTTTTTGATTGGCATCTGCATTTTCTTTTGTTTACGGGAGACATCATAGTTTCTTTCTTGATTCTTGTTCTCTTGGTTTTTTCAATATTGCGTGGAGTCATCGTAGCCATTTCTATACTTTTTGTCTTCCCACTCTGCATCCATTTCATTACCAGTAGCGTGACAAATAGAGAGAGACAGAGAGGACGCATAGTCTTTTTTTTGCGAAACACAAACATAGATAGATAGATAGATAGATAGATAGATAGATAGATAGATAGATAGATAGATAGATAGATAGATAGATAGGTTATTTCATAGATGGAGTGACATATATGTGTTGTGTGGTAGAGATTCAATGACAACAGTAGTGACTGTAATCTAGTTCAAAGCCTTTGAACTGTACACACAGTATGCAATATCATGGGTATCAGTGTTGCAGATTGTGCAATGTTGTTGTTTTAAACCATAATTTGCTGCAACGTGGCTCGGGTTTTTGCATTTTAGACAAAAGATTTGCTTAGCTAAATAGTTACCTTTATCCTTTGTGACATCAATCTGTTCCACGTCTTTGATAAAGCCTCCCACCTTATTTTCCAACTGCAATGCTTGATCGATGAACATATACAAGGGTAAACTGGTTGTACACCAAATGATCATAACTTGCTTCAGCTATGGATTCAAATAGTTAATGAACCATTGCATGATCACATCTTCATGCACCTTACCTTCAGTTAGTTGGCAGTTGCCTCAAGTGCATTAAAAAAATAGTGGTGTAATCCTGAACGGTCTGATTGGGCTTTTTTTTGTTATTCTATAGAAAAGCTCAAAATTTGGGCTAGGTTTTTCTTCAAGCCAAATCTTTGGAGAAAAGCTTCCTTAATTTCTTTATAGGTAGTGACATGTTTTAGGTCGTACTCTGCAAGCCATTTTGTAGCTTCATTGACCTAGGTGGTGTGAAAAGCACTTCTGTCAAGTCGCTTTTAATCTCTTTTTGGGTTCTTGGGGATGGTAGGGGTCTGACAATGCAGAGGCCCTTTAATTGATTTTCCCAGTAACTTTCAACTACGTAGTTAATTATGATTTCAAGGTAATAACTTCCTAACACAGTGCCTAACGTGCGAGTTAGCAATCACAGTCGCACATATTTATTAATGTGAATATAACATTATTGTATTAATGTTTAATACTAGGATTCAACAAACAACATACAGTACTCAATAATTCAACAATATCGGCACACGATCTTCTCCGCACGGTCGCCCAGACAGACAGTTTGGCAAACCCATCCTCTCATGAGAATCGCTGTAATGCCCTTTCATTAATGGATAAAAGGTTACAACTAATCACTACACCTTTTCGGTGCGTGCCATATCTAAAAAATAAGATTACATTATTCCCATCCGGCGGCCTAACACTGGCACGCATGGTGGACTCGAACCCGCAAAGAAAATAAAATTAAGGCTCATCAATTATGCCTTGTATCTACATAGTTCTGGCTAACTTAAATGTTCGGGTGATTTTTTGTTTTAGAGAATTCAGCATCATCTGCAATGTGTCTGGCTCAACCAATTTTGCGTCTATTCTGATTGAACTTCCCGCAATCACTTGATTCATCAGTGCATCGATCTGCGTCTACAAAAATGCTTCTTGTAAATAAAAGTCATTAGCTAATGCATCATCTCTCTGCTGCTTCATATCCACAATCTAAGCATCAATCCGCGATAATCTTTCCGCTTGAAATCCCAACTGTTTTTCTCGGCGTTCCAGTTCTTCAGTTTGAAACTGCATTGTTTTATAATAAGCTTCTCTCTCTTTCTGCACACCTTCAAGTTCTTTCTTCAATCTGAGATACTTAGCAAGCTCCTCTGTTAACTCTTGATCTCGCTGAAACAATCTTTCAGTGGTATTATGTAACTTTTCTTCTGCTTTAAGCACATTAGCCCCAAGAGATTGAGAAGCTTCTTCTAAGACACTAAGAGCATCTCATGTACGATGAAGTTCATGTCCTAACGCAGTCATAGCATCTGTCCTGTCAGTGAGATCGTGCTTCAGAGTAGTGATTTTTGTATCCCTTTGAGCAATCAAAGCGTCCCTCGTTGCTAATTGATCTTGAAGTTGCTGAACCTGAAGCTGCAAGGCATGATTCTCTGCTTTAACCGCATTAGCTTCTTCCTGTAATGGAGCAATATCTACCTCTAACAAATCAATTTTGCCTTGCAGATCCTGTCCGATATTGTCGGTTGCGAGCTTCATTTGAAGAGGTAACTGCTGAGAGAATTGAATCAGGAGGCGACCCATAGATTCTAGTTCATTAAACATCGGAGTCGGAGGAGGAAGAGCAGGAAGTGGTTGGGATGAAGAGGTTGAGAACAAATGAGGAGAGGGTGGTGGAGAGTAGTCGGGAGAAGAGGATGGAGGAGTAGGTGCTTCAGGAAGGTCATTAGCGATGGTACTAGTAGGCACTGCAATGGGCTCAACATAGTTAAGGGGCGGAGGAAGGGGAATGAGAGGATTCTGCACCAGGACTAGTCCAATTGTATTCTGATTGGATGCCTAAGCTTTGTTGAGCAGGACCTCAGCATTGGCAATCACTTCTGTAATGATTTCGGTGACAATTTCTTTCACAATGGTCTCATCCTGGTGATGAGAGTCTACCCGAGAAGAGACCTCTTCGGATTCGTCCAAGTGTGCACCATGTTCCTGCTGTTTGAGGGGAGAAGAGGGAATGGATGATTCAACATGAAGAGATGTTGCAGTGTCCTGGAAGACTTTTGTTTCATGACCAGCAGTTGATCCTTGCACCTGACTTTCATACTCATTAGATGAGTTCCGGGGAAACAATTCTTGCATGATGGCCACGGAAAGAAGGGGACCATTCTCCAATCCTTCCCGAAGAAGTCGAAAAGCTTCAGCAAATGTAGCTAAAGTAATAACAACACGAGATGGTAAACACGCAATGGGCCAACACTGCTTAGTAGTAGGTGTGGCGGCAATGGCAGAAATGATCTGCGCATAGAATGGTTGACACTCCACTGAATGCCAAGGCAATCCAACGAAGGCGAGCAGACCACGAGTGCACAAATACTCACTCACTTCGGAAGTGAGGCCTGCACGGAAGGTGGCGACATTCACGAGAGCTTCCATGGCGCACAAGTAAACACGAGAATACAGAATACACAGAGCACACAATCACACAGACACAATAGCGATTATCAGGGGAAAGATCACAATTAAGTAAGAGCACGAACAACATTAGGCGGCAAAAACCCTAATCATCGTGGAGTATTGGCAAAATATCCTTCATGATTACGGCATGCATGCATGTGCAGCAACAGTAACACCGGGCGGTGAGTAATCATAGTTAGATACCAAAACGAGGAAATTATGGTGAGTGTTCAACCAAAATACTGGGATAAAAAGAAAAAAAGTGACACGTGAAAAAGACTAAGTAGACATCAGCAATTATCAAATGGTTGGTGATATGGGCGAAGCTTAGAACCATTAATCACTTTTGGCAACAGAACACCTGTTAAAATCACCAATCGAAAAGTTGTTGGTCCCACTTGTTCAGCAGTCCGGTATGGACCGAACCACCGTAATTTAAATTTTTCGGGAGCACGATTGGCTTTGGCATTATAAAATAAAACAAGTTGATCAATCGTAAAGACAAGGGGTTTTAGGAAGCGGTCATGAGTACGGGCTTGAGGAAGCTGAACTTCTTGAAGAATCATAAAACTTTCCCAGCGATGTTCATCCAATAATCTGAGTGCATCCAACCGAAATGGCAAAGATTCTTCTGGCAGCAATTTCTGAGCTAAGGCAACACGTGGACTTGGTATCACTACTTCCATTGGCACAATAGCTTCTATACTGTAAGCAAGTTTAAATAGAGTTGTTCCGGTTGCTACTTTGTACGTGGTCCAGTACGTCCATAATACTGCAAGTAAGAGTTGATCCCAATGTTCCGAACATTCCAAAATCAATTTGCGAAGCATATTCAACAAAGTCTTATTGGTACTTTGAGCTAGACCATTAGCACGTGGATAGTACGGTGAGCTACATTTATGCATAATCTGAAAATTTTGAGTCAGCACTTGCATTAAGTTGTTGGCAAAATGTGTTCCTTGGTCCGTCACTATTTCCAAAGTTAGTCTATATCGAGGGAAGACATCCTTCATTAAACACTTAGCCACCGAAACAGCTATGGCAGAACGTAAAGACCAAGCTTCCGCCCACCTAGTGGCATAATCTGTACAATTCAATATGTATCGATTGTTAATGAGGGTCACTGGTGGTGTTATGGGGCTAATAAAATCTAGACCCCACTTCTAAAAGGGTTCCAAAGGTAAGACAGGTTGAAGGGGAAAGAAGTGTCGCTGCAAGGGCTGTCCAGTCCATTGACAGACATCACATTGTTGCACAAATTTAACCACATCTCTGTACATTGTAGGCCACCATAGCCCACTTTGTAGAATTTTTCGATGAGTTAGATGAGCTGCGAAATGTCCTCTAGAGGGTAATGAGTGAGCCATAGTAATAACTGAGTCCACTTCATGTGAAGGAATGCATCTAAGTAAAACACCAGTATGATCTAGGTAATACAGTTGACCCACAATCAACCGGAATCGTCAACTGTAGACCGCAATTTTCCATCGTAGAGCAGTGGGAGTATGAGGAGGGAGACAGCCATCCGTGAGGAAAGTTAGTAACGTATCATAGTATGTAGTAGCAACAGGGGGTTTTGCAGAGTCTTCAGAAGTTGTCTCGGTAATGTAAATGGCCAATGTAGTGTCATCAACCCCTATCGGAGGCTCACGGGAATCCAGTCGAGATAGAAAATCTGCCAAGGCATGTGCTGTGTCGGGTCGATGAATAACTTCATATTCGAACTCCTGTAATAGTAAAATCCATCTGTCCAATGGACCACCTAAATGCTACTGCCAAACCAAGTACACCAGAGCAGCATGATCCACATGGAAAGTAAATTTACGGCCAAGCAAGTAATGCTGAAATTTCTTAACAGAGTATACCAATCCAAGATATTCTCGTTCTATCATAGAGTAATTTTTCTCCACAAGAGCTAATCGACAGCTCGCATAGTACACAGGCCGAAACCATTTATCAGTTTGTTGCATGAGGACACTACCAATCGCAATATCTGACAAATCCACGAAGACATGGAACGGTCGTTCCCAATCAGGTGGTTGCAGGATCGAGGCATGCGTCAATAAGACCTTCAACCGATCAAATGCACTTTGGCACTCTGGAGTCCATTCATACTTTCGCAGAGCGCTGGTCATCAGCCGATTAAGTGGTGTCGCTAAATGAGCTAACCACCATAAATGTCTGCCATGCCACCAGATTTGGCCAAGAAAGCGCATAACTTCTTTCGGCGTCTTTGGGATTGGTGCCTCCAACACGGCGGCTACTTTATCCAGATCCACCTGTATTCCGTGTTTAGAAATGATATGACCAAGCAGTTTACCACAGGAGACCGCAAAAACTGATTTGGTAGGATTCAAACATAATTGATACTCTCGGCATTTTTCAAAGCAGCACCGTAAATGATACAGGTGCGCTGAAGTGGCTCCAAATAAGGAAAAATCATCCAAATATACTTGTATAAACGTGGTAAAGTAAGGCGAAAAGACTTCTTGCATAGATCTTTGGAACGTACTTGGGGAATTCCGTAAACCGGACCACATTACGGTGCAAGCATAGACACCCCAGTTCGTAATAAACAATGTCTTCGGTATGTTCTGTTCGGCCATCCTCACTTGATTATATCCACTATAGCCATTCAGAAAAGAATACATTTTGTGACCTGCTACCCTATCGAGCATTGTGTCCAGAAAAGGGAGAGGGAACGGATCCGGTACAGTGGCTGCATTGAGTTTTCGGTAGTCGACACAGATACGCAACTGTTTATTTTTCTTCGGGACGATGACTATTGGAGATATCCATTCCGCATGCTCAATTGGCACAATAAATCCCACCTTCAATAAACGATCAAGTTCAACCTTCACCTGCACCGCATAATTAGGATTCATCCTGTAGCTTGGTTGTTTGATAGGCCTTGCATCGGGTTTGAGTACCACCCTATGTTGATAAATCCTTGGGTCAAGGCCCTTCATGTCTCGGTAGTCTCAGGCAAAAACATCTGACAATTCACAAAGAAGTTGTACCAACTCATCTTGGTATTTCTCTGCTAATCCTACCTTAATCTTAACTGGTCCCGGATTAACCGTGTCACCCAAATTATACGTTACTAATTGATCTTCCGGTACATAAAATTGTCGAGATTGTACCAAATCATGAGCTGGCGGCAATAGTTGATGTAAGGTTGCTTCATCCATAACGTCACTATCCTGTGCTTCTGCATCTCTGGTCACTGGTACAACCGTACAAGCTGTCGGACTCCAATTGTCTACTACCGACTGTAGATCTACAGTACCTAATGAGATCAGATCCTTATTGGTCTTGAGGAAAGCCTCTTCCTCATCATCAGATAACCCATCCAATATATGGACTGGCTCCGCTGTGGAGGTGATCGCAATCCGGGTGGATCGGGTCCGGTCGTGGCACACACAGGGTGTATGAAGCTAATGAATGTTGGAAGGTTTAAAGATGTGAAGGTGAAATTAATGTTGAGTATGGAGAAGAGAGAGATGTTGAAATAATTATGGGAATGGGAATGTAGGTGTGCAAGTTAGATTGATGACATGAATGATAAGAATGAAAGAGAACCATACACACGAATCAAATTTGGAAGGAAGAATGGTCCATTGGAGGAGCTTCTTAAACACTTCCTAATTCTAATCCATATGTATAGCCTTCTTTGGATGATATGTATGCATGATGAGAATAGATGGAATCCTTACACATAAATCAGTTTCGAAAGGAAGAATGGTCCAATATTGGAGCTTCTTATACACTTTCAGAAACTAATAAATATGTATGGATTTGTATGGATTATATGCATGCAAGTGAATTATGATGATGGATTTTACTCACAAGCTCAAAGAAACATCCTCACTGGTTCAACGCAATACTGCGGAGCCTTCTCACACATAGAAGAAATAGAAGACATGTAAAAATACTTAAGAGACTGAGAGAGGTGACAAGAGACAAGTGACAAGTGACATGAATTAAAAGAATTTGAATTAAGTTACATGTAAAAGATCGTCGTGGTACGTCATGCTAAGCAGTCTACTGATCAAAGGTGGTTCCGACCCTCAAACCATGACAGTTCAACCGAATGTCACACGTAAGAAGGTGAGTTCCACTCCAGTGACCCTATGTCTGTCTAGGCTCGTAACGTCTAACTAAAGAAGTCTAAGACTCATTAAAATCAGCTCTAACTCACTCACACGCTCCACCGAGGGTGAGTCAAGATAGAGATGCTGGTTTCAAGAGCCTATTCTAGATTGGAGTTCTAACTTAAATTTGAAACTAGGTTCTATACTCATACTAGCTCACCTTGGATCCTCACTCGCTCAACCGAGGGTGATCGTCTCAAGGAAACCGTAAGCTAGCATGAGCCCTATGGATGCCTAACAATGATGCTCTAGGAGTTTGGAGGGGGGTTTATATAGTTTTTTGAATGAATTTGGGCCCTTGGATCTAGAGAAATCAACTCTCAACTCTAGGATCACTACTTTTGATTACAACCATTTGATTAATCAAATCAATGGCTTGGAATTGTTCTTTCTATCAAATCTAGTGTAAAGGAGTGAAATCTAGGCGCCCTCATTCTCCACCATTGGATTTGGGGATGATCTGGACCGTCGGATCAATGCTGACATCAATTCGGATAAGATAAGCCACTATTTTTGGAGAAATGCTGCATTATTGATCTTTGATTGTAAAAAAGGTCTTCTTTTATGGAAAAAATTCATGGATCCTCCTTCCTTTATGCTTTAGTGCATCTCCACCCTTGAATAGGAGCTCATCTTAACCGTACACCATGGTTCAATCATATTTTGACATGTGGCAGCCCTTCAAGCCTTCAATTTTCTTATTCTAGAAAACTGCGGTGACCTTGAAAACTGGATTTTGTGCTCTTTGACCCTCCAAAAAGACTTTGATGAAGATGAAACTTTGTAGGACTATGTTTCCAAAGATCTCCTTCAGGAATATGCAGGAAAAACTCCCATCTGAATCTCCCTTGTACAAGTTTGACTACATTTGGAAGCTTGCAAGGTGGCATTAAGGTGTCTAGGAAGCTCTGATAGCCTTGAAAATTTGTACAAATATGTAGCCACATATGATCTTTATACATGCCAAACCATATGGCTAACATAATTTTCTATACAAGAATTTGTAGGGTCAAACTAGAAAAATTACATTTTTACAAAATGAACATAGCATATCAATGTGCTACAAAATCCATTTTCTGCTGAAATTTGGGCTAAAGACTGCCTTTGACAATCTTTACAAGTATATGGATTTTCATCTAATTTGGTGACAATGAAATTTTTGCCCTAATTTCCTAACTTTGACCAGCTTTGACGAGCTTTGACCGCTACCATGGACTTTCTTGATTTCTTTGAAACTTTGTATGTGACCTTCCTTTGACATCCTTGATGCATCCTGGACTTCTCGGGGAATTCTGGCTACCTTCGCCAAATATGTTTTTTGTAGGCCTTCACAAGTGAGAGAGGAGAGCAAATCTCGACGACATTCGCCCCCACTAAACCTGCGATTCCTCCGGAAGCGCCACTCTAGCATCTGTGAAAAACAAAATGTTCCAGGCATCAAATTCTTTTATAGGCAACATAAGAAAGATGGAAGGAAAATTGATTATATGCATGAATAAGTAGGTAACGTGACATGAAGCAAAATTTGCATGAAAGAAATAATTGAAACAGGCAACATGAATATGCATGAACAAATAGGCAACATATATGCAAATGAACAAGCAACATTGGCAACAAGAAAGAAAAAAAAACAAGCATCAATATGAAGTGGAAGTGGATGTATTGAGTCGTTTTAAGCATCAGTTCCTCTCATCTTGAAGAAAATTTTGTACCTTTTTCATAAAGCAATCTACCTTAAATATGATTATAAACAAAGATTTAGGATTTTCAAGAGACATCTTTCATCTTTAGCTTATTTTAGATCAACTCCTTTCCTACATAAATATGAATATGCTCTTTCTCTAATAACATGCAAGGAAATCTAACTAAACTCCACTAATGCATAAATTTGCCTATATAGCCCGTGATTTATTCTACTATGCCTCTTTATCCTCCTTTGGCTTGCCTCTTTTTTTTTTTTTTTTTTTTTGATGATGATGATGATTCGGCAACTTTATGGTTATGATCACTTTTTTGGGGTGGAAGAAAGTGTAAACTTCTTGGTAACATGTAGCTTTTTTTTTTTTTTTTTTGACGAGGAAAAATTAAACCCCGATACAAGGTACAACCATTTTTTATGACGGAGAACAGTCGTTTAAACTCCGATACAAGTGCTGTGAGATGGACTAAGGATGTAGAAACATGCAATAGCAGGAGCTAGGATTTCAACAATTATGCTTTTGATACTGGATACATATGCATGTTTATATATGAAAGTCATGTCACCAAAATAAACCTCCAAATCTACATGCCCTATCTTTCCACAATCCTAGATTATAATCAATTTCTTAGTAGATAAGTTACTACTTAAGATACAATTTTACACAAGTAGAGAAATCATCATTTGCCCTTTTTTGACTCAAGTGATGTGGATATGCAATGCAATGCAAAGACTGAAAAAAAACATGCATGAAACAAGCATGGAAAAAAAATAGAATGAACTTGAAACAAAACAAAGCAACATGAACTTGAAAATTAATGATATATATATATATATATTTTTTATAACATGGATACTCCTGTTTATGAATCGGCCTCATTGTTGTCATCTTCTTCAATGTCCTCATCCAAAATGTACTCGTCATTATCACGCTTCTTGAATAACTTTATCCTTTTACCTGCAATCAAAGTTTTTAGTGCAATACCATTTAATTCACAAAGAGCATACGTACCATTGTTGTTGACTTTTGATACTATGTATGGCCCAAACCACCGTTGAGTGAGCTTTTTGCGTGCATCATATTGAGAGTCAAATGTACTATCATAAATGAGCACCCAATCTCCTACTTCAATTGGCTTAGGACGCAATCGATGAGTTTTATCAAAATAATGCTTGTTCTTCATTCTAGATTCTCTTAATTTTTCAACAGCATCATTTTACCTTGTTCTAACTGTTTAATACGCAAACTCAAAAAATCATCAGTAGACATGTTTTCAGACCAAGGAAAATTTGACCATGCAGAAATATGAGACTGAATTGGAAACAATGGTTTTTGACAGTACATGAGTTCAGCAGGCATATATCCAGTAGTACGTGTGCATGTCATTCTATCTGCCCAAAGTGCAAAAGGTAAGAATTTAGGCCATTGTTTGATGTCACCATTACATGCTTTAGATATGGCTTTCACAATAGGTGGATGCCCTCTCTCTATTTTACCATTGGCCTCTGGGTTATATGCAGTAGTGAGAGACAAACGAATACCGTGACACTCAAAGAACTCTTTAGCTTCTCTCGCATTTAACTCTCCACGATCGGCAACTACTTTCTCTATGTACCCAAAGTGACTTATGACATCTTCAAGCAAGAATTTGCAAACATTGTAAGTGGTATTAGATCGTAGTGCACGTCCCTCTACATGATTAGTTAAGTCTTCTCTTGCAAGTACAATGTAACGCATTTTGTCGATACCTTTAGGCATAGTTACAAGATCTACTACCCACTTGTAGTGAATACAAGGTGGATAAGTAGGATGCAACGGATCTCTATGTTTGACTGATGAATGAAGTTGACAAGTAGAACATGTAGAAACATAGCTACTAATGTCAACATACATCCTAGGCCAATAATAGGTACTTCTAATTTTTTCATATGTTCCAAAAAATCCTTTATGACCGGCCCATAATGTCTCATGCATTTCCTTCATTACTTGCAATTGAAGACCCCTTTTTCCTAGGACTCGTTGTGGATTCTTAACCTTACCCTTAGCATGTCTCCAAAGATAACCATTACATAGGAAAAAGTTATAAGCTCGTTTCCTAATGTTACGGAATCTATTCGTAGTCCAGCTAGGTAATGGTTGTAGTGTACTGAGATACTTTCCTATGTCTCTCCATTCATCTTCGTACTCAGACTCATGAAATTTCTCATACTCATATATATGTGGAACATAGTCAACTAAATTCACATTCTTTATTAGATCACTTTCAAGATCATCATCAAATCTAGCTCTCGATAACATATCAGCAACTGAGTTTGACTTACCTGAAATATGAACTAACTCAGGATTTATGAACTTAATATATGAGATCCATCTAAGCATGGCTATATCAGGAGATGAACAATTGGTTATCATTCCAATGAGAGGCAAACAATCAGTTTCAACTTTGACATTTGCACCAATGAAATATTCTTTGTCTATTTTCAAAGCTGTTACCATACCCCATAGTTCTCGTTTGATCTGTGGATATTTTCGTTGTGTTTCATGTAGAATTTTGGCACCAAACCTAATTGCATATCTATTCCCTTCACTATCGTCTTGACTTATGACCCAACCTATACCAATAGGACTAGTATCAACAGTCAATATAATAGGTTTGTTAGCAGAATAGTCTACACGCTTAAGGATGGGAGCTTCAAGCAATAATTTCTTCAATTTACGCATAGCTTGAGTGTGTTTGTCAGTCCAAATAAATTTTCGTTTCTTCCTCAACAAGTCATAAAGACAATCAGCAACATGAGCAAAGTGTGGGATCCAAATAACATAAAAGATACAAGCACCAAGAAATCTACGTACCTCACTCACGTTGTTACATGTTGCAAAAATCTTGCTAATGGCATCAACTTTTTGTGGGTATGGCTTTCGACCATAATGGCCACATAAATGTCCAACAATAAGCACCTCGTTGACACCAAAAACAGATTTCTCTATGGAAAATGTGAGACCTACCTCTTCAAATCGTTGAAATATTCTTTCACAATCAGAGATATGGTCAAGAACAAATTTACGACATCCAGATGAATCTAAAGTAATGTCCTTTACACGTTCCTCACTCCCTTTAATTGGAATATCATCAATGAATGGCATAGTTATATGAGGGATAAAGTCATGTAAGACCATATTCATAGCACTCATCATATGAGCCACAGAATTAGTCGCTCCTTGAGGTAAAGTACACATTCGCACTAAGCCTAAAGGAGTTTTCATTGTGGTTATGTCACAACTATCAATTGCTAATTGGAATTGGTCATATCCAGAATATAGATCACCCATTGAATAGATAGAATGTCTTGAAAATGATTCAGCAAACTCATCTACAATGGGTCTTGTTCCTACATTCCTTATGGTGACTTTATTGACGGGTTGGAGATCTTGAATAAAACGTAGTTTCCCATTCTTTTTAGGCACAGTGAACCATCTGTTTGAGTAAGGTGCAAAAGATGGCTCTAAAATTCTCATGTTTATCTTCTCCTTAAGTAGTTTCATTAGCTCAGGTAAGTGAGCCTTTGGAACAGGTATAGGACGAAGATTCCATGGAATATGTGGAATAGTAAAGATTATCATGGGTGCAACTAGCTTAGGATCTACACAACCAATCTCATGAGGATACATAGTAAAGGCTTTTCCATGGCTCCGTATAACTCTCTCAAATTTATCTCTCTCTGCTGGCAAAAGAAAGTCATCATCCCTACCAATTTTCACCTGTTTGATTGTCTCATCTGTGAATGTATGTCCTATGTTTTTCTTATCCCGAAGAATTGGATCATTTTTCACATCAATAATTTTTTCATTACTTCCTTGAGGTAATGGTTGAGCTATGGGTTTGATTTTTTTGTCTGCAGTTTTGTACTTTGTTTCAACTAAGGCATCATGTGTTTGGTTAAATTTCGAGCACTTGTCAATATTGAGAGCATACTCTTGGATTAGAGCATACTCATCAAGGGAAGAAATAAGAATAATATGGGAATTAGAATTTTGTTGAAGACATAACTCTAACTCCTCAAGAGTAGAGAAACAATGAGATGTCTCAATCACATGCTCAATGTTCTCATCATGTTCCATGATTTTGCTTGTTTTTATAATTTTTTTGGGTTTTTTGGATAAAAGACTTGGACAATTGACTCTTATGAAGAAAATCTAATCTAGAATGTGGAAAACAAAGTGACAAACTATTGTACATGTTGGTTGGATGCGAGATGTCAAACCAATATCCACTGTTGTCCCGCTCAACAATGGATTCTATCCGAAATTTTGATCATATGTAGCTCCAAACATGAATCGAGGTGCACAATCACTACAAGCATGCTCATGACCCTGAGTAACAATAGGTTTCTTTCTAATTGACAATCGATTCCTAGGATGATTCACTCCTACTGTCATGACTTGAAGTGATTGCATTCCATCCTTAGACTTAAATCTAGCATAGGTAGACCCATCATCCATGGCTTTAGTTTCCATACGACTCTCACAAATAAAGGGTTGACCTAAGAGAACTTCATAGGAGCAATTATCTTGAATAAAAAAGTGAAACTCTTCTGTGATTCCTCCTATGGATATGGGCACACTAGCACAAGCTCCATACAGGGTACCTACACCATTATCTGCAGTTCTCATACGCCATCCACAATCTTTATCTATGGGCCATCGAAACTTATCATAGACTTCTCTTGAAATCACATTGATTTCAGAGCCGGAATCTACTAATGCATTTACAGTGATAGTGTTCTTATCATTTCCTATTTTAACATGCATCTCTGATGTACCTCTAGACCAAAATGTTCTTTTAAAGTGGCTTTCACGATTGTTTTCATGATTTTCATGGTCAGGTTGAATAGGTCCTAAGAAATTTTTATTAACATTTACTTCATCATCATCAAAGTCCTCTTCATCAGATTCCTCAAAGTTTAAGGCTTCATTCATAGCTTGACCTTGATCTAGAGAATCTTGCATCTCAGTATCTAGATTAAGTGGAAACCTCTTCCTTTTAATTAGGCCGATAAAGTTATCTTTAAAAACAGGCTTTGCAATAGAGAAAACTTGTTCTAAAGACATAGTCACTTGACTCTTAAGCAAAATGTCATCTAAAATCTCCATAGGATCTATTTTTCTCTCAATTTTTGAAATCAAGATGGCTTTAGGTTTTCTCTTTGGTTTCTTTTGTTTTTGCTCAGGGTCTTGTTTTTGTTCATGTTCTCGTGTTTGGTCTTCAGTTTGTTTTGATTGTTCTTGTTTATCCAAAGGCTTTGGTTCTGTTTTTCTTTGCTTTGTCTTCTTCCCTTTTTGTTTCTCCTCTTTTTTTTGTTCTTGGGTTGTGCTTCTTGTTTTTTATCTTTGGATTGTGATGTTTCTCCCTGCTCTATGATTGTTTCTATTCCCTCTGAGGTTTGTTTTCGTGTTACTCTTCTTTCACTAGGCTCAGCTTCATCTCTTTTTCGTTTTTCTTCTACATTGGATATGTGAGAAATAAGAGATTGATCTTCTATTGGTGACTCCCAAGCCGTTATTCTCCTAATCTCATCCCGTGCTATTACTAAAGCCTCTATGGAAAAATCACCTTCCTTTGTGGGTTTACTTGATTCTACTTGTTGTTCATCAAGAGCTTCTAGTTTCACTCCTCTAGTTCCTACTGTCCATTATGGTTATATTTTCATAATGTTTTTTCATTCCTCCCTTACCATAATTTCCTTGCAAAGGTAGCCTAGATCGATAGTCACAGATTTTCTTGTCTATGTCTATTACTAGTCGTTGCTCCTTAGCAGCCTTCAATAATTCACAATCTCTCAAAAAGTGCTCTAACGAATCACACCAAGGACACCTACGAGGGCCACGCACAAAACCATTTTGATTTTGAGGATTTTGATTAACTTGTGGTGGGAAATTTTGAAATGGAGGATTTTGTTGATAAGGTATTGCTTGAACAGGATAATTAGGATTTTGAAAATGCAATTGATGTATTTGAGGAGCTTGGGGAGCAACATGTGGTACTTGAGGTGCAAGAGGAGCTTCCATATTATACGGTTGATGATTTTGAAAATTTTGACTTTGAGGATTTTGAAAAGCTATTTGAGAAGCTTGAGGATACATGTTTTGATACATTTGAGGATTTTGCACATGAGGATGAGGATTTTTCATTGAGGGATTATGCATTGGCGGAACTTGATATGCTTGAGTAGGAGCTACTTGTGGATTTTGATTGGTAGCTATAACATGTTGATTAGGCTCTTGAAAAGACATTGGCCTCATTTGATTTTGGAAAGTTTTGGTGTAACTAGATTGTAAAGCATCTATAGTCTTGGCCAAATTGGATTGTGTAGCAATAAGACTTTCCATTTGCTTAGTGAGAATATCCACTTGAGATTGTTCAACTACACTTTTATTTGGCTCTACTTTAAAACCTTGAGTAGGCTCCATCATTTGAGGAATAGGAGTAGAGTCAAAAAGCATAGCATGGGATTGTTCTCTAACTTGCTCCTTAGTTTGTGGAAGGCTAGCTTGAGGAAGACTAGTTTGCTCATAAAGCATGGATTGTCTTTGATGTCTATGGGCTACAGCCTCTACTACTTTACGCACTTTTTGCCAATTGTCAGTAAGACCATAGCGCTTATCTGGTTCTTCTAATCGCCGTTCAACTTCCCTACGAGTTTCAGGATGAAGAAGCTTAAGAAAATTGATCACAAGATCAGGTTCCAAAGCTATCTTATCCTCATCAGGAAGTTGCTCATAGCGTCTAATATACTCATTTTGTAAGTGAGTAATAGAGCTACTAGGCTTTGGAGAATTGACCCATCGTAAGAATCCATCTCGATTATGTTGGCTATAATCTTCAAGATAGAATTCTTTGAGCATCTCCTTTCTAAAATCACTCCAAGGAAGACTATCATATTGAGTGACACGGTTTATGATAGAGCTATCAACAATTCGTTCAAAGAATGATATCAAAAGATCTTCAGGAAGACCAAAAATCATAGCTTGCTCTTCAAACAAATATAAGTAGCTTGTGATGTTGATGCCATTGAATTTTCCCTTCTCTCTCAACATAGAAGAGACTATTCTTTGGCCTTGTTTCTCAACAATAAGGGATTTGAATCCTTCCTCCATCTTATGTGAATAAGCAAGTGATGCACGATGTTCTAGATCTCTCACAAATGTGTTTACTTCGCGACGAAGATGTGCACAATACTGTGAGAAATCCAGTGCAACACTCAAGAATGATGATGATGATATGATGAGGATGAAAAATATGAAACAAAGGATATGGATCACAACCTCCCAACAAGATCAGAAGCAAATGCCACGAAGCGTTTCACGTCGGGTTCAAATGTGGAGGTGATCGCAATCCGGGTGGATCGGGTCCGGTCGTGGCACACACAGGGTGTATGAAGCTAATGAATGTTGGAAGGTTTAAAGATGTGAAGGTGAAATTAATGTTGAGTATGGAGAAGAGAGAGATGTTGAAATAATCATGGGAATGGGAATGTAGGTGTGCAAGTTAGATTGATGACATGAATGATAAGAATGAAAGAGAACCATACACACGAATCAAATTTGGAAGGAAGAATGGTCCATTGGAGGAGCTTCTTAAACACTTCCTAATTCTAATCCATATGTATAGACTTCTTTGGATGATATGTATGCATGACGAGAATAGATGGAATCCTTACACATAAATCAGTTTCGAAAGGAAGAATGGTCCAATATTGGAGCTTCTTATACACTTTCAGAAACTAATAAATATGTATGGATTTGTATGGATTATATGCATGCAAGTGAATTATGATGATGGATTTTACTCACAAGCTCAAAGAAACATCCTCACTGGTTCAACGCAACACTGCGGAGCCTTCTCACACATAGAAGAAATAGAAGACATGTAAAAATACTTAAGAGACTGAGAGAGGTGACAAGAGACAAGTGACAAGTGACATGAATTAAAAGAATTTGAATTAAGTTACATGTAAAAGATCGTAGTGGTACGTCATGCTAAGCAGTCTACTGATCAAAGGTGGTTCCGACCCTCAAACCATGACAGTTCAACCGAATGTCACACGTAAGAAGGTGAGTTCCTACTCCAGTGACCCTATGTCTGTCTAGGCTCGTAACGTCTAACTAAAGAAGTCTAAGACTCATTAAAATCAGCTCTAACTCACTCACACGCTCCACCGAGGGTGAGTCAAGATAGAGATGTTGGTTTCAAGAGCCTATCCTAAATTGGAGTTCTAACTTAAATTTGAAACTAGGTTCTATACTCATACTAGCTCACCTTGGATCCTCACTCGCTCAACCGAGGGTGATCGTCTCAAGGAAACCGTAAGCTAGCATGAGCCCTATGGATGCCTAACAATGATGCTCTAGGAGTTTGGAGGGGGGTTTATATAGTTTTTTGAATGAATTTGGGCCCTTGGATCTAGAGAAATCAACTCTCAACTCTAGGATCACTACTTTCGATTACAACCATTTGATTAATCAAATCAATGGCTTGGAATTGTTCTTTCTATCAAATCTAGTGTAAAGGAGTGAAATTTAGGCGCCCTCATTCTCCACCATTGGATCTAGGGATGATCTGGACCGTCGGATCAGTGCTGACATCAATTCGGATAAGATAAGCCACTATTTTTTGGAGAAATGCTGCATTATTGATCTTTGATTGTAAAAAAGGTCTTCTTTTATGGAAAAAATTCGTGGATCCTCCTTCCTTTATGCTTTAGTGCATCTCCACCCTTGAATATGAGCTCATCTTGACCGTACAACATGGTTCAATCATATTTTGACATGTGGCAGACATTCAAGCCTTCAATTTTCTTATTCTAGAAAACTGCTGGTGACCTTGAAAACTGGATTTTGTGCTCTTTGACCCTCCAAAAAGTCTTTGATGAAGATGAAACATTGTAGGACTATGTTTCCAAAGATCTCCTTCAGGAATATGCAGAAAAAACTCCCATCTGAATCTCCCTTGTACAAGTTTGACTACATTTGGAAGCTTGCAAGGTGGCATTAAGGTGTCTAGGAAGCTCTGATAGCCTTGAAAATTTGTACAAATATGTAGCCACATATGATCTTTATACATGCCAAACCATATGGCTAACATAATTTTCTATACAAGAATTTGTAGGGTCAAACTAGAAAAATTACATTTTTACAAAATGAACATAGCATATCAATGTGCTACAAAATCCATTTTCTGCTGAAATTTGGGCTAAAGACTGCCTTTGACAATCTTTACAAGTATATGGATTTTCATCTAATTTGGTGACAATGAAATTTTTGCCCTAATTTCCTAACTTTGACCAGCTTTGACGAGCTTTGACCGCTACCATGGACTTTCTTGATTTCTTTGAAACTTTGTATGTGACCTTCCTTTGACATCCTTGATGCATCCTGGACTTCTCGGGGAATTCTGGCTACCTTCGCCAAATATGTTTTTTGTAGGCCTTCACAAGTGAGAGAGGAGAGCAAATCTCGACGACACCGCTACATATGGTCGTGCATGAAGATCAAGGGTTGCATAGCATCCAATTTAACTACATATTTCCGGTGATTGTCTTTGAAAATTAACTCTTGACCTGACCAATCCTGTACGACTTTGGCTTGCTTTAGCCATGTCCGACCGAAGTGTAAGTTGTAGTCGAGGCTGGATTCTGGTAATTCTAGGACTACAAAAGTCATTTTAAATGTGATTCCCTACAAGGTAATAGGAATATTACATACTAGTCCCACCGGATGGACTCGGGATTGGTCTACCATTCGCACAAAAAATTGTACGGGTTCAATTTCGGTCCAACCCAATTTCTTGCAGAGCGCGGCTATCGCAATATTCACATCAGACACACCATCAATTAAAATTTGAGTAATCTTTTGGTTTTTATACCAGACGGTGATCAATGAGACTGAATGATCCACTGTAGCATCAATTTCCGGTTGTATGGTCACAGTCGTTGGGGTACATGAACGTCCGGGACTAACCTACTATTGAAATTGGTGTCGTACTCCTGGAACTAAGATGAGCAATTGTCCCAAGGGGAGTGTGATTGAAGCCTTAGATAGGATGTCCCATACCTGATCTGTTTGAGCCGTGGTTATCACCGTTTCTGGTGATGATTCCAATGTTGTTGGGGTAGGATTCTATTCATTCGATCGTACCTGTACAGAGGGATCTGTGTTAATGGACTTGGATTAGGAAACACAGTTGGCTGCTTAGCTGTCCATTGACTAGCCTTTGCAAACATCCACGGCTGCTCACGAATTCCAAGCTCGAACACTTCAGCTGTTGGTTGCAACTGTTTACCTGATCTGGTCTGGACTACGGCTACTTGGGACTCAACTGGGGAAATATAAACCATGTTGGTCATTGCATTTTGCTGTTCCTTCTTCCTTATGTCGCACTCTGCTGCTTCCTTACAAAATTGACAGATATGGCCAACCTCGCCACAAAAATGGCACCGAGGAGGTGGGAGGGAAGTACCTTCCCCCGATGGGTCTGCCTGCCATTGATTCTGATTAAAGTTGTTACCTCGCGATCCTCGATAGTTCCGGTATCCCAGCTGCTGGTTGGGTCGCAATTGTGGTGGCACATAATGGGTGGCTGGCTACCCTGGTTCCTGTATGACACATTTACGGCCGCTCTACCATGTACCTTCACATTGTATGCACAAGTCTCCGTTTAGTGTCTTGTTGTGTTACATATGGCACAATATATTTGGTTGAGGGCTGTTGGCAGCAGTCAGGGAACCGAAGGAGCCACAAGACGAAGAGAGTCAGAGCGAAGGGACAGCATAGGCAGACATGGCAGTCAAAGAAGATCTGGCAAATAGGCCAATAATTTTCCTCATGAAGAAGCAAGTATGAGCATTCACGCAAATCTAGCACTTAGGCAACCCTTTAACTTTTCAAAAACCCTTACACCAATTAAAAGTGATTCTCATCACTAAACACCATTGTAAATACCATTTCATATTTTTGTAGCTCCATTTTGTGCAAGCCAAGGAGTCCTTGAGCTTGAGGAGCTTTAGAAGTATCTACCTGCCAATTTTCGTAATTTTTAGATCTCGTTTGCGCCCTCAAATAAGCCCTGGAACCTAATTTTTAACTAGGCCGGACACTAGGTCTGAACAGGGCCAAAGCTAGTCAAAAACTATAAAAGGAGCTAGAGAGCTCATTTTTGGGGTTAGATTGTAATTGAAACGAACTTGAAAGAGCTTCTTGAAAGTAATCTAAGAACTCCATTGATTCTCACTCTTTGTCTTGCCGAGTGTGCGCGTGTGTGTGTATGTGTGTGCATGTTTGTGTGCTTCTCACTCACGCACTTGTGCCGTCACTTGCTCGAGGTCTTCATACCATCCTCACGTCTTCCCGGATTGACATTAAAGGAGGTGCTACTCATCACTGAGCTACACCAAATTTTGGCGCCGTTGCCGGGGATCGAGCTTTGAGGACGAGCGTGTGATGGTAAGATGTAGAGTTGACGCGTTGGAGTTGTAGGTAATTTCTTTATTTTTCCTATTTTTCTCCTTCTTACCTCACCACCATCATCACCATCATCATCATCATCACCATCTTCCACCTCCATCTCCATCATCGCGAAAATTTCAGTTTTTTGAGTATATCACCATCTCCACCTCATTTCCCTCATTTCACTTGTGAGAGAGAGCTAGAGAGCAAAATTGTGCTTGCTGTTTTTGCATGTTTCTTGAACTGTCTTGCAGGTACAGGTCACATCATCGTCCCCAGCACTCTGCGCAGGTACGGATTTCGAAGTAACTGTCTGTGTGTCGCCGACTTTTGTCAATCGCGACCGACAGAAAAATCGCTCAAATCATCAAACAAAGCGCAAAACCATGATCTACAGGCCTAGAGCTTCCCAAAAATGTGTTTAGTTTTTTGAAATTCCTCAGATTTTTGTCAATCGCGATCGCTCTGTCAATCGCGACCGACAAACCACGACGAACAGATCTGTCAATCGTGATCGACACGTCAATCGCGATCGACAGCCCACGACGGCTCTGTCAATCGCGACCGACAGAGTCAACGACTGTTTGACCACGACCGATGGACCATACGCGTGACACGTGTCATTCGCGATCGAGTCATCAATCGCGATCGACTCATCAATCGCGACCGACACAGTCAACGACTGTTTGACCACGATCGACAGCCCACGACGGCTCTGTCAATCGCGACCGACACAGTCAACGATTGTTTGACCACGACGGACAGACCCTCGCGACCGACCTGTCAATCGCGATCGACCCATCAATCGCGACCGACAGAGTCAACGACCCTTTGACCACGATTGATTGACTTTTCGTAACCCCTGTCAATCGCGACTGACATGTTGGTGCAAACAAGCCTTAACACTTGGCTTCGTCTTGTACCTTGAAGAACATTGGATATCAACCTTTGAAGATTTTACAAGAGCTTGGAGTAATTCAAGAAGACTTCATTTGAAGGAATACCATAGGAACACATGCCTATGCTTAGTTACTCTTTACTTCATGTAAAAGTCAATATGACTTTATGTAATCATACCTACTTTCAAAAGTCGTGGAATTTGAAAGGTATGAATGGAGAGAATATCTCCATGTGATTAGATGAGAGATTTGAGGGAGCCTACATTTGAATTTGAAATTCAAACACTCTTCAAAACTCCTATAAAAAGGCTATGTAAAAGTCGCGGGTTAGCTTCACTCTTTCTGAGGCCAATCCAAGCAGATTATTGAGTGTGTGAGAGCTACTCTTTAGCCTACACCTCTGAGTACCATTGAGCATCACATTACATGCCAATGGGAATGTACAATCATTATAGTTAATCAATATACATACATTCATAGTCTCTGTTTTTTCTCTGAGTGACTACCTCCAAGTCTGTCAACTTCAACAGGGCATATCTCAAGATCTACTGAACCAAATTGGATGATTCAAAGCTCATTGGAACCAGCTCAAAGCATTCTACAACTCTACAAAATTTCAAGTCATTCTATTCAGCCAATTGGGAGAAATCTCAGTCGAGGCAGACACTGGTATTTTTCTGAGTAGTTCCTAAAAAATCGGGGGTGTCTCAGATTTTGCTAAAGATCATGCTCAGTGTATAGTTTGTTAATTGGAGTGATTTAACTTGCTAATAGTAGCTTGTTAAGTTAATTTAATACTCCCAGAAGGAATTAATCCAATTGCAAGTGTGCTAGGTCACACTGAGCTTAGGACTGAGCAGGTATCATTACAGGAATAGAAAGTTTTTGGAGTTGTGAAGGTTCAAAATCATTTGTTTTGATTTGGTCATTACTCAATCATTTTGTAAAGCACATATATAGTTTCTTGGTGTCATTTGGAAGCTCAAGGAGTCTCCTAACCATATCTGAAGAGAAAAGAGGGCAGGTGTGAAGCAGGATTTGCAGCACCAGCTTGATCTTCTGATTGCATTCAGCCATCACATCCAACAGTGGTATCAGAGCAAATAAGGTAATCATGGGTGATGGTTTCCCTTCCTTTATTGACAAATTGGATAGAAATAATTACCAGGCTTGGTCATTGAGAATGAAGACCTATCTACAAGGGAGAAGCTTGTATGGATACATATCAGGAGATGAAGAGTTGCCCTCATTCAAAACCAGAGGCCTACCTACAAAGGATGAACATGAGAGACTCAACCAATGGTGTGCTAAAGATGCTTTGGCAAGGTCATATCTTCTAAACTCTATCTCTGATTTCCTTCTACCTCATGTGAGGAACTGTAAGACTTCCCAAGAGACTTGGGAAACCTTGTCAACATATTTTTCATCAAGCACAAGGGCCAGAAAGAATCAGCTATGGATTGAGTTTACAACTCTTAGGAAGCAATCAAAACAATGTGTCTCAGATTTTGTCACCAAAGTCAAAGACATTGCAGATCAACTTGCAAGTGTTGGAGAAGAAATTGAGGAAGAGCAAATAGTCAGACAAGTGATCAATGGACTAAAGGCAGATGACAAGTGGGAGAGCTTTACCACTGCAATGGACTTGTACATGGACATCCAAGCACCTGATTTAACAACTCTGATTGGACAACTCTTTACACATGAAGCAAAGATCACAAAGAATGGAGAGCAATCAAAAGGTAACAATCCCTCTGCCCTATATACTGATAAGAAGTCTAAAGACAAGGGTAAAAGCAAGAAGGTTGATGAAGAAGGCTCTACCTCCCAAGCAAACTATGCAGGGAGAGGTAGATCATCTAGAGGTAGGGGCAGAGGAGGTAAGTCAGGTAGGGGGAGACCCTATAATCAATCTCCATGCAATATTTGTGGTTTGTCTAACCATACTACAGATGAATGCTACAAAAACTACAAGAACCAAAGAGGAAGAGGTCACCAAAGAGGAGGATACTCTCAAGGCAGAGGCAGATTCAATCAATCTCAAGGCTACAACAATAATTACAACAACAACTACAACAATAGCTACAATCACAATGGCAATTATCAAGGTGGATACAGGAACAGAAAGGATTACAACAATTATGCAGAGGATCAAGATGATTCCTTGTTGATTATGAACATGACATCTAAATCAGGTATCAATGATGATCATTTGTTCTATATTGATTCAGGTTGCTCTAACCATGTAGCTGGGAATGTTGCCTTACTCTCTGATTTGGAAGAACCTAAAGGCAAGCACCAAGTGCAGACAGGTGATGACACTAAACATTCAGTTGTTAAAGTAGGCAATGTCAAAACAAGTGATGGTAATCAGAATTTACTAAGCAGAGTGTTGTATGTTCCAACAATCACCAAGAATCTGATGAGTGTAGGTCAGATTGTTGAAAAAGGTCTACAGGTCAGGTTCACTCAACATGGTGCATATGTGGAGGATCCAAGACATGGATTCAGAAGGATAGCCAAGGGAGAAAAATCAGGTAGATTGTTTACCTTTGAACTTGAAGACACTAAGAGTATTGCCTTGTACAACTATAAGGACCAAACCCTATCAGAATTGGAGATGTGGCACAAAAGATTAGGTCACATTGGAGAGAGGACCATAAAACAAATGAGCAGGGATCAATGTGTGCTTGGGATACCTAATGTATCCAAGCAACACATGATATACAAGTGTGGGGCTTGTCAATTTGGTAAGTCACACAGATTGCCATATACCAAAAAGGGTTTTATGCATGAAGACTACTTGGAATTGGTGCATACAGATGTTTGGGGACCAAGCAAGGAGCCATCCATATCTGGATCAAGGTACTATGTGTCCTTTATTGATGACTATAGCAGGTGGACTGTCTTGTACTTCATGAAACATAAAGATGAAGTATTTAACTGTTTCAAAAGGTATCTTGCATTAGTTGAGAATCAAACAGGTAGACATTTGAAGAGGCTAAGATCTGATGGTGGTGGAGAATACTTCTCCAATGACTTTGAAGAATTCTTGCAGGAAAGAGGCATCAAGAGGGAGATTACCACAAGGTACTCACCTGAACAAAATGGGGTAGCTGAAAGAAGGAATAGACTTATTGTGGAGACAGCTAGGTCTATGCTTAATGAGAAAAAACTACCAAATTATCTTTGGGCAGAGAGTGTATCTACTGCCACATACTTAATCAACAGGTTGCCATCAAAGACACTTGATGGAATGACACCCTATGAGGCTTGGCATGGTAAGAGACCATCTCTGGATCATTGCAAAATCTTTGGGTGTGTTGCATATGTGCATATTCCCTCACAGGTAAGGGGAAAGCTAGACCCTAAGGCTGAAAAGTGTATCTTCATTGGTTATGATTTGAATCAGAAAGGATACAGGTTCTATAACCCCTCAAACAAAGGCTTCAAGGTAAGCAGAGATGTCATATTTGATGAAAATGACTCATGGTATGAAAATGAGTGCAGGAAAGTTAGCCTACCTTATGATATGGAAGAAGATTTTCCAAAACTTATCAGGCAAGAACCAACTCAGAAGGAGGACACAAGTTCAGATGATGAAGACACCATCAACATTGAAGAGTTCAAGGCTTGGAAATCCAAAGGGAAGATGAAGATGAAGCAACTAGAAGACAATCCAGAATCCTCAACTCAAGCTATGAGGAGATCTCAAAGAGAAAAGAAGAAACCAATTAGGTATGGGTATGATACTTCACTTGTAACCAAGCACTCTGTATATCTTGCAAAGGATATCTTGAATGAAGAACCAGGTACATTTGAAGAAGCAATTACTAAACCAGAATGGAAGGAAGCAATGGATGAAGAAATGGAGGCTCTCAAGGAGAGTGATACTTGGGACTTGGTACCCAAGAAGGACTCCATGAAGGTGATAGGATCCAGATGGATCTACAAACTCAAGAGGAACTCAGATGGTACAATAAACAGGTATAAAGCTAGGTTGGTAGCCAAGGGTTTTGCACAAACCCAAGGCATTGATTATGAGGAGACATTTTCTCCTGTGGCCAAGATGCCAACTATCAGAATCATGGTGAGTGTAGCTGCATCCAAGAATTGGAACATGTACCAATTGGATGTGAAGAATGCATTCTTGAATGGATGGATATCTGAAGAGGTCTACATGTCACAACCACCTGGCTATGAGGACCCCAATAAGGTAAATCATGTTTGTAAATTGAAGAAGGCTCTGTATGGTTTGAAGCAGGCACCTAGAGCATGGAATTACAGGTTGACAACCTATCTCCTAGATCAAGGATTTGTGATGAGTAAAGCAGATACTTCATTGTTTATAAAGAAGAACAATTCAGAGGTAATATACCTGTGAGTCTATGTTGATGACATCATTATTACAGGAAATGATGTTCAAGGAATTAGACACATCAAAAGTCAAATGATGAAGGAATTCAAGATCAATGATCTTGGATTGTTGAAGTACTTTCTAGGACTTGAATTGGTATACACAAATTCAGGTATATTTATTACTCAGAAGAAGTACATTCAGGACATGGTTAAGAAGTTTAATTTGCAGGAAGCTAAAGTATCAAACATTCCTATGGAGGTCAACCACAAGCTTAGTGCACATGAAGGAGAAGAACTCAAGGATATTACAGGTTACCAAAGTTTGGTAGGTAGTCTTAATTATGCTACCTTAACCAGGATTGATATATCATATGGTGTTAGTGTACTTAGCCAATTTATGCATAAACCAAGAGTACCACATTTGGAGGCAGCCAAGAAGATAGTAAAGTACCTAAAGGGAACACAAAATCATGGTTTGTACTTTCCATATTCATCAGACATTGATATCAAAGTATACTCAGATGCAGATTGGGCAGGTTGCAAGGATGACAGGAGGAGTACATCTGGTTACATATGCTTTGCAGGTGATAAACCAATTTCTTGGTCATCCAAGAAACAACCCACAATAGCTCTATCATCTACTGAGGCAGAGTACAGAGGGCTAGCCAATGCCACTCAAGAAGCAATATGGTTGAAGCTACTATACTCAGAATTGGGCCTATACACAAGGCCACCAATCATATTTGGTGATAACACAAGTTCACTTCACCTAGCAGCTAACCCTGTGTATCATGCTAGGACAAAACACATAGAGGTTCATTACCACTATGTGAGGGAGAAATTACTTAGCAAGGAAATCCAATTATCATATGTGTCTACTAATATACAATGTGCATATTTGCTTACAAAAGCTTTGGATGGAAGCAAGCTATGCAGGTTTAAATCCATGATTGGATTACAGGATATCATTGAAGACTAAAGATGAAGACTCAAGCAAGTGTTTGGCTTGAGGGGGAGCTGTTGGTGCAAACAAGCCTTAACACTTGGCTTGGTCTTGTACCTTGAAGAACATTGGATATCAACCTTTGAAGATTTTACAAGAGCTTGGAGTAATTCAAGAAGACTTCATTTGAAGGAATACCATAGGAACACATGCCTATGCTTAGTTACTCTTTACTTCATGTAAAAGTCAATATGACTTTATGTAATCATACCTACTTTCAAAAGTCGTGGAATTTGAAAGGTATGAATGGAGAGAATATCTCCATGTGATTAGATGAGAGATTTGAGGGAGCCTACATTTGAATTTGAAATTCAAACACTCTTCAAAACTCCTATAAAAAGGCTATGTAAAAGTCGCGGGTTAGCTTCACTCTTTCTGAGGCCAATCCAAGCAGATTATTGAGTGTGTGAGAGCTACTCTTTAGCCTACACCTCTGAGTACCATTGAGCATCACATTACATGCCAATGGGAATGTACAATCATTATAGTTAATCAATATACATACATTCATAGTCTCTGTTTTTTCTCTGAGTGACTACCTCCAAGTCTGTCAACTTCAACAGGGCATATCTCAAGATCTACTGAACCAAATTGGATGATTCAAAGCTCATTGGAACCAGCTCAAAGCATTCTACAACTCTACAAAATTTCAAGTCATTCTATTCAGCCAATTGGGAGAAATCTCAGTCGAGGCAGACACTGGTATTTTTCTGAGTAGTTCCTAAAAAATCGGGGGTGTCTCAGATTTTGCTAAAGATCATGCTCAGTGTATAGTTTGTTAATTGGAGTGATTTAACTTGCTAATAGTAGCTTGTTAAGTTAATTTAATACTCCCAGAAGGAATTAATCCAATTGCAAGTGTGCTGGTCACACTGAGCTTAGGACTGAGCAGGTATCATTACAGGAATAGAAAGTTTTTGGAGTTGTGAAGGTTCAAAATCATCTGTTTTGATTTGGTCATTACTCAATCATTTTGTAAAGCACATATATAGTTTCTTGGTGTCATTTGGAAGCTCAAGGAGTCTCCTAACCATATCTGAAGAGAAAAGAGGGCAGGTGTGAAGCAGGATTTGCAGCACCAGCTTGATCTTCTGATTGCATCCAGCCATCACATCCAACATGACAGCCACGACGGACCTGTCAATCGCGACTGACCTGTCAATCGTGACCGACAGACTTTGCGAACGCGTTAGAAGGGCAAATTAGGTCAAATTTTTAAGGCAAAAAAAGGGGTCTAAATTTTGGCCAAGTGTGGGACAAACATTACGGTGTAGCATTGCATTACGAGGGCACGACCCAAGTAACTCGAGAAATTCCTGTTTGCCTGATAACCTAGTTTAATCCTGTTTTAGCCCCAAAACCCTGAACTGGCATAACTTTCTCATACGAAATCCGTTTGCCCAGGAATATTAGGAATATTAGCTAGGGTATTTTGAAGTTGACCATACCCAGGGGGAACAAAAATTCAGGGATCTCTAGAGTTGTGTCCAAAAGGTCATAGTGTAAATTGGTGAAGTGTTACATGAATAAAAGTGATTGGTTCTGTCTTTTGAATTTAAGTCTTGAGCTAACAGTGGGCCTTTTACAGGTCCTTTAAGAGAAGCAAAGGGTACGCAAGGCAAGAGTAAGTGCAAGCTTGGGAACGCGCGTCCTGGGCACATCAGGACAACACCACAAGGAAAGGAACTCAAGGTTGGAAAACCCGCAACACCCTCTGTCAATTCTTAGTTTAGGCTAAGTGCGGGTAGTGTTAGAAGTAAATCCAGGCAACGATAGGCATGAGATAAATCAAAGACTATCTAAGAAATCAAGTGCAAGTCAAGAGATAACCTGTGTGTGTGTGAACGACAACTCTAAAGGAAAAGAACCTAACGTGACACGACCAAATTCAATTGCAAAATTAAACTCAAGTATTCCTACGACGTGATATCAGACAAGAGTATAAACACGATAATCAACATAAAAAGAACCAAGTGACCGATACAAAAGGACTCAGAAACGTGGTTGTACCTAGAAAAAATTGGGCTAATCAGTTAGGCATATGAACCTTAGATCAGGACGACACCTAGTAAGAGAGAGACAAAGCCTTAGCTCTTCAGAGGCTAGTGTCAATCACACTGCAAGGTCTTGGGCCCAGCGGTTGAGTCACCACTCTCATTACCCTAGCTCTGATACCAGTGAATCAGGGATGTCTCAAGGCATGGACAGACCTACGGGAAGTTCAGGTGTGCCATACTTGTATAGGGTAGAAGGCCCTTACAAAACACAGTTGGAATACCTTAGGACTAACCGATTAGGTGCCAGCATCTATGAGGACGGCCTAGGAAGATCTGTGGTACAGATTAAGAATCCTGATCAATCCATAGGACTAGAGCACCCAGCTGTCAAGTTCGAAAACGGTGCATATCTGGACAAAGAAGGAACCATATACGTAGTTACCAGTCACCTAGATAGGACAGATGAATTTGGGAATGTAATCTCAGAAGCGGACTTAGGTGACTTGGAACAAGGAAATATGGGCGTAGAACCTAGAACCCCCCGAGGCAAATCTATTCTCACTAGGATTATCACACCTGAGTGGGTGCCCCAAGACAACAAGAGCATAGATTTACTCCTCAATCGAGAAACTGACGAAGCCTTTTGGAGGTATAAATCTGATCAACCAACTGATATAGGGACAATCATGATCTATGAGTTTAAGGATCCTGATAGCCCAGGCAGAGTGACCTACTTAGATCACGCTTCGGAGAGGATCTTTGTGGTGACAGAAAATGATAAGCATGCTTACACTTGGAAGGGTGAATTCATTTTCCCCCAACCAAGATCGAATGTATCCTATGGTCACCCTGGAGCTGGAACATCCCAAGCTCATGGATTGCAAAGAGACAGAAGTAGAGATAGACCAGAAGTAAGCTTTGCCAACCCAGTGGGCAGAGAAAGAACGAGGATGGAAACGAATAGAGTAGAACCTGAGATACTTAGAGCTCACAGGAATCAAAGAAATGCGGATGAGTTCCCTCTACCACGACCTAGAGAGCACACAAGGACTTTGAGACCGACTCAGCTAGTTATGTCCATGAAGAACTACTTCGATGGCACCGGAGATCCATACGATCATGTGGCTGAGTTTAGGCAAGTCCTGAGAGCCGAACAAGTGGAGGACCTATTCATGCATTACAATGCCTTTGGTCTGACCCTTAGGAACACTGCCCTGACATGGTTTCAGCCACTAAATGAGAGGCAGTTCAGGAGCATAGACCAACTCCTAGAGGCTTTCATTATTGAATTCTCTAAGAGTGGCATAAGGCATAATACCTCCTCGCTGATTCACAGCTTCAAGCAAACCCCGCAAGAGACCGTGAGACTTGCAGGAAGGAGATTTAGGCAATATCTTGAAAGATGCCCTTGTTTCGGAGTTACCCACACCAGCCAAGCAAGTGGCTTTATTCTTGGATGGATTGCTAAGTACCAAATTAAGATCATATGTGTACTTGAAGGACCCTAGGACCATAGAAAAGTGTGTACGCATGTGCATTGACATCGAGGATAACCTAGGGGAGGAGTTAGAGCTTTCCAAGATATAGAAAGATTCAGATAGTGCCTCTAGCCTCTCTTCCACGCAATCCACATCAATTGAGGAACTTGCAGAGAAAGTAGCTCAGAGATTAGGCGTAACTAGCAAACAAATCCCAAGGTCTGCCCCTGTGAAAAGGTGTTATACTTGTGGTGGTGACCACATGGCGAATGTCTGCCCCATTATGGCTCAGCCCCAAATAAATCCTAGTAGCCAGTACTGCACCATAGAACGGAGATACACCAATCACACCGCACAAGATTGCCCATACAACAAGCAGGCAGTTAGGCAACCCTACCCTCAGCCATACCCGCAGCAAGGAAGATACCAGAACCCGTACCCTCCACAACCATATGGCATGCCACAACAACCGTATCAGCAACCCTACCAAAACCAACAAAGGCCTCAGCCAGTGTTAGCTCAACAACCCCCTGCCCCAGCTAATGTGATTCCGGTAAAGTATGCTGTTGCAGAAGAAAACCTGAATAGAGCTATAGTCCCTGTAACACCCTTGCTTTCTGAAAGTGACCCGAGTGACCATAGCTTTGATTCTACACATGTTGATAGTCCCCAGGCGTACTACATGCAGTCTCCTAGAACATGGTGAGTCCTATTACAGTGAAGAGCGAAATGAACCTAGTTGGGAGTCAGATTACACAAACGTCATGTATGCAAACCCCAACCCTAGGCCTCAACCTAGGCAAGTAAGACCTCCATTTCCAAGAGGACCGTACTACAGATGCCAAGGAGATCACCTCATTCGTGATTGTCCCTTACCTCCACCTCCACAAACTCAGTCAGTGACTATCCAAGGCTTTTGCCAAGATTGTGGAAAGGAACATCTCTTACGAGATTGCCCAAAGAACCCCAATAATATGCCAAAAATCACGCCTATCAATGTTATTGGGTTAGTGGTAGATTCCAGCGGAAGTGTCACTTCCACTGCACCCGTACAGGCAGTCACGAGAGCTCAAGCATTGCAGCAGAATCAAGGGGTAAACCGGGATAAGAACCCAGAGGCTAGTGAAACCGAGAGCGTGACAAAGAAAAGGACTAGAGCGTGGAAAGATAGTCGAGAAAGAATGAAAAGACAATGGGCTAAAAAGATGAGTGAGCTGGAGGAAAGCATAAGAGAAACCAAAGCGAGGATAACTGAACTCACATCTCAAACTCCCTCTCACACTATTCCACCACCACCATTCCCATCGCCATTCGACCAGCCACCTTCCAACCCACCTCATATGATTCCACCACCCCCTAGAGTAAGATCAGTATTAGCTGATCCCATTCCAGAAGACATAGACATGATGCTTAAAGCATATCAGGCCATATTCAAGAAGGGCCAAATGTCACAGATCACGACAAGTGTTACCCTAGAGCTGACCTAGAGATAGAAAGAACCAAGCTTTGCGCGAAAATGGTCGCATTGGCTCGGACTATGTTTGAAGCCAACCGCCTTTTCAATTACTCGGGCTCAGCCAAGACGCAATTACACTTGGATGGACTTCTAGAGAAGTTAGAGGGCATAATTGCAAGATCTGCCAAGGAAGAAAAAAATCAAGAAAGGGAGAACGTAAGCAAAAATAGGACCCATCCCCTACCGAAAGCTTATGTGCCAATTTCCATTGAACCAGACAATTCCCCCTCCCTAGAAAGAATGGAGAATCTAACGGCTCAATCACAAAAGGAACCTGCCTTTCAAAACAAGGGCAAGGCAAGTGAAAGAGTAAGTATTCCTGAACAAGAATCCTATGTGCCTAACTCTACGGAGCCGGACACATCATCTTCTATGAATCGATTTACACCAGAATTCCTACGAGAGATTCAAGAAGACAAATGGGCTAAAGAGAGTGAAGTCCCTCCTCCCATTGAACTTGTGGATGAGGCACATGACCAATTCCCACAAGACATCCCATCCATTTATGGAGAGCAGGAGAGTACCCAATCGCAAGAAAGATTAGACTTCGAGTCTAATTCTTTACAAGAACTACCCCATTTCACAGGCCCATGGGAAGCGAAGTCCACCTGCATGAGAGCACCTACAGTCATGGTAAGAAACGAAGATTCAGTCATACCTAGGAACACAGAGGTAGTGAAGGACACCAAAGTGCAGTGCAATCTCAAGTTAGAAGAGCTGCTTAAGGTTAGACCAGAAGTGTGGAAACATGTAGCCAAACAAGTACCTGAGATAGCAAAACCTCGGTCCCAGGTAGGATCCCATAGGACAGTGCCAGAAATTCCCTTGGATAAGATAGGAGATATGTGTTAGAGTATGATCAATGTCTACCCCTCATGATTGTATGCACATTTTGTAAGGCCCCCTTTATGAGGAGAAGCCAAGCGTGCATTACCCAATTGATGGGAATCCCAACTTGAATGTTGGATGAAGGTCATATTGGACCATGTAAGATATTATGAGGAAAGGGAGTTACCAGGGTCCCCAATTGTGGGGTCCGGGGTAAAGGGAATATTCCATGGAATATTCCCTGTCGGAGTCAGAAATCATTTATATTTGTTAGGTCGGTTCAACCAGTCTAAGCCGTGTATGGCAATTACGCGGGCGGTGGCCGCCCACGCTCTACCGCCCATGTATAGCCGTCCATGGCAGGCCACCCATGATCCTATATATACATGACTTCTGCACTACCTAAGACATTGAGTTGAGCCAGCATACCTCTACCTTGTATCTCCCTATCTAGAGTTGTCTAGATCACCATTTAAGCTCTACCTTGAGAGCGCACGGGTGGACAACGCCATCATCTTTGTACTTGCTGCTAGTAGAAAATTGTTGAGATTCTCCTATATCTGTTATCTTCTCTGCTATTGCTCCTGTGTTATATTGCGTAACTATTTTCTTACATGGTATCAGAGCTGTAAGGTTCGAATAGCTTGAGAAGTATCATTATTTTAGCCTACTAGCAGACTAGAATATCAGTAGATTATTCGAGTGATTACATGATGGCTTCATCGTCGAACACTAGTCTTGGTGCTTCACCTAATGTTAATGCTGCACCTATTCGAATTCGTCCACCTGCATTCACTGAAGGGAAGCTGGATGGAACCAACTATACACTCTGGAAGTTCAAAATTTCTGCAATTTTGGACTCCTATGAATTACTTGACACTGTCATGGGACCGATGGGATTGGATCCAGAGCCTATACCAGTTGAAGATCCAGCAAATTCAAGATTGATGATTCAGCCAGATCCAGATCTTCTACGAGCTTGGAAGAGGCGGAATGCTGATGCATTATGTGCGATTGTCACTAGTGTAAGTGATTCTGTGCTTACTTTAGTTCAACATACTACTAAAGCACATGAGGCTTGGGGCATATTGGCTCGACAATATGAGACCAAGAACCACACTAGGATACAGAATTTAGAAAATCAATTGGCAAATGAAAAGCATTCTGATTCTGAAAAGGCTGAAGATTTTATCAAACGGATAAAGCATCTTCAAGATCAATTGGCTGCAGTTGGTGTTGTTATAACACCAGAAGAGCTAGCTCGAAGATCTGTACGTGTTCTTCCAGCAAAGTATGATGGATTAGTAACAAGCCCTTAACACTCAGGTAAGGCCAACTCCTCTTACATTTGAAGAGTTTTGTGCCATGTTTTTAGAAGAAGAGATGCGGCTGAAGAATCGGCAAAGTACAACTGATGCTGCATTCTCAGCAAATGCAAAAGGTAAAGGCTCTTCAGAGGGATCAAAGAAGAAGCCAAAGAAGAAAAAGTTCACAGGAAGTTGCTTCTATTGTGAAAAGAAAGGCCATGCCATCAAGGATTGCAGAAAGAAGCAAGCTGATGAACGGAATGGGACTGTAAAATCATCATGGAAGAACAAAGAGTCTGCAAGCAACACAGAGCTGGAACTTTGGGTAGCTATTGAAGAGGTATGTTCATCTGCTCAAGCTCGTGTTGATGAGCCATGGATTTTAGATAGTGGAGCTTCTCGCCATATGACTAGTAAAAAGGATTGGTATAGTTCCCTAGTGCCTCTGCAGGAATCCATCAATGTAGTGGTGGGAAACGACTCCAAGTGTCCAGCTGAAGGAACTGGAACCATCTCTTTTATCACTTCTACAGGTGTTGAGAAAAAGTTATCCGATGTTCTCTATGTACCTACACTCAAAAGAAATTTGTTGTCAGTTTCTGCAATAACAGATCGTGGACTCGAAGTTCACTTCAATAAGAGTGGTGCGGAAATCATGGATTCATCAGGTAATGTTGTAGGTAAAGGCACACGACGGGATAACTTGTATGAGTTAAGTGCTTTAACTGCTACAGAAGATAAAGATGTAAGCAGGTTATGGCACCAACGATTTGGGCATCTCGGATTTGCAGTTTTGAAGGAGATGCAACGAACAGGGATGGTTGCTCATTTGCCTGCATTTTCAGAGTTGCAGGAACCTTGTGAAGCTTGTATGATGGGCAAGCAACAACGAAAGGCATTTCCAAGAGAGACCAGCAATCGATCTCAAGCTCCTCTAGAGTTGGTACATGCTGATCTCTGCGGTAAAATGTCTACACCTGCTTTAGGAGGTTCTTTCTACTTCTTGCTGTTAGTCGACGATTATAGTAGAAAGATGTGGGTTTATTTCATTCGAGAGAAGGGTGATGCTTTTGAAAAATTTAAAGCGTGGCATAAGTATGTAGAAAGTGAATCAGGAAGGAAACTGAAGAAATTTAGAACAGATAGAGGAGGTGAATTCTTGTCAACAGAATTCAACAATTACTGTAAGGAGCATGGTGTGAAAAGGCAACTTACCACAGCTCATACACCTCAACAAAATGGCGTTGTTGAGCGTAGGAACAGGACAGTAGTTGAAATGGCTCGTTGTATGTTAAAGGCTCAAGACATGCCTGATTCATTCTGGGTAGAAGCAGTCAATACAGCAGTCTACATCCTCAATCGAAGCTACACAAAAGCTCTGAAGGGGATGACTCCTCAAGAAGCATATTCTGGTAAAAAGCCTTCAGTTTTGCATTTCAGAATTTTTGGTTGTTTCTGTTATGCACATATTCCTGATTCAACAAGATCAAAGTTGGATTCAAAAAGCAAAAAGTGTGTCTTCCTAGGATATAGTGAAGAGTCTAAAGCATACAGGTTATGGGATCCTGAGGCAAGGAAGATTTTTGTCAGCCAAGATGTGGTGTTTGATGAACGACCACACTTAGTAGAAGATAAAGGTAAATCTACTATCTCATCAAACGGAGAAATATCTCACCTTGTGCCTATCAAAAGACAGGTTAAAGTTGAGGAGGAGGAAACATCTGATGGAGAAATTTCCTCAATAAAAAGCCAACCAATTGTAGCTGCACAGCGTAAGCCACTACCGAAGTGGGCACAACAGCTCTTTGATGATCACAATCCACATGTAGATGCACCAGAATCATCATCGGATGGATTACGAAGATCAAAGAGAATAGAGGAGCAAAGAAGAGCCTCAGAACACATTGTTAACATGGCTCTAATGGCAGATATCATGGGTTCGATAAAGGAACCTAACACCATTGAAGAAGCCATTGATGATCCAGATTGGAGAGCGGCAATGCAGTCTGAGTATGATAGTATACTCAAAAATGATACATGGGATCTAGTCGACTTGCCACCAAAGAAGAAGGTAATAGGTACTAAATGGATTTGGAAAGCTAAGTATAAAGTTGATGGAACATTAGAAAAGTATAAGGCACGATTAGTTGCACAGGGTTTTTCACAGATTGAAGGATTTGATGTTCAAGAAACTTTTGCACCAACAGCACGCATGACAACTATTCGGACGGTACTTGCAGTAGCTGCACAAAAGTCTTGGCCTATTTTCCAGATGGATGTCAAATCTGCATTTTTGAATGGTCACCTCAAGGAGGAGGTATATGTATCTCAACCACCAGGTTTTGAGGTGCCCAATTCAGAAAATAAAGTTTGCAGGTTGAAGAAAGCTTTGTATGGACTTAAGCAAGCTCCACGGGCTTGGTACCAACAAATTGATCATTTTTTCAAAAATATGGGTTTTGAAAGAAGTACTTCTGATGCTAACTTGTATGTAACAAAAAGGGATAGCAAGCTAGTTGTTGTCATTGTATATGTAGATGATTTGATCATTACAGGAGATCATCGGGAACTCATCAATCAAACTCGGATCAGCTTGGGAACTGAGTTTGAAATGACAGACTTAGGTCTACTCCATTTTTGTATGGGAATTGAAGTATGGCAAAGGAAGGATGGCATTTTCATCTCACAACAAAAATATTCCAAAGAAATTCTCAAGGCATTTGGAATGATGGACTGCAAACCAACTAGCACACCTATGGAGGTAAATCATAAGCTATCTATGGATGATAAAATGCCTAATGTAGATGCTAAGAAGTATAGGAAGCTCGTTGGAAGTCTTATTTTTCTGTGCAACACTAGACCAGACATTTGCTATGCTGTTGGAGTGCTAAGCAGGTTTTCCAACAAACCTAAGGAGAGTCATTGGAATGCTGGAATGCGAATTCTAAGGTACATTGCAGGAACCTTGGATTTTGGTATTTTGTATACCACAGGTGATACACTCCAAGGATATTGTGATTCAGATTGGGCTGGAGATTGTGATTCTAGAAAATCAGTTTCTGGATATTGTTTCTCACTTGGTTCAGGAATATTTTCTTGGGTAAGTAGGAAGCAACCAACTCTCGCACTCTCCTCCACTGAAGCAGAGTACAAAGCAGCTTGTTTTGCTTCTTGTGAGGCAGTCTGGTTAAGGAGAATAGATATAGGCTTTCCATCAAATATGCCAATTGTACTCAAGTGTGATAATCAAAGTTGTATGGCTATTGCAAAGAACCCAGTATTTCATGCTCGCACCAAGCACATAGAAGTACAGTACCATTACATTCGTGAGCTAATTGAAGATGAAATTGTGGAGCTAGAATATTGCCCAACAGAGGCAAATTGTGCTGACATATTCACTAAAGCACTTCGAAGAGAGCAGCTCAACAAGCATCTTCAAAAGATGGGCATAGGACCGAGACCTACTTGATTTATCATCGGTAAACATTGAGGGGGGGTGTTAGAGTATGATCAATGTCTACCCCTCATGATTGTATGCACATTTTGTAAGGCCCCCTTTATGAGGAGAAGCCAAGCGTGCATTACCCAATTGATGGGAATCCCAACTTGAATGTTGGATGAAGGTCATATTGGACCATGTAAGATATTATAAGGAAAGGGAGTTACCAGGGTCCCCAATTGTGGGGTCCGGGGCAGCGGTGAGCAGCCCCAGCTGGGGGGTCCAAGGGGGCCAGCGGGCCCCCTGGTGGGGGTCCGGGGGCAGCGCCCCCGGCGCGACGGTAAAGGGAATATTCCATGGAATATTCCCTGTCGGAGTCAGAAATCATTTATATTTGTTAGGTCGGTTCAACCAGTCTAAGCCGTGTATGGCAATTACGCGGGCGGTGGCCGCCCACGCTCTACCGCCCATGTATAGCCGTCCATGGCAGGCCACCCATGATCCTATATATACATGACTTCTGCACTACCTAAGACATTGAGTTGAGCCAGCATACCTCTACCTTGTATCTCCCTATCTAGAGTTGTCTAGATCACCATTTAAGCTCTACCTTGAGAGCGCACGGGTGGACAACGCCATCATCTTTGTACTTGCTGCTAGTAGAAAATTGTTGAGATTCTCCTATATCTGTTATCTTCTCTGCTATTGCTCCTGTGTTATATTGCGTAACTATTTTCTTACAATATGTGTGAAGGTGAAGAAGGGAACACCTATCTTCCCATCACCTACCAGGAGTACACCACCAAGGCAATTTTGGACTCAGGTGCAGGAGTTGCAATTGCCACTACTTCCCTATGGAAGCGTTGGGGCAAGCCAGCACTCAGGCCAACGAGAATGAAATTGCAGATGGCAGATGGTCATATTGAGAGACCCTTAGGATTGCTAGAAGGAATAACTCTCACCACTTGTGGTGTCGAGTTCGAGCATACATTTGCTATATGTGACTTTAGCAAAAATCATGCCTATGAGATGATTTTGGGGAGACCATTCATGCGACAGTTCCAAGTGGTACAGGACTGGGGAACCAATTCTTTGTACCTGCAACACTTAGGTGTTACGACCAAAGTCAATCTCAAGGATTACTCTCATAGAGATGTTCCTCCTATCCAATGGAATCCCATCCATAGAGCCAAAGATGATACAGAATCGGTGCATTCCATAGGGTCAGGATCCTCTTGGATGCATGAAGACACCCACTTATGGATGTGCAAGGTAGCAGTAGAGGAAGAGAAGAGAGAGAAAGCCAGAGAGGTAGGTGCGAAAGAAACCCATAGATCAATCCAAGACCCAGCCTATGCACCTGTAGTTTTTCCAGACGAAGAATTTGAACCTCACGGTTGGGCAGAAATCTTAGCAAGAATGGACGTAGCCATCAATGAAGAACAATGGACACCTCATTGTGATGAGGATGGCTATGACATTTCAATCTTCTCCATAGAGCCAATCATGGGAGAGGCAGTTCTAGAAGAATGCAAACCTAGCCCTGATGCATTTGAGGATGCAAGTGACTCCGATCTAGAGTCAATCATTATGGACCCACCATTTGCATCAGATGAAGAATACTTCCATGAAGTAGAATTTCAACCTCAGAGGCATGGAGAGCTTACAAATGATGTAAGATTAGCGACACAAGTGACCCCGAAGGAAGAAGGGAAGAAACGAAAGAAGAGAGAAGTCTCACCAGAAGAGGAAGAATCTTTGTTTGAGGTCCCAGAAAATTTTAAGAAGTATGAGATAGACGATAGGAGAGTCATGATAAGAATGCCTAAACGAGAGGCACAAGTAGGAGAGGCCTATGATAACAAAGAAACCACCAAGAAAATAGTAGTGGCCCTAGAAGAAGGAGAGGAGAGATGCACGTACATAGGCCATGACCTAACAGAGGAAGAAGAGCATGCGTTAATTGCCTTGCTAAGAGAATACAGAGATGTATTCGCTTGGAGTTACAAGGATTTGAAGGGTGTTGACCCGGACATATGCTCACACACCATCCCCATGACTTCAGATGCCAAACCCTCTAAGCAAAAGCCCTATACATATAACGATAATTACGCTGCTAAGATCAAAGAAGAGATAGATAGACTGGTTGAAGCTGGATTTATCTACGAAATTGAGCACACCGAGTGGGTATCCCCCATCGTTGTGGTGCCCAAGAAAAATGGCAAACTGCGTGTGTGCATTAACTTGAAGAAGGTTAATGCAGCCACGATTCGAGATAACTATTCGCTTCCCATCAGAGAACATCTCTTAGAAAGAGTGGCAGGCAAGGAAGTGTACAGCTTCCTCGATGGATTTTCGGGCTACAATCAAGTAGCCATAGCTCCAGAGGATCAGCATAAGACAGCCTTTGCCATAGAATGGGGCATTTTTGCTTTTAGAGTAATGCCATTTGGGCTTACCAATGCACCAGCTACCTTCCAGAGGCTGATGTGCCATGTGTTTAAGGAGTTCCTGAGGAAGAGTTTAGAAGTCTATGTTGATGATCTTTGTGCTCATTCCAATATTAGACAAACCCATATTCCTGAACTCAGACAAATCTTTGACAAATGTAGAGAATATCAAGTCTGCCTGAACCCAGAAAAGTGTGTTTTCATGGTCAGGCAAGGCAAGATTCTAGGACACATAGTGTCAAAGAATGGCATATCCACTGATGAAGAGAAAGTGAGAGCTATAGCAGAGCTACCTAGGCCAAAAAATGTCAAGGAAGTACAAGCTTTCATGGGGCATTGTGGTTATTACCGACGATTTATACACATGTATGCTGTCATTGCAAAGCCCATGTATGGACTTCTGACTAACTTTGAGTGGACGGATGAATGTGAGAACTCCTTCCAGGAGCTTAAACGAAGATTATGTTCAGCACCAATCTTGACCACACCAGATTGGAATAAGCCATTCCATGTTCACGTGGATGCATCCAATTATGCCATTGGGTGTGTACTTGCTCAACCTACTGGTGAGGGTAATATGGATCTTCCAATTGCCTATGCCAGTAGACAATTGAATGCGGCTGAACGGAATTACACCACTACAGAGAGAGAAGGCTTAGGCATGGTATATGCAGTTAAAAAATTTAGACACTATTTGCTTGCAAATAAGTTTAAATTTTTTACTGATCATCAGGCATTGCTGTACCTCGTAAACAAACCATGCAATACAGGAAGATTAGTGAGATGGTTTCTCTTGCTAATGGAATATGATTTTGAGGTTGTGGTAAGGAAAGGGAGGACTCATTTGAGAGCAGATCACCTCTCTAGGCTCACATCGGGAGAAGCCCCACAAGCAGTGTCAGATGACCTTCCTGATGCTTACTTGTTTAATTTGGAAGTGGTGCCGCAGTGGGCTAAGCCATTGGTACCAGTATTGACATACGGGCCTAATCATCCAGTGGTGAACACACGGAATAAAGAGGTTGTAAAAGCCCAAAAGTACCACATCATGGCTGGAAGTATGTACAAGCACACAGATCAAGGGATCTTGGCTTGTTGCGTAGAAGAGGATGAGTACGCTAAATGGTTGCAATTAGCACATGTAGGTGCACTAGAGCAACACCATTCAAAGCAACGAACTTTACAGACCCTAAAGAGACTCGGAGTACATTGGCCAACTATGGAAGCTGATGTCCAAAAGTTGTGCAAGGAATGCCCAATCTGCTTCACTAAACCACCTGTGGAACACGCCACTCTTTATCAAGTATCCATTGTGCCAGATTGGAGCGAACCTCTAGTATCCTTCCTGAGGACAAACACATTCCCTCCAGACATGACTCTGGCTAGGAAAAGGAGTTTAGAGCAAGAAGCCCAGGATTACTCACTTATTGGTGATAATCTATACAAACGTGGTAAAGATGGTTACCTGAGACTATGTGTCCATGAGAGTGAATATCTTAAGATCTTGGAAACTGCTCACCAAGGTGTAGCAGGAGGGCACTTTGGACCAGATCGGGTGATCAAGGCAATACTATTTGCAGGCTTCTGGTGGCCTACCCTTCACATAGACGCACATACCTACGTGAAGCGATGTGATGTCTGTCAGAGAACTCAGTATCCTATATGAAAAGATGAGATGCCACTGAAACCTATGATGGGTGGACGTGCATTCTCTAAGTGGGGAATAGACTTCGTAGGTCCTATTAATCCCCCAGCTAAGGGTTCCCATGCGGAATACATTATTGTTGCAACAGACTATCTAACTAAGTGGGTAGAGGTAAAAGCCACGACGAAGAACGATGCTCAAACAACTGCCAAATTCTTGTTTGAGAATGTATTCACAAGATACGGGCTACCTATAGAGCTTGTAAGTGATAGAGGCACTCACTTCTTGAATGAAGTAATTGAGAATCTACTCCAAGAATTCTTAGTAATACATAAGAAATCTGCCCCCTATCACCCTCAAGCTAATGGACAAGCTGAGAGCACCAATAAGATCTTATGCAATGTACTGACAAAATTAGTGAACACGAAACGCTCTGATTGGGACAAACAGCTACACCATGCTGTTTGGGCATACCGAGTTGCCTACAAAACGGTACTCCAAGCCACCCCCTTTCAGATGGTATTTGGCCAAAACGCTGTGCTACCCTTGGACTTCTTGATTCCTACATTGAGAGTAGCACAAGAGCACGAATGGACAGGTCATGAGCTCTCCTCTAGACTTTTTGACCTTGAACGATTAGGAGAAACAAGACTGAGAGCAGCTGCAGGAATATATGCAGCTAAGAAGAGACAGAAGGCATACTTTGATGCCCATGTGAAGGATAAGGGCTTGAAAGCAGGAGACCTAGTTTTAGTCTATACACTGAAACAACACGCAAGGAAGCTAGAAAAGAGAGGCTACGGACCTATGATCATCAATAGGATCTCCACAAGTGGAGCTGTGCAATTAGCCACATTAGAAGGTGATGTTCTCCCAAACTATATTAGCGGATGCAGAGTCAAGTTGTATCAGGAACCTCTCACGGAGGAAATGCTAAGTCGACTCAACACTGCTAAGAAACGCAAGGAGGAAGAAAAGCGAATTCGAGAAGAAGCTCAAGCAGAAGCCCTAGAGCGCATACGGAGGATGAAATTACGAAGGCAAGGCCGAGATCAGCCTAGAACAAATGACTATGCAGATCAAGGATATCATATGGCAATGTGTGAAGTTGCAGGAACAAGCTCGCATAGGATAATTGATCGACGTCCTTTCCTAACCTTAGATATAGGACAAGGAAAGAGTGCAAGGACCGTAAGAGCCTTGATTGACTCAGGTGCAGCCACTAGTGCTATTAAGTTGTCTTATTGTCAAGAGTTGCAATTAACTGTCAATCCTGTGGAAGCATATCTCATGGGATTGGGAGGCGTGGAAACCCCTTGCACGGGTGAGGTGGAACTTCCCCTCTACATTCATGATGAGGCAATGATAGTGAAAGTACTAGTGTGTCAAGATGAGGACCTCACGGAACCCCTTGTCTTGGGTCAAGACTGGATCTATGACCAAGCAGTCAACTTAAACCTAAGAAGCGGACTTCTTCAGGTATGGGTCAATCATAGTCGAATTACAGTAGAGTTAGATAATGGAGCACTCAAGGAACTAGGAAAGGCACAGACTCCTGGTCCCTCCAGGAGTGCACATGAAGTTGACCATGCTGTTCTTGTCCAAAACTATGTGTTGCAGAGGAATGATATTCTCAAAAAAGGAGTCAGGAATGCAACGGAACTCCCTTCTTTTCCAAAAGCCAGAAGGAGGCAACAACCAAAGGTGGATCAAAGGCAGAAGAAGCAGAGTACTACCTATGCCGGAAATCAAAAGAACCTGCGCAGCAGAATGTCTCAGCAAGTGAACCAAGTGTGGGTGCGAAAAGGCAAACACCCGGTTGCACTCACGCCAACCACACGGGCAAAGCCTCTTATTAGTAACCAACAACACGTCACTAATAAGAAGTCTTTCGGAAATTCTTCCGCTAACGTGAAATCTATTTGGGTGCCCAAGAAGTCGATGAAGGCTAGCCCACAATCAAGACAAATTTGGGTGCCTAAGGCTTGCTTGCGGGAGCAAATAGCTACGCCGAAGACACAACCTATACAGCGTAACCCATTCACTCGCACAGTCAGCATTCACTTGTTTTCAACACTCAAGAACACACCAAGGCCCATGAGCACGAACATAATCGCTTGTAAATGGGTCCCTAAAAGGCCTCATTTTCAAGCCGATACACCTATAAAGCTCTCTAGAGCCTCTACGAAACCAAGAACAAGACCCATCCACTGCATTTGGCAGCCTAAGACCTGTAATAAACCCCCCGACCCCACTTTATAAATTCATCCCCACTTACTAACTGCATTAGTCTCCTAGGACTACCCAAGCATTAACTACACACACTGTCTTCGTGCACTTACTAACCACTAACTCACCATCTACCTCATGTTAATGTTGTAACGGGGACAACAACGGATTTATTCTGTCCATTACGATGTTAACACGTGGTTCTATATTCTCACAGAACCAACTTGCAAACAGGGCCATGGCAGAAGCAGGTGCCAGTTCTCAAGCCGGATCCGGTGCCCAGATTGTGGACATAGAAACACTCCTCCTCGAGCCACATCTCACCGCAAGGCCGCAAGAACTTCAAGCCGTGCATGTGCTCCCCATTCAGGATCCTCCTCAAGGGCACACTTCTCAAGTAGGTAAACACGCTCACTGGTTCAGTGATGTCGCGGGACCATTGGGTGATGGAACCTATTTCTGGGAAGCAGAATTGGAATTTAATGGTAAATGGGGACGATACCACTTTTTCACGCGCGAGTTTGAAAGCTATCAGAACGCCGAAGTCATGCGATCCGTATGGACCAAAGCCGGCTTGGACAGTTACTTCAGGGCCCATTTACCAAAGCCGGATTTCTTACGCTGTTCATATCTTATCAGTACCATCACGCCAAGCAGGGCCAAGGGAGGCGACAGCACCTTTGTGTTGCCCTCACTGCTGCCGGGTCATGAGCTTAAAAGATTCAAACTGACCCTTAATCTGGTACGAGAAGCGTTGGGCATGTATGGCATGCACATCCCCACGGAAAAGGAAACAATGGTTCCAAGTCCGAAACACAAAGACCTTAATAAGTTGAAGGATATGGTAGCGATGACACCAACCATCGCTCTACACCTGCGGACCATCATGCAATATTTTGCTTTCCCCGCCCAGGAAAGATTCACAATGCCCCCAAAGAAAATATGGTTCAGCTTGTATCTGGCAGAGACAGAAAGCCTTCCAATCAATGTGCCACACTGGATCATAGATCAGATCCACCTAGCCCATCAAAGGTGGAACAAGAAGCAGAAAAATGTGCTTCATGGATGTTGCGCTCTAACCAAGATAATCTACCGATGTCTGGCCTACGACGTGCCTATTCAGAGGGCACTCATATGGCCCCGCTCCCAAGAATTCCAAAGAAGACTATCAGCAGCAGGTCCCCCATCAAAGAAGATGAGGGGGGGAGTACAACTACCCTGTGCTCAACCAAGGGGAGCCACCACTACACCAGAAATTACCCCTCCCCAGACACGACGCATTAGGCCATTCACAATCCGGCTACCAAGACCAAGCACAGAGGGGCCTAATCTAGTATTTCCACCCGTCCCATCAGATCTGGAATTCCCACAAGGTTTTACTCTCAACGATCTCATGGATGAAGAAGTGGCTAGACTGATCTATGACTCTAATCTCGAGACGGAAGCTCAGGAACCACAACCCCAGACAACAACATCAGCCCCCACCCAACCAGAGGTGGTAGAAGTTGACGCCGAGGAACAAGAGACAGAACAAGAAGAAGAAACCTACGAGGAACAAGAATATGACGAGCTTTCCGAGCTCGCAAGTGCCCTTGCGTATTCGGCACAAATCAGAAGACTATATCGAACCATGCAACTAGTTCAAGAACAGCATAAGATGTCACTGGAATCGGGCAAGAAACTCATGAACTAGTTGCTAGCTGAGGAAGGTGTGGATGAGATGTTCATTGAGTCCATAAACCTTCATGCCGACGCAGTAGGATTGGATGAGGCCATCCATGAGGCAATGGCCTACATTCACAGATTTGAGAAAAGGGTTCCCGTTCGTCCCAGGAGGTCCGGGAAACAAATTCATATCAATGTATCAGCACCAGGAGAGACAACGCAAGCAGACGAACATCAGGAAGCACCACTGTCACCACCATCCCCACCTCGCACTACACAATTCACTCCACCACATGACACTAGCACCACCACGTCCACTACCACCACCATTGTCATGGGTATCCCACTCTCTCTTGGAATCCAATTCGGGGGAGTCACCATGCCCACTTTCACCACCCTTTTCACTGACGTCACATCCACTCCACCCACGATCCCCATCTACACTGTCACTCAAACAATTGACACTATGGAAACATCACCTGCCACAGCACCGCTCCCTCCCCCCATGCAACCTTCATCTCCCATACCCCCTCCACCCACATCTCCACTTGCATCCACATCATCCACAACTCCCTTTCCCGCCCCATTCCCCCTGCATCTTCACCCCTCCCATCATTATTTAATGTAAATAGCATATTTTTAGCATTAAATCAATGTGTATATTAGCTCCAGAATGAGTACAGAGCTCTGGACGGCCGGTATCAACAACTGACAACACACCATCAGAAGTTACAAAGGCAATTTCACATTCTACAAGAGGAAAATGCAGAAGTGAATCAACGCTATTCAACGCTTGAGCAGGCTCACCAAACACTATTGGAGGCACCCCAACCATTGACAGAATCAGGTGTAAAACAACTAGAAGCTTTGCTCGAAGTATACCAGGCCGATAACCTGCGAGTCAGATGCAACTTGGCGCTACTACGGAAACATATGGCCACAGCACTGGAGGAGAACAAAAGACTGCAAAAACAAAATGAAGAGAATCTGGAAGCGGCAATGGAAGGCTCCCCTCACGAGATAGATCCAGAGCAGTTCAAAGCAGTTCCCACGGAGACGATGAAAACCATTTTGGAAAGCTATGCAGATCTCCTGGAAGCCCATGATGACTTGGAAAGAGAGCGTGACACACTTCAGAGCAGACTTAAGGAACAGGAAGAACAACAGAAGAGTGTTCCATCAACCTCCACCTCAGACGAAGTAAAGGCCTTAACTGAGCAGGTAGCAGAATTACAAAAGAGGTTACTGACATACGAGAGGCAGCCATCTCCAGTGGTAGAACGAGAGCAAGAAGAGCTAGTCCCTATTGAGGTAGATGATTCTTACGAGGAACCATATGTTCCTATGCCAATGCCAGGCGGGCGACGAACCTCAGAGGGACTAGACACATTGGAAGTGGAAGCACCCGAGTGGCTTCAGACACTGGAAAGGACAGCGAACACTCACGAAGAACGGGTGGCCATTCAGATCCAATCACTAGCGAACTTAGAAGAAACTGTCATAAAGTCTGAATACTTCAGAAGCATGTCTCATCATAGATGGATCGGTACCAATAATGACCAATATGTGCCATTCTGTATACTTCTGGCCGATTACAACGCGGAGATTCATCCCACATTTGCTACACAATTTGGTCCAGATGATATACCGGAAAGTGCTCAGCGTGGGTCCATCCATCAACCCACCTGGAGAATCAGGCTTTTGGAAACGTATCCTGAAATGGTCCGAACCTGGAATAATATGCCGTTGTTTATTAAATATAATCCTTGTTACATTCCGGTTCTTCGACGACGCACCTGGCCTGAATTCACTATTGCCGTCAGAGACATTAAAGCCTGTGCAAAATGGTTGAATTATGTTTACCTAGCACCTCCACGAGGACCCCCCATGGTCAACTACATGATTTCTACAATCCGTCATTGGAGTACTCGGCTACGCAATAATCCTGATGTGATGGCCCAGATGTGTATGAAAATATTTGAATTAATGCTGATCACTTTCAGGACGTTTAAGAACATTAAGGACCCTGACTTCTCAGGTGCAGGCTTTGTGACAGGAAACCAGGATCTAGTGTACGATATGAGTACCACCCCGTCAATTGAAGTAATATATGCTTGGCACGCCAGAATCAAATACCTCCCAGCCTGCTTTAAACAGACATTTGAGGAGATGTTCATCACCGGATTCTGGGAATATCACTCCGAAATCTTTATACCCAGACCATCACATCTCCTTCAATTATTTGCTGTGGAGAGAACTATTTACTCAGAACAATTGAGGGTGCCTCATCCAGATGTTCCCGGACCTGTGAATTGGGATGATTTGCTCACAGATCTAGCACGTGGCTTGCGACTCGAAGAACACCACCTAGCCTCCGATGTCGTCCAATACTATGTTCAAAAATCCTCTAGACAAGGGTCTGTCAGGGGCGACAGACACGAGAGTGGGGGGGGGGGTGTTGGCAGCAGTCAGGGAACCGAAGGAGCCACAAGACGAAGAGAGTCAGAGCGAAGGGACAGCATAGGCAGACATGGCAGTCAAAGAAGATCTGGCAAATAGGCCAATAATTTTCCTCATGAAGAAGCAAGTATGAGCATTCACGCAAATCTAGCACTTAGGCAACCCTTTAACTTTTCAAAAACCCTTACACCAATTAAAAGTGATTCTCATCACTAAACACCATTGTAAATACCATTTCATATTTTTGTAGCTCCATTTTGTGCAAGCCAAGGAGTCCTTAGCTTGAGGAGCTTTAGAAGTATCTACCTGCCAATTTTCGTAATTTTAGATCTCGTTTGCGCCCTCAAATAAGCCCTGGAACCTAATTTTTAACTAGGCTGGACACTAGGTCTGAACAGGGCCAAAGCTAGTCAAAAACTATAAAAGGAGCTAGAGAGCTCATTTTTGGGGTTAGATTGTAATTGAAACGAACTTGAAAGAGCTTCTTGAAAGTAATCTAAGAACTCCATTGATTCTCACTCTTTGTCTTGCCGAGTGTGCGCGTGTGTGTGTATGTGTGTGCATGTTTGTGTGCTTCTCACTCACGCACTTGTGCCGTCACTTGCTCGAGGTCTTCATACCATCCTCACGTCTTCCCGGATTGACATTAAAGGAGGTGCTACTCATCACTGAGCTACAAGGGCACATGTAGAACTGTTGTGGTCTGGATTCTTGCACTTGGTACAATACACATGTTTGGACAAATCCTCTGCCCCATCCTTACTTGCTTTCAACCATTCCAAATCTTCTATAAAGCCTCCAACTTTATGCTTCAACTGCAAGGCCATCGCAATTACTGCGTCCAATGTCATTCCGCCCATGCAATGAATGATCATTATTTTTTTTTTAATATAAAGGAAGTTCGGCAATAGCCTACTCTCTCGGACTTGAATTAAATAAAGAAAAGTACAAGAGAAGGGGACTAGTGCCCACGGGACCCCCCAAATCCCACAAAGCAGGGGAAGCTTTTGCAGAGCGTAGATGACATTACAAAGAAGGTTAATTACCCTCTCATCACCCTCATGTGGGGCCCACTTGGGTTTAAGCTTGTTATCGATCAAAAGGAGTACTTGATGATGCCTAAAGGGGGGGGATTTTTTACAGTTGACAATCCTTTTGCCAAGGAGGAACAGCGATTTCTCAATTGACCACTCCTTGGGGGAGTCACCGAAGTTGAAAGCACATCTTTCCCGCCAGATTTTCCATAGGACCTCCCCTCTGATGGCGTTCCAGAGAGTCGCGGAGCATCCGATCGCTTCTCCCAGCAGGGCTTGCTGCCAACTGAGACGTGTTTGAAGTCTAATTCTCTTTCCAACCACCTACCAGAGTCTGTTGGAGTTGGGGCAGGTAAAGAAGATGTGTGAAACATCTTCGATAGACCGGTGGCAGCGTTTGCACCAAGGAGGGATCCCACAAATTTTGCTAGCCTTAAGGTTGGTCCAGATACCATGATGAAGGATTTGCCATAAGAGGACAGACTTTTTGACTTCTATGAGGGGGTGCCAGATAGCCATGAACTTCATGTTCCACCGAAGCCGCGTCCATGACAGGCACCACTTTTTGTTGAGGTTAACCTGATAGTCGATTGTTTCTTTGATGTTCGGGACTTTTGATAGGCTATTCCCATTGTGCCATTTGAGACCGAGCGAGCTCGACATGTCGTGTCCCATGAGAAGGCGAACTTTGTGTCGGTCCCAGGTGAGACATCTGCTTTGCAACGTGTTCCATTCTTCATGCGAAATGTTGATGCTAGGATCAATATCCTCAAAGTTGATCCAGCGGTTGGTGTCTTGTTTCCAGAGATGTTTCCATTTTTTGAAGCCTTTGTTCCATAGCTTCTTGGCATTTTGAATGTTCCAAGATTCCACACTCCGGATGCCATGGATCGGAAACCAGATAGAGTCGTTTTGTCTGATACTGGCAGCCCACTTCCAGTCTTCACTTATTCTTGTGAAGCTTTTGACTTTATTCCAACTCTTCCAAAGGGAGCACACCAGATTAGAGCCTTTCGGGAAGACGGGGATCGGGGAAAACAACAAGGTCAAGATGTCAAGATTCTTCCAATTTGGGAAGCCCATGAGCGCCAACTCATTTTTGTTTCTGAAGATCAGCTTGGCCCACGAGGCCTCCCCGTTGCACCAAGCCTTAATCATCCATTTGGCCGATAGTTTGTTAGCCATGCACCCAATGTCCAAGATACCAAGTCCCCCACTATCCCTATGGCTGGTGCAGATGGACCATTTGATTTTAGGCACCCCCCTCCTATTGTGGTCGCCCGTCCAAAGGAAGTTTCTACAAATACTATCCAGTTTGGACAGATCATGCTCTTTCGGTCTCCAACAAGAAAGGAAATAAATGGTAGATGATAAGAGGAACGTGTTGATAACCATAGCACGACCAGCAAGATTGATTTGCATACCTCTCCAATAGTTAAGCTTGTTTTCGAGTTTGGCAAGCACCCAGTTCCACCGCTGTTCCATAGATACGCCAAACCCCAAGGGAATTCCAAGAAGCCAAAAAATTTGGCCGTGCGGAATGATTTGACAGCCATGATCAATGAGAAGGTCGGGCTGAGCCCCACCAATAGCTCTAAAGGCGGTCTTAGAGTGGTTGATTATGGATCCAGAGGCTTCACAAAAGGTAGCAAGACACTTCCAGAACGTCTCAAGGCTGGTACTATCATTGTGCACAAAAGCGTTCATATCGTCGGCAAAAAGTCTCATGGTGATGTGATTGTGGTCATGCGGCAAACGAAGGCCTTTAATGTTACCAGCTTCCACCTGATGCTCCACCAGCCTGCTAAGCCCTTCTGTGGCAATGGCAAAGAGAAGGGGAGCCAATGGGCACCCTTGTCTGATAGATCTTCTGAGTTTGATCACCTTTGAAAGATTTCCATTAATGTTAATTTGGGTCGATGCGTTTCCGAGAAGGGTCGCGATCATCTTGGTGAATTTCTGACTACATCCAAGATCTTGTAGCAACTTTAGAATATAGTCCCATTCTAGCCTGTCGTAGGCTTTATCAAAGTCGATCTTGAGGAAAACTACTTCTTGTTTAGACTCATTTGCAAATTCAAGACCTTCCCAGATATCTATGATGGTTTCCAAAATTGACCTGCCTTTGATGAAACCTTTTTGGTCCTCGCTTAACCACGCTCTCAAGTGGTAAGAGATTCTGTTGGCAATGACTTTGGCGATGATCTTGTATCTTGTTTGGAGCATTGTAATGGGACGCCAGTTCTCTATTCTGTTCTTTTCTCCTTTTTTGTGTACTAACTTGATAATGCCATTGTTGAGACAAGAAGGAAGCACGCCAAACTTGAGTGCCTCTTGCCAAACCAAACGAAGAGGGGTGGCAACCACCAACTTGAAGGATTTAAAGAACTCATTAGTGAGCCCGTCGGGTCCCGGGCTTTTACCTGAGGGGAGGGCATCAATGACCTCAATGATTTCGGCTTCAGAGATAGAGGCATGAAGCAGAGAGTGAATGTTGGGTGGTATCCTGTGGGGGGAAACCCTAGATATGGCAGCCATACAGTCCCTTCTATGGTGGGAGAGGGGGTTTGAGGTCCCCAGGAGTCTCGTGAAGTGCCCTTCGATGATCCCAAAATTGTCTTCTTCCGTATTGCATACATTGCCATTTGCATCTAGCAATAAGGGGATCGATTCTCTGATGTGTTTCCTTTTGAGGATACGGCACATCTCTTTGGTGGGTTTGTCGGCTTTGCCAGCCCACCACTCCTTGAAGAAAATTTGCAAATTTTTCCTTTGTATCTCTTCCTCGTATCTCAGCAGCGCTCTGATCTTTCGAAGACCTTTCTGGGCTTGAGATTTTCCTTTGTTCACTTCCTCCTCGAGCTGCCAGAGTCTATGATAAAGAGCTTCTCTACGAGCCCGCCGCACAGTCTCAAGCATCTTCCTGGATCTAATCATGATCTGTCGTGACTTATCGACCGCACTTCTCCAACACTTGGCCGGGGACAAGCCAGAGGCGAATGCCTCCTTCCACACATCAGAAATTTCTTGATGGACGGAGGGGAGAGAGAAGGAGGGCACACTGGCATGGAACCACGGAGCCTTATGGATCTTGGTGGGGGGTTGAAAAGTGATGATGATCGGGTAGTGATCAGAGATGGTGAGGTCGGAGCGTTGCGAGAGGGAGGGGTGGCCCCACTGATGAGTAAAACTCTGAGAAATGTAGCATCTATCAAGTCTAGCTTTCCTCAGGTCCTCGCCTGCTTGGAGATTTGACCAAGAAAAGCCCTTCAAGTCTTTGAATTCGACCAAATCCAAGTGTAGTTTAGTTTTGTCCCACGTTTCTTTCTCCTGACTATCGATGACCCTGCCCTTGCCCATCCATCTGTCCATAGGGTCCTCAACCATGTTGAAGTCACCACAAATAAGCACGTTGTGGGGGAGCGAGTCCAAGGAGGCCCAAGTGTTAAGTCTCTCTAACTCCCCATTAGGGGCATACAAAGAAACTAAAGTAAAACAAAAGGGAGCACCGAAAGAAACAGCAATCCATCGATGGCATTCATCTTCAAAGGAGTTCTCAAGCTTTTCAAACCAGAGTTGATTAATACCGATTACCGTTCCACCGGACCCCCGCTGATGCACCGTTGAAATCCAAACATGGGTCGAGGAGACGTGTTCTGGAGGTCTTCTCCGTCAATTTTAATCTCTTGAATACAAATAAAATCTGGGTTTAGACTAATGTCGCGAAGCCATTGACCAATGATGATCGCTCTTGAGGGGTCGGTTAGCCCTCTAGCATTTAACGAGATGATGATCATTGTCGTAGTGAGCCCTCTTTGCGGGAGGGAGCTTTGTCCTTTCTTTTCTTGGATTCATCTTTCTTTTTCGCTCGGATCGGATCCCGAGTTAGCATTAGGTTCTTGTGGGGGCTTTTCCACGGTAACTCCATAGGTTGTTTTCCTTTGCGGGATGCCTCCTGCTCGGAAGAACTGGGCCCCGTTTTCAGCTCCGTTTCCGGAATAGTCGATCCGATGATGGAGCTTTCACTATCCATGTTATCTTCGTTGCGAGTAGTAAAGCCGTCTTCTTTGCTTGAATGATCATTATTTGTTTTAACTGTGGATTCAGGCCATTAATGAACCATTGTGTGATGACATCATCTAGCAGGTTAGCATGTGTAGGAGGCAACTGTCGCAAATGGGTTCTGAACAATGTCGCATACTCCTAGACACTCTCGTGTGGTTTCTATCGATTGTTCTGCAAATAGTCTAAGATTTCGGCAGGGTTCTTCTTCAAGTGGAACCTCTGTAAAAACACATCTCTCACATCATCATAGTTAGTGAAATGATTAATATCATATTCAGTCAACCACCTTACTGCTTCATTAACCAATGTGGCTTGAAATACAAGGGCCTTGTACGTCGGATTCGGTGGATGATTCAACACGGCATAACTAATCTCGAATGTGCGAACATGTGCGTCGGGGTCATCTCCCGGAAATCCACCAAATTTTGTGTATGTCACCCTAGTCGGAGATGGTCGAAGTGGAATGATTGGTTGTGGCTGCTGCTGTTGCTGCTATTGTTGTTGTTGCTGACCACTCATGGTGCTATTGTTGGTAATGTTGTTGTTTCCTAAGTTGTGAGGGGGTGTCTCCTGTCCTTCAGAATCTGTATTATCAGCCTGCTCACTTTCTGGTTCAAAAATATCGTCGAATCCCTTACTTATCTCCAAATCAAATATCTTGTCCTCAGCTTTGGTATCGAAGGTAGGTAAACTTGTACCGAAAAGGGGTGAACGCAATAAGTGTCCACCAGGCAGCACCGTAGTGTCACCGAAAAATTTCAAATTCCCACCAAATGGTACCGAACTTCCACCGGAACTTGTCGAACCTTCACCGAACCAGGTTACCCTTTCACCGGAAATGGTCTCACTTGGTAACACAACTTTATCATCGGGAATGGTCGAATTCTGACCAGATAGTGTCCGACTAACTGTGCACTACGTCTCTGTACACCCAGAAGTCACTGTACCTTCTTTAGAAAGTACCGGATTCACACCAGAATTCACCATAACCTCATCATGTGTCACCGAACTGGCACCGGAATCACTGCTAATAGGATCCGATCCTTCTGCAATGGGACTTCACTGGCCTGTACTTCTACCACCTGGGGGTGTCCCTAATAGATTTGGAACGTCCCAGAGATGTTGATCTCTCCTATACTTTGGATAGGACTCGTTGGAACGAGTAACCGGCATATATCACTTCTGCACCGCTGGCCTTGCGTACTGCTCAGCCTTTACTGATTATTCTCAATCTATTTGCATCTTCCCATAGATGGCGCCAGTGTTAAACGCACTTTTGTCAAGTCACTTTTAATCTCTTTTCGGGTTCTTGGGGATGGTAGGGGTCTGACAGTGCAGAGGACCTTTAATTGACTTTCCCAGTAACTTTCAACTACGCAGTTAATTATGATTTCAAGGTAATAACTTCCTCTACACAGTATTACTGTTCGTATTACGGTTATTCCTTACACAGTGCCTAACGCACGAGTTAGCAATCACAGTCGCACATACTTATTAATTTGAATATAACATTACTATATTAATGTTTAATACTGTAATTCAACAAACAACATACAGTACTCAGTAATTCAGCAATATCGGCACACGATCTTCTCCGCACGGTCGCCCAGAGAGACAGTCTGGCGAACTCGTCCTCTCATGAGAATCGCCGTAATGCCCTTTCATTAATGGATAAAAGGTTACAACTAATCGCTACATCTTTTCGGTGCGTGTGATATACGAAAAATAAGATTACATTATTCCCATCCGGCGGCCTAACAGTGGTTTGAAAATTTTGGCCTTATCATCACTATCTATCTTAAGGTTGTCCATGGTTTCCATTACATCCAGATTTACTTCAAAGGCCCTCATGTGTGCGTCTAGGTCATCTCTCATGGATCCCCCTAACTTTGTGTACAAGATTCCCATTGGGTAATATCCTCTATTCCTCTATTATTGTATCTTATACCATAAGGATCTCTTTGCTATGAGTTTCGGTTTAGATGTGCTCGCCTTTCTTGGTTTTGGGTTTTGGACAAAGTAATATCAAACAAAATATATTAAGGAAATTTGTCAGCACATCAATCCTCCTACCTCAATTGGTCCTATTGATTTTCTCTTCCACTTCTTTTGATTCCTCTATCTTGAAGATATTAATAGGAATTATGGGAGAAGTATCCCCCCAATCTGATCCTAGACTTTTTTAGGTTTTTACTTTTTTGATTCTCCACAAGAGCTAAGTACCTTTTGAAGCATGAAAACACTTCATCCTTATGCTTCATGAAATATGAGATAGTTCTTCTAACACAATCATCTATGAATGACTCAAACTACCTTGATCCAGAAATTGAATTGGTCCCCCAAACATTTGCATGGAAAAACTCAAAAATATCTCCATTTATGTAGCCTTTCATGGTGACAGGTTGCCTGTGTGACTTACCAAATTGACATGCACTACACTTGTATATCATGTGTTGCTTTGATATGTTGGGTAGTCGAAGTACACTCTGATCTCTACTAATTTATTTTAGGGCTCTTTCTTTAATATGAGCTAGACTCCTATGCCAAACCTCCAATTATAATAGGGTTTGAGTGACATAGTTGAACAAGACAATATTCTTGGTGTCTTGGAGTTCAAATGTAAACAACAAACATGTCTTGAGTCCCTTGGTTATCTTCTTGAATCTCTAGTATGGATTCTCAACATATCTTGTATGCTTGGTAAATCTCACCTACAAACCTTTCTGAATAATCTGACTTACATTGATAAGGTTCTTTGTGATGGTAGGCACATAAAGTTGTCTCCTTACTAAGTTCATGTTACATTAGATGTCATCACATTACCTATTTTTTCGATTTGATGTCTTGTGTCATCTCTTTTTTAGACTTCATGTTTGCTGTTTGGATCTTCCAAGTTTGAGAGTAGAGGGATATTTTCTATGAGATGATCTTAGCATCCTAAATCTATGTAAAAAACTTGCTCATCAGACCTACCTTCCTTAAATATCATGTTCATGAATGGAAGTAAGCCCTCTTGAGCTTGATCATTTGTGTATTTGTTGTTGTCTCTCCTTCCATCATATCCTCCTTCATAATTGTTGTATGAATTGTTGTTGTATCCATAAGAGTTATTGAGCCTGACTCTTGAGCTTCCATGGCATGTCTCCTTTGTTGTAAGCTCTTCCTCTCTGATTTCTTGGGTTCCTAATAAAACTCTTTGTAATATATTTTGATAAAGCACATATAGCAGAGGATAATGGGCTTTCATCTCTCCCCCTACCTTCTCTACCTCTCCTTCCTCTTTCTCTTGAACCTCTACCTCTACTTGCAAAATTGACTTCAGAGGTACTTCCTCTAGCATTAGATTTCTTACCTTTCTCCTTGTATTTTTTCATATCCATATAGAGGGGAGGGGATTGGTTACCTTTCTAGCTCTCACCATTCTTCATGAGCTTTGCTTTGTGTGTGAAAAGTTTCCCCATAAGTGTATTGAAGTTATGTACTTGCATGTCCATGTAGAAGTCCATGAATGTCATACACGCTTCCCATTCATCATTAGCTTTAATCCCATTGATGAATCACAATTTTATCTTCTCCAATGGTCTCTCCAATGCTCCCAAGCTAGTTTGCGATGTACATCTTGTTGGAAAAGTAGATCACACTTTAATTCACGATGTTCTTCAGTGATGTTAAATCCATCCATAATTGATTCTTACTAGATTTGGTGCTTGAGGAGAAGAATTATTCCAAAACATTCCATGTTTCTTAAGATTTCTTATATTTCCTAATATGAGGGAGTAAAAGATCAGAGATAGAGTTGAGAATGTATGACCTTGCCAAAGCATCTTTTGAACACCACGCATTCAACCTTTCTTACTCCTCTTGTGTTGGTTGGCCTTTTCTTTTTAATACTTACATCATTTCTTCTCCTCAGATGTATCCATATAAGCTCCTTCCTTGTAGATAAGCCTCCATTCTTAGAGGCCATTCTAAGTAGTTACTTTGATCAAGTGTTTCTATGGATGAAGAGAATCCATCAACCATAATGTCTAGTCCTTAAGTTTGCTCTAATACCATTGAGTAGGTGATGGATATAGTTGTAGAGATCAAATTGTGTTGGCAAAATCCTACTCAACACAAATCTTTGTATCTTCAAAGACACTTAGTACACTCCGTAAGCTTCTACAATATGTATGTAAACCACCTAAGTACTTGGAACATCAATCTCAATCTTTTATATCAAAACACATGCATTGTGAGCTCAAAATCTCTAAGAAACTTTCTATTTTTGGAAGAGAAGCTCCTAGAATTTGTTGAGTGCTCATGGCCTAGTAGCGATTGTTCATAGAGCTTTTGCACACCTTCAATTGAAGTTCTAAAATAGTTAAGGAGAATTATTCCATGAATTTATAATCACAATGCACTAAGCAATGAAGTTTGAGGGCTAAACTTGACTTTTCAAGAACTAGAAGGTTCGCAAACATAGTCATATACAATAGCTCATATCTTGAGCTCTATGCCTCCAATGATGATGAGACTCCAATGATGATGAAACTTTCTATGCATGCTTAGCATAGTCATAGCTACATGATCCAATTGATAAATTGGACATTGGATACCTATGCATTTAGGGATGACTTGGAGACATTGATAGAGTTACAAAAGATATTTTGATAGTAGACAAAAATTGAAAAATGAATAGAAATGAATCGTAATGTGTATCGATATTGCACATATGATGCAAAGGATTTTTTGTGGACTTCTCTCATGTCAATCTAGTACAACTTACACTTAATATTGGTGCAAAGATTGGCTCCAATCACTCTGTAATGTTCATTCTACCTGCACAAAAGTATGGTGTATATATACACCTTTTCAATTTGATGATAATTAGAGCTAAATCTTAGGTAGAATTGGACTTTTGAGTTGAATAGAAGATTCATAGTCTTTTAGCTCCCTTCACCACGACATTCTCTCCATTTATTACTCTTATGTTTTACTAAGATAATCTCAAATCTTTAACCTTTGAAGTCTTCACACCATATGATTAAACGTTTAGCTTTTTGAATCATGAGATGCTCAATATGCATTGGTCAAGCTCTTGGGATTGCTCTATTAACCAACAATACATACATACATACATACATACATACATACATACATATAAACATACATACATACCTCCATACATACATACATACATACATACGTACGTACATGCATACGAACATACATAGATACACACATACATACATTCATACATACATACATACATACATACATACATACATACATATACACACACACACACACACATACATACATATATATATATATATATATATATATATATATATATATATATATATATATATATATATATATATATATATACATACATACATACATACATACATATATATATATATATATATGCACACACACACACACATATATATATATATGTGTGTGTGTGTGTGTTTGTATGGGTGTGTGCATGTGTGTTTGTATGTATGTATGTGTCTATATGTATGCATGTATGATATGCATATACGTATATGTATATATCTATGGGGTATGGACAATTAGTTTTTTTTCGATCGAAAACATTTTCAATTGAGAAGATGTCATCAAGAAGAGTTAATTCAGCTAGAAGATTTTGATCAAATTAGGCACTTTTGATCAATAGTGCATCAAAAAGACTACTTAATGTTTGTTGAATATTGTGATATACTATCAAATTAATTTGATCAAACAATAGGGTGTCTTTCTAGAATTTTGTAATTATTCAAAAATACAAAAATTTTGAATTACAAACATCGCAACACAATTTGCAACCAATGCATGGCACATCATGTATGCCCACAATGGGCAATTGAATCAACAAGTTATCCTCAATAGCCAATAATTCAATGTTTTAAGCCATGGTGAATGACTATATTTTCTAGCACAAAAGTAATTATTATGTGAAGACATCGGATAAAATTACCCTATGGATCACTACTACACCTATATTAGGCTATGAGGCACTTGTAGTGGTGAGAAAAGATGTGAACAAAAATTATCACAAAAGGATGAGATTGCGTGCTCAATCACTAGAATATCTAGTTCGAGGTTGAAAGCTCAAAATGAACATTCCCAAAAGAATGGTTGTAGAGTTTTATAATGATCTATGAAAGTGAGTAAAGTATGTTGGTGATGCTCCTTAGAAAGCAACGACTTTATCTCATACCAATTGTTGGAGTTTGAAGAGCGAGAATCAGCACAACAATGAAAGAAGAAGAAGAGGATGAGGATCACAATACACAATGTATTAGTGAGTTTTGAATGTGCAAAGATAAGTATCTTGTTATGGTTATGGGCATATATGTAAGTTAAAGGACGAAACATCTTAATTCAGAGAAAGAATAGTGTAGCAACAGTTGTAAGAGTGTTCAGAAACATCACTATCAGAAAATACTAATAGGTATGCACAATAGACGCTTTCTATTCCTTTCATCCATGTACTCATGTGTTTAAATGAAATTCAAGTTAATGGCCATGTTTTCCCACTTTTCAAACATGATTAAATCTGGCACCAAGTACTCATGCGTTTTGGCTTTGGGTGGATAGCCTTCGATGTTATGTTGTATGTGTGTTCATTGTGTATGTGTTCATTGTGTGTTACTCATGTTGGTGTAAATCACAAGCTTACACATTTGGCTTGAAAGATATCATCAAGACTCTACATACATGAAGAACCATAGGAACATATGCTAGTGGTTAATTACCACTTTACCCCATTGTAAAAGTCAAATTGACTTAGAATCTTGTGTAATCACCTACCTAAGTGATCCGTGGAAAACGTAACTCACTTGATTGAGAGAATATCTCCAAGCATTTAGGAGCTTGATCATAGGGAGCCAAAAGTTTGAATTTGAATTCAAACTTTACTCATTACATATAAAAGTCAACAAGAAAAGTCGCGGGTATGAGAGATCACTCCCGAACTTCATTCTACTGTAATTGAGTGTGTGTGTGTGAGGACTATAACATAGCCTACACCTCTCTACACCATTAGGCAAGGTTATTCATGCCAATGGGATTGTACACAAGTGTTAATTTATAGATACATTTACATCTTTCATCTCTGTGTTCTCTGCTAGTCTACTCAAACGTCTATCAACTTGTCAAGGGCATATCTCGGTCAATACTCCACCAAATTCAGTGATTCAAAGCTTATTGGATTCAGCTTGAAGCCTACTACATGTTGTCAGTCAGAGAAATCTGCGTCGAGGTGCTCACTGGTCTATTTCTGCTACAGTCCTAAAAAGTCAGGGGTATAGCTAATCTTGCTAAATTAATTTCTCTTAGCATAGTTTATCTATTTACATGATTCCACTTGAAAATGGTAGCTTACTAAGCTAATTAAATACCCCTAGAAGGAATTTTATCAATTGCTATTGTGCTAGTCACACTGAGCAAAACATCCAGCAGATGTCAAGACCAAAATAGAAGGTTTTCTTGAGTTTGTGACTTCCAAAGTCATCTGTTTTGATTCAATCATTACACATATCATTTCCAAAGGACATAGGCTTTCTTTTGGTATCATTTGGAAGCTAAGGAAGTCTACTAATCAAGTCTAGAGCAAAAGAGGGCTGATACAAAGCAGGTTTAGCAGTACCTACTCAGTCTCTTGGATCATCCATCCATCTTTCCCAACAGTGGTATCAGAGCTTATAAGGTAAAATGGGAGATGGTTTTCCTTCATTCATTGATAAATTGGACAGGAACATTTATCAAGCTTGGTCTCTAAGGATGAAGACCTACTTACAAGGAAGGAGTATCTATGGATACTTCTCAAGAGATGAGGAATTGCCCTCATTCAAAGCAAGAGGATTGCCAACCAAGGAAGAACAAGAAAAGCTCAACACATGGTGTGCAAAGGATGCATTGGCAAGGTCTTATTTACTGAACTCTATATCTGATTTCCTTTTGCCACATATCAGAAATTGCAAGACTTCCCAAGAGACTTGGGAAACTCTGTCATCATATTTTTCCTCCAATACAAGGGCTAGGAAAAATCAGTTGTGGATTGAATTCACAACACTAAGGAAGCAACCTAAGCAAGCTGTATCAGAATTTGTGACCAAGATCAAAGATGTTGGAGATCAGTTAGCAAGCATAGGAGAAGAGATTGAAGAAGAACAAATTGTGAGGCAGGTAATCAATGGAATCAAGGCTGATGACAAGTGGGAAAGCTTTACCACTGCAATGGATCTCTACATGGACATGCACACTCCAGATCTTACAACTCTCATGGGTCAACTATTAACAAATGAAGCAAAGCTCACCAAGAATGGAGATACATCCAAAGGTAACAACTCTTCTGCCCTATACACTGATAAGAAATCTAAGGATAAAGGCAAGAGTAAGAAGGTGGAAGATGAAGGCTCTACCTCCCAAGCCAACTATGCAGGGAGAGGTAGATCTTCAAGAGGTAGGGGCAGAGGAGGTAAGAAAGGAAGGGGGAGACCCTATATTTCATCACCATGTAACATTTGTGGTTTATCAAATCATACCACAGATGAGTGTTTCCGGAATTACAAAAATCAGAGAGGAAGAGGCTACCAAAGAGGAGGATACTCACAGTCAAGAGGAAGGCTCAACAATCACCAAGGCCACAACAACAATTACAACAACAATTACAATGGCAACTACCAATGAGGATTCAAAACTAGAAGGGACTACAACAACTACACAGAAGAGTAGGATGACTCTCTTCTGATCATGAACATGACTTCAAAGACAGGTACAAATGATGATCACTTATTTTACATTGATTCAGGGTGTTCAAATCATGTGGCTGGTAATGTGGCACTACTCTTTGATCTTGAGGAACCAAAAGGTAAACACCAAGTCCAAATAGGTGATGATACAAAGCATTATGTGGTTAAAGTTGGAAATGTGAAGACTTGTGATGGTAATCAAAATTTGTTGAGCAGGGTACTTTATGTACCAACAATTACAAAGAACTTAATGAGTGTTGGTCAAATTGTAGAGAAAGGTTTCCAGGTCAGATTCAATCAATATGGAGCATTTGTGGAGGACCCAAGACATGGATTCAAAAGGATAGCTAAAGGAGAAAAATCAGGTAGACTTTTCACTTTTGAGCTAGAAGACACAAAGAATATTGCACTATACAGTTATAAAGATCAAACACTTTCAGAGCTTGAGATTTGGCACAAAAGGTTAGGGCACATAGGAGAAAGGACCTTGAAGCAAATGTGCAGGGACCAATGTGTGCTTGGGATACCTAATGTATCCAAGCAACATATGATTTACAAGTGTGGTGCTTGTCAATTTGGTAAGTCTCACAAGTTACCCTTCTCAAGGAAAGGATATATACATGAAGACTACCTAGAGCTGGTACACATAGATGTATGGGGACCTAGCAAAGACCCCTCAGTCTCAGGATCAAGGTACTATGTGTCTTTCATTGATGATGGTGTGTAGCATATGTGACCATTCCTTCTCAGATAAGAGGTAAGCTAGACCCAAAGGCTGAAAAATGCATTTTCATTGGGTATGATTTAAATAAAAAAGGTTACAGGTTTTATAATCCTACCAACAAGGGATTTATGGTAAGCAGAGATGTGATCTTTGATGAAAATGATTCTTGGTATGAGAATGAATGCAGGAAGGTCAAACTACCCTATGATTTGGAAGAGGAATTTCCAAAGCTTGCAAAGGAGGAACCTACTCAGAATGAAGCCTCAAGTTCAGATGATGAAGACACTATCAACCTTGAAGAGTTCAAGGCATGGAAGTCCAAAGGAAAAATGAAGATGAAGAAGCTTGAAGACATACCTGAATCTTCAACTCAATCAATCAGAAGATCTCAAAGAGAAAGCAAGAAACCTATCAGATATGGGTATGATACATCTCTTGTTACTAAACATTCAGTTTATCTTGCCAAAGATTTGTGAAATGAAGAACCAGGTTCATATGAAGAAGCTATCACCAAATCAGAATGGAAAGAAGCTATGGATGAGGAGATTGAAGCACTCAAGGAGAGTGATACATGGGAGTTAGTACCCAAGAAGGATTCTATGAAGGTAATAGGATCCAGATGGATCTATAAATTGAAAAGAAATTCTGATGGAACAATTAATAGGTACAAAGCCAGATTGGTAGCCAAGGGTTTTGCACAAACCCAAGGCATTGACTATGAAGAGACATTTTCTCCTGTGGCCAAGATGCCAACAATCAGAGTGTTGGTAAGTGTGGCTGCATCAAAAAATTGGAACATGTTCCAATTGGATGTCAAGAATGCTTTCTTGAATGGATGGATTTCTGAAGAAGTTTATATGTCACAACCTCCTGGCTATGAAGACCCTAAGAAGGTAACTTATGTTTGCAAATTAAAGAAGGCTTTATATGGATTGAAGCAGGCACCTAGGGCATGGAATTACAGGCTAACTACATACCTCCAAGACTAAGGATTTGTTATGAGCAAGGAAGATACTTCCCTATTCATTAACAGAAGTAATTGAGAAGTAATATATCTCTGTGTTTATGTTGATGACATCATCATTATAGGTAATGATGTCAGTGGAATCAGATATATCAAAAACCAGATGATGAAGGAGTTCAAGATCAATGATCTTGGCCTATTGAAGTATTTTCTTGGGCTTGAATTAGTTTACACTAATTCAGGGATATACATTACTCAGAAAAAATATGTAGAAGATATGTTGAAGAAGTTTCACTTGCAGGATGCTAAAGTAGCAAGCACTCCAATGGAGGTGAACCTAAAGCTAAGTGCCCATGAAGGTGATGAAGTCCAAGACATTACAGGATATCAAAGTATGGTGGGTAGCTTGAACTATGCTACTCTTACAAGAATTGATATTGCATATGGAGTTAGTGTGTTAAGTCACTTTATGCACAAGCCAAGGATACCTCACTTAGAGGCTGCCAAGAGAATCTTGAAGTATCTTAAGGGTACACAGAACCATGGTTTGTATTTTCCTTTCACTTCAGATATTGATATAAAAGTCTACTCAGATGCAGATTGGGCAGGATGCAAGGATGATAGGAGAAGCACTTCTGGATACATTTATTTTGCAGGTGACAAACCAATTTCATGGTCTGCAAGGAAGCAACCAACTGTTGCATTGTCTTCTACAGAAGCAGAGTATAGAGGGCTAGCTAATGCCACTCAAGAAGCAATTTGGATTAAGCTTTTGTACACAAAATTGGGCTTATATACTAGGCCTCCAATTATTTTGGAGATAATACAAGTTCTCTTCACCTTGTAGCTAATCCTATCTATCATGCCAGGACAAAACACATAGAAGTTCATTATCATTATGTGAGAGAAAAGTTGCTAAGCAAGGATATTCAACTTACCTATGTATCAACCAACATGTAATGTGCAGATCCGATGACTAAAGCTTTGGATGGAACAAAACTTTGCAGGTTCAAATCCATGATTGGATTGCAGGATATACTTGAAGATTGAAGATGAAGACTTAAGCCAAAATGTTTGGCTTGAGGGGGAGTTGTTGGTGTAAATCACAAGCCTACACATTTGGCTTGAAAGATATCATGAAGACTCTACATACATGAAGAACCATAGGAACATATGCTAGTGGTTAATTACCACTTTACCCCATTGTAAAAGTCAAATTGACTTAGAATCTTGTGTAATCACCTACCTAAGTGCTTCGTGGAAAAGGTAACTCACTTGATTGAGAGAATATCTCCAAGCATTTAGGAGCTTGATCATAGGGAGCCAAAAGTTTGAATTTGAATTCAAACTTTACTCATTACATATAAAAGTCAACAAGAAAAGTCGCGGGTATGAGAGATCACTCCCGAACTTCATTCTACTATAATTGAGTGTGTGTGAGGACTATACCATAGCCTACACCTCTCTACACCATTAGGCAAGGTTATTCATGCCAATAGGATTTTACACAAGTGTTAATTTATAGATACATTTACATCTTTCATCTCTATGTTCTCTGCTAGTCTACTCAAACGTCTGTCAACTTGTCAAGGGCATATCTCAGTCACTACTCCACCACATTCAGTGATTCAAAGCTTGTGGGATTCAGCTTGAAGCCTACTACATGCTAGCAAAATTTGAAGACATTCTATTCAGCCAATTCAGAGAAATCTGCGTCGAGGTGCTCACTGGTCTATTTCTGCTACAGTCCTAAACAGTCGGGGTATAGCTAATCTTGCTAAATTAATTTCTCTTAGCATAGTTTATCTTTTTACATGATTCCACTTGCAAATGGTAGCTTACTAAGCTAATTAAATACCCCTAGAAGGAATTTTATCAATTGCTACTGTGCTGGTCACACTGAGCAAAACATCCAGCAGATGTCAAGACCAAAATAGAAGGTTTTCTTGAGTTTGTGACTTCCAAAGTCATCTGTTTTGATTCAATCATTACACATATCGTTTCCAAAGGACATGGCTATTTTTTGGTGTCATTTGAAAGCTAAGGAAGTCTACTAATCAAGTCTGGAGCAAAAGAGGGCTGGTACAAAGCAGGTTTAGCAGTACCTACTCAATCTCTTGGATCATCCATCCATCTTTCCCAACAACTCATGTGCTCATGTGTATTGGGAGAGCATTACCATTAAAGGATTGGGGAGTTCAGACCTTAGGACAATATTTGGCAAGGTTGTATTGGAGGCTTACTAGAAGTTACAGTGTATAAATATGGATTCCTTTTAATTAATAGGTCTCTTTTTGTTTGGCACGTGCATTTTTTTGGTTTACGTGAGACATCGTAGTTTCTTGATTCTTGCTCTCTTGGTTTTTTCAACATTGCTTTGAGACATCGTAGCCCTTTCTATACGCTTTTTCCCACTCTGCATCCATTTCATTACCAGCTGCTCGACACACACAGAGAGAGAGAGAGGACGCATAGTCTTTTATGCGCGGAACACAAATATACATCTTCAATGAAGTGACGCATATCTCCCTCAATTTCTTTAGTACGCAACGATCATGTTGTTGATGCTCAATCTTCACGAAGCTCCATGTGATGGAGCCGATCACTAATGCACACATCAGCGATGGAATGCTCCCAACATATATGAGCTTCTCATGATATGTGCTTCTTGTCATCTTGCACAACCTGGAATCACTTAATCAAGAAGATGATGAACAGAAGAAACCAAGGAAACCATCCAACCTCTTTGTAAGTATCCAGTTCACTTCCTTTTCTCGTATGTACGAGCCTCTTTCACGTCTCTCTGAAAAGGATTTATCATAGATTGTGGACCAACACGAAACATACTGACCTTCGTTTTCCAACGATTCTCTCCATGTGAGCTGTGAACAACAAGTGTACATCAAAAACCCATCTATAAAATAATCTTTTAGAAGATTCCAAAGTAAGAGAATGGATTTCTTTTTCACGTCATGGATGCAGAGGAGAAAAAACATGTTGTGTTTATCATCTACACACAAAATATTTGGAGTGCCTCTGTCCGATTTCACCCATCATTTTTCTTGTACTCCAATTGCGTACAACTGATACTCTAGTATTGATTAAGTTTTATTCATGTATAGTGTTTACATTCAGTTTCTCGTTCCAGAGTGAATGTTGAATGTGCATGCATAGCGTGTCTCATTTCTCCATTCTCTCTTTCCCCTTAGCTTTCTTTATACGACGAATCCACTCTCAGCGCCCACTATGACTATATAGCTTTTAATAGGTTCAGGGAAAAAGGATTGGTACGATAAGAAACTTCATAACTCTCTCTCTCTCTCTCTCTCTCTCTCTCTCTCTCTCTCTCTCTCTCTCCATGCGTGCATACGCACATGTATATATGTGTCTATACAAATATATGTGTCTATACACACACAAATATATACATGCATGCAAATATACATACATACATAAACACATACATACACACACAGCTATATACATGCATGCAAACATACATACATACATACACACATATATACATAGACACACATACATACATACGTACACACACATATATACACACATACACACATACATACATACACATATATACATAGACATACATACACATATATACATACACACATACATACACGCACGTGCACACACATACATACACACTTATATACATACGTACATAGAGACATACAAACATAAACACACACACACACACACATATATATATATATATATATATATATATATATATATATATATATATATATCTATATATATATATATAGATATATATATATAGATATATATCTATATATATATATATATATATACCGTACACACATACATACATATATCTTGTATGCAGAATCGAATTTCCATTTACATTTTAAATATTATGTATAGAGCATTGAGTGAAAGTTGAGTATAATATCATTAGATGCAAACTGTATCCATTAAAAATATATTGTAGAATCAAATTGCCATTTACATTCAAAATTATATATATAGCACATTGAGTGAAATTTGAGAATAATATCCATTAGATGCAAACTGTATCCTCATATTTGCAAGCTCGATGATTGATATTTTTTACTAGTTTCTTTGACATGCTGGTCAATGCAGTCTAGTTTCCTTACTTGTCCTATCGGACTCCAGATGGCCTTTTCGACATAAAACACTGCATAAAGGAAACATCTGTACCTATATATTTGTGCTTTTCTGTCCATGATCAACATGACATGTGAGGTTGGTTCTCTACCAAGGCCGATCGTTAAGAATTTTAGTCATTCCTTTTGAACATGTTGTATATTGTGTATCATATACACTCTAAAGTTACACCAAACAATATATGATTGTACTTTGTACTAGTCAAACATGATTGTACATTAGGTCCATCTAGTCAAACATAATTGTACATTGGGTTCACCTACTCCTACTCAAACATGATTGTACTTTGGTCGAGCAAAAACATTACTATGCTAAATCCTCAGTAATCAAGGAACTTCGAGAATATTCTTCTAACTTAAAATTTTTGAGAAATATAAATCAATAGAATTATGTAATAGAACATTCCTAATAAAATAAAACTCGGACACTGATGCTTATCTAGTGGTTATTCATAGTTGCCCACCAGGAACTGATCATTTTGTAGAACTAGTATTATTATTTTTCACTACACCAAGGCATGCGATTTATTGGATATGACATTCTTATATTGATGTGACATTCATAGATGAGGGGCTAAAAACATATCTTACTTTCAGACATGTGCATTTGTTCATACACAGACTCAATCACAATAGAATTCAATAAAAGAAAACAAAGAAGATCTTCTGGCAAGCTTTTTAATAACCAAGAACTTGACATCTTTGCTCTTAGCTATGTACATTTAGCTATTTGTTACGAGCTCAAAGAAAGTTCAAGTTCGAATCATCAAATGAGATATTTGGTTGTTTACATATTCACTCATCTACTTGCCTAAAGGTTTACACCTAGGAAAACATGTGTTTTGTATACTCTGTGGCAATTAAATATGAATAACGTATTTTTTCAGGTTTGTGTTCTAATTAACTTATTATTATTCTTCTATTGAGATTACTCTTTTGTTTTTAATGCAGGGTTTTCTTTTGAGAAATTACAAACTCTGATTTCTAATCTAGATGGACATTGGAGTCAACTTGTGAGACACAGATTATGGAAAAAGACTTGTAGGAAGTTGCAAAGATGCCCATCAAGCTACTGGTTATGCATAGAAGTCTAAATTCCCCATCCACGGCACCAATGACAATTTCAATGTCTTGAGAAAAGCCAAATCGGAGAACGTTTGAAGAGAAGATTAGTGAGGAAGAAGAAAACTAAACAAACTCCATCATGAAGAAGATACTAGTAGAACAGAGACAAGATTGATTTCCCCAAATATAAAAAAACCTAGAAATTTGGAAGTGAGAGGTAACGCAAAATTAACTTTATCTTTATATGCAACCCAAAAGGAAGCATACAAGCTATAGGAACAACTGAGAACCTAGCCTACACACCTAAAAGAATGACTTACAACTCGCCACCAAACTGACTATTATATAGATTTCTCAACTTGAAGAGGTTCCTAGAGATAGCAACAGCCATCTTTTTTATCTGTGATCTACATCATCACTTTAGCAAGTATGACTAGAAACTAACTAGATTCTATTCATGTAACTGTTGAAGTTTGAGGTTTGTGGAAGCACACGAACAACACAAGGAATAAGAAGAAGCTTGGCGCATAACACAATACTGAAGGTATTAACAAGTGAATATACAAAGACAAGTGACCCGTTAGGGTTATAGGCATATATACAAGCCAGAAGGAAAACCCTCCTAAAGAGGAGAAAAAAGTTTCCTAGTAGTCCTAAGTGTGTTCACACACTTCAACACAAAAATATATCAACAAATCCTTCCTCCGCATGATATTGTGAACAAGGAGCTGCGACCAATGTATAAGAAGGTATGTGTAAAGAAATGTTAGTCCACAAAAGGAAGTAAGTTGAAAGCTTTGAAGAAAGCTTCAAACTTCTTCCTACGCATGGTATTTTTGAAAAGGTCTACAACATATCCTGTGTGGGTGTTGGTGCAAACAAGCCTTAACACTTGGCTTTGCTTTGTGCCTTTGAAGACCCAACATGAAGATTGGACTATTGAACCCTTGGAAAGCATAAAAGTTTAGACCCTTGGATGATACATTCACAAGAGTCAATAATCATGTGAACCTAGTCTTATTGATTCTTACTTTTATCTCATGTAAAAGTCCATGTGACTTTATCAACATTGTAATCATACCTACTAGACTAGAGTCGTGGAAAAATTAGATGATCTAGTTGAGGGAATATCTCCCTAAGTCTAGTGGAGAGAATCTTTAATTTGAATTCAAATTCAAATTCATTCAAAACTCCTATAAAAGTCAATGTAAAAGTCGCGGGTTATGTTACACTCTTCCCGAGGCCAATCCATGCAAATTGGTGAGTGTGTGAGAGCTACTACCTAGCCTACACCTCAGAGTACCATTGTGCATTACATCTCTTGCCAATGGGAATGTACATTTGATAGTATCAATACATATACTCATAGTTCTCTACTCTGTGTTTTCTCTGAGTGACTACCTCCAAGTCTGTCAACTTCAACAGAGCATATCTCAAGATCTACTGAACCAAAATTGATGATCCAGGGCTCATTGGAACCAGCTCAAAGCATTCTACAACACTACAAAGTTTCAAGTCAATCTATTTAGCCAATTGGGAGAAATCGCTGTCGAAGTGATCACTGGTATATTTCTGTGTGATTCCTAAAAAGTAGGGGGTGTCCCTGTTTTTGCTAAACATCATGCTAAGTGTATAGTTTGTCATTTGGAGTGATTTAACTTGCTAATGGTAGCTTGTTAAGTTAATTTAATACTCCCAGAAGGAATTAGACCAATTGTAAGTGTGCTGGACACACTGAGCTTAGGACTGAGCAGGTGTCATTACAGAAATAGCAAGTTTTTGAACTTATGAAGGTTCAAACTTATCTGTTTTGATTTGATCATTACTCAATCACTTTGTAAAGCACATATATAGTTTCTTGGTGTCATTTGGAAGCTCAAGGAGTCTCCTAACCATATCTGAAGAGAAGAAAGGGCAGGTGAGAAGCAGGTCTAGCAGCACCGCCTTGATCTTCTGATTGTACCCAGCCATCACTTCCAACAGTGGTATCAGAGCAAAACAAGGTAATCATGGGTGATGGTTTCCCTTCCTTTATTGACAAATTGGATAGAAATAACTACCAGGCATGGTCATTAAGAATGAAGACTTATCTACAAGGGAGAAGCTTGTATGGATACATATCAGGAGATGAGGAGTTGCCCTCATTCAAAACCAGAGGCCTACCTACAAAGGATGAGCATGAGAGACTAAATCAATGGTGTGCTAAAGATGCTTTAGCAAGGTCATATCTTCTAAACTCTATTTCTGATTTCCTTCTACCTCATGTTCGGAACTGTAAGACTTCCCAAGAGACTTGGGAGACCTTGTCAACATATTTCTCATCAAGCACAAGGGCCAGAAAGAATCAGCTATGGATTGAGTTTACAACTCTTAGGAAGCAATCAAAACAATGTGTTTCAGATTTTGTCACCAAAGTCAAGGATATAGCAGATCAACTTGCAAGTGTTGGAGAAGAGATTGAAGAAGAGCAAATTGTTAGACAAGTGATCAATGGACTCAAAGCAGATGACAAGTGGGAGAGCTTTACTACTGCAATGGACTTGTACATGGACATTCAAGCACCTGATCTAACAACTCTGATTGGACAACTCTTTACACATGAAGCCAAGATCACAAAGAATGGAGAGCAATCAAAAGGTAACAATCCCTCTGCCCTATATACAGATAAGAAGTCTAAAGATAAGGGTAAAAGCAAAAAAGTTGATGATGAAGGATCCACCTCCCAAGCAAACTATGCAGGGAGAGGTAGATCATCTAGAGGTAGGGGCAGAGGAGGTAAGTCAGGTAGGGGGAGACCCTATAATCAATCTCCATGCAATATTTGTGGCTTGTCTAATCATACTACAGATGAATGCTACAAAAACTACAAGAACCAAAGAGGAAGAGGTCACCAAAGAGGAGGATACTCCCAAGGTAGAGGCAGATTCAATCAATCTCAAGGCTACCATGGCTACAACAATAATTACAACAATAGCTACAATCACAATGGCAATTATCAAGGAGGATACAGGAACAGAAAGGATTACAATAATTATGCAGAGGATCAAGATGATTCCTTGTTGATTATGAACATGACATCTAAATCAGGTATCAATGATGATCATTTGTTCTATATTGATTCAGGTTGCTCTAACCATGTAGCTGGGAATGTTGCCCTACTCTCTGATTTGGAAGAACCTAAAGGTAAGCACCAAGTGCAGACAGGTGATGACACTAAGCATTCAGTGGTTAAAGTAGGTAATGTCAAAACAAGTGATGGTAATCAGAACTTGCTAAGCAGAGTATTGTATGTTCCAACAATCACCAAGAATCTGATGAGTGTAGGTCAGATTGTTGAAAAAGGTCTACAGGTCAGGTTCACTCAACATGGTGCATTTGTAGAGGATCCAAAACATGGATTCAGAAGGATAGCCAAGGGAGAGAAGTCAGGTAGATTATTCACCTTTGAACTTGAAGATACTAAAAATATTGCCTTGTATAACTATAGGGACCAAACCCTATCAGAATTGGAAATGTGGCACAAGAGATTGGGTCACATTGGAGAGAGAACCATAAAGCAAATGAGCAGAGATCAATGTGTGCTTGGGATACCTAATGTATCCAAGCAACACATGATATACAAGTGTGGGGCTTGTCAATTTGGTAAGTCACACAGGTTGCCATATACCAAAAAAGGATTTATGCATGAAGATTACTTGGAATTGGTGCATACAGATGTTTGGGGACCAAGCAAGGAGCCATCCATATCTGGATCAAGGTACTATGTATCTTTTATAGATGATTATAGCAGATGGACTGTCTTGTACTTCATGAAACATAAAGATGAAGTATTTAATTGCTTCAAAAAGTATCTTGCATTGGTAGAGAATCAAACAGGCAGACATTTGAAGAGGTTAAGGTCTGATGGTGGAGGAGAATACTTCTCCAATGACTTTGAAGACTTCTTGCAGGAAAGAGGCATCAAGAGGGAGATTACCACAAGGTACTCTCCTGAACAAAATGGGGTAGCTGAAAGAAGAAATAGAATCATTGTGGAGACAGCTAGGTCTATGCTCAATGAGAAGAAACTACCAAACTATCTTTGGGCAGAGAGTGTATCTACTGCCACATACTTAATCAACAGGTTGCCATCAAAGACACTTGATGGAATGACACCCTATGAGGCTTGGCATGGTAAGAGACCTTCTCTGGATCATTGCAAAATCTTTGGGTGTGTTGCATATGTGCATATTCCCTCACAGGTAAGGGGAAAGCTAGACCCTAAGGCTGAAAAGTGTATCTTTATTGGTTATGATTTGAATCAGAAAGGATACAGGTTCTATAACCCCTCAAACAAAGGCTTCAAGATAAGCAGAGATGTAATCTTTGATGAAAATGATTCATGGTATGATAATGAGTGCAGGAAAGTAAGCCTACCTTATGATATGGAAGAAGACTTTCCAAAGCTTGTTAGACAAGAACCAACTCAGAATGAGGATACAAGTTCAGATGATGAAGACACCATCAACATTGAAGAATTCAAAGCTTGGAAATCCAAAGGGAAGATGAAGTTGAAGCAACTTGAAGACAATCCAGAATCCTCAACTCAAGCTATGAGGAGATCTTCAAGGGAAAAGAAGAAACCTATTAGGTATGGATATGATACTTCACTTGTAACCAAGCACTCTGTATATCTTGCAAAGGATATCTTAAGTGAAGAACCAGGTACATTTGAGGAAGCTATTACTAAACCAGAATGGAAGGAAGCAATGGATGAAGAAATGGAGGCTCTCAAGGAGAGTGATACTTGGGACTTGGTACCCAAGAAGGACTCCATGAAGGTCATAGGATCCAGATGGATCTACAAACTCAAAAGGAACTCAGATGGCACAATAAGCAGGTACAAAGCTAGGTTGGTAGCCAAGGGTTTTGCACAAACCCAAGGCATTGATTATGAGGAGACATTTTCTCCTGTGGCAAAGATGCCAACTATCAGAATTATGGTGAGTGTAGCTGCATCCAAGAATTGGAACATGTACCAATTGGATGTGAAGAATGCATTCTTAAATGGATGGATATCTGAAGAGGTCTACATGTCACAACCACCTGGCTATGAGGACTCCAATAAGGTAAATCATGTGTGCAAATTGAAGAAAGCTCTGTATGGATTGAAGCAGGCACCTAGAGCATGGAACTATAGGTTGACAACCTATCTATTGGATCAAGGATTTGTGATGAGTAAAGCAGATACTTCATTGTTTATAAAGAAGAACAATTCAGAGGTAATATACTTGTGTGTCTATGTTGATGACATCATTGTTACAGGAAATGATGTTCAAGGAATTAGACACATCAAAGGTCAAATGATGAAGGAATTCAAGATCAATGATCTTGGATTATTGAAGTACTTCCTAGGGCTTGAATTGGTCTACACAAATTCAGGTATATTCATTACTCAGAAGAAGTACATTCAGGACATGGTCAAAAAGTTTAATTTGCAGGAAGCTAAAGTCTCAAACATTCCTATGGAGGTCAACCACAAACTCAGTGCACATGAAGGAGAAGAACTCAAAGATATTACAGGTTACCAAAGTTTGGTAGGTAGTCTTAATTATGCTACCTTAACAAGGATTGATATCTCATATGGTGTTAGTGTACTTAGCCAATTTATGCATAAGCCAAGAGTACCACATTTGGAGGCAGCCAAGAAGATAGTAAAGTACCTAAAGGGAACACAAAATCATGGTTTGTATTATCCATATTCATCAGACATTGATATGAAGGTATACTCAGATGCAGATTGGGCAGGTTGTAAGGATGACAGGAGGAGTACATCTGGTTACATATGCTTTGCAGGTGATAAACCAATTTCTTGGTCATCCAAGAAACAACCCACAGTGGCTCTATCATCTACTGAGGCAGAGTACAGAGGGCTAGCCAATGCCACTCAAGAAGCAATATGGTTGAAGCTACTATACTCAGAATTGGGCCTATATACAAGGCCACCTATTATATTTGGTGATAACACAAGTTCACTTCATTTAGCTGCTAATCCTGTGTATCATGCTAGGAGAAAACACATAGAGGTGCATTACCACTATGTGAGGGAGAAACTACTCAGCAAAGAAATACAATTATCATATGTGTCCACTAATATTCAATGTGCAGATTTGCTTAAAAAAGCTTTGGATGGGAGCAAGCTATGCAGGTTTAAATCCATGATTGGATTACAGAATATCATTGAAGACTAAAGATGAAGACTCAAGCAAGTGTTTGGCTTGAGGGGGAGCTGTTGGTGCAAACAAGCCTTAACACTTGGCTTTGCTTTGTGCCTTTGAAGACCCAACATGAAGATTGGACTATTGAACCCTTGGAAAGCATAAAAGTTTAGACCCTTGGATGATACATTCACAAGAGTCAATAATCATGTGAACCTAGTCTTATTGATTCTTACTTTTATCTCATGTAAAAGTCCATGTGACTTTATCAACATTGTAATCATACCTACTAGACTAGAGTCGTGGAAAAATTAGATGATCTAGTTGAGGGAATATCTCCCTAAGTCTAGTGGAGAGAATCTTTAATTTGAATTCAAATTCAAATTCATTCAAAACTCCTATAAAAGTCAATGTAAAAGTCGCGGGTTATGTTACACTCTTCCCGAGGCCAATCCATGCAAATTGGTGAGTGTGTGAGAGCTACTACCTAGCCTACACCTCAGAGTACCATTGTGCATTACATCTCTTGCCAATGGGAATGTACATTTGATAGTATCAATACATATACTCATAGTTCTCTACTCTGTGTTTTCTCTGAGTGACTACCTCCAAGTCTGTCAACTTCAACAGAGCATATCTCAAGATCTACTGAACCAAAATTGATGATCCAGGGCTCATTGGAACCAGCTCAAAGCAGTCTACAACACTACAAAGTTTCAAGTCAATCTATTCAGCCAATTGGGAGAAATCGCTGTCGAAGTGATCACTGGTATATTTCTGTGTGATTCCTAAAAAGTCGGGGGTGTCCCTGTTTTTGCTAAACATCATGCTAAGTGTATAGTTTGTCATTTGGAGTGATTTAACTTGCTAATGGTAGCTTGTTAAGTTAATTTAATACTCCCAGAAGGAATTAGACCAATTGTAAGTGTGCTGGACACACTGAGCTTAGGACTGAGCAGGTGTCATTACAGAAATAGCAAGTTTTTGAACTTATGAAGGTTCAAACTTATCTGTTTTGATTTGATCATTACTCAATCACTTTGTAAAGCACATATATAGTTTCTTGGTGTCATTTGGAAGCTCAAGGAGTCTCCTAACCATATCTGAAGAGAAGAAAGGGCAGGTGAGAAGCAGGTCTAGCAGCACCACCTTGATCTTCTGATTGTACCCAGCCATCACTTCCAACAGTGGGCACATAAGCTAAATATCTCTAGTGGAGAACCTCTCCCTGACATAATCATAGTGCACCTCAATGTGCTTTGTGTGAGAATGGAACAGAGCATTCCTCACAACTGCAAATGTGCTCTAACTGTTTGCAAAATATGTTCATGATAGAAAAGTGATGAATACCCAAATCACTCAAAAGGTATGTGAACCATACACATTCAAGAGTCATTGTGAAAGATGCCCTATACTCAGCCTCACAACTCAAAGTTGCCATAGCTATTTCTTAATCATCCAACATTTGCATATGATATCAAGCAAAAACCACTAGTGGGCACATGAGTTCCATAGCAGCCAACCAAGTTTGAGTCACAAAAAGCATGTAAATTTGTTGGTAATGATCTCCCCATGGGATAAAACAACCTAAGTAGATGGGTACCACTCAAGTAGAAAATGATGTGCTTAACCAATACTTGACACCTCTGAATTGCATAAACGTCCTCATCTGTAAGACAAAAAATTGAATATTAGGTTGACTTATGCATAAGAAAATCACGCACCCAACAAACTCTTGATCGATGTGGAGCTCGACATGCAATTGTATGACTTTGATACTTTTATGTGTGTTTTTTCCATACTTTGCCAGGGGTCAATGGATTTTGATCCAAATCTTCTAGAACCAACTACATCACTCGAGTCCAGAACAAGATTAAGAACTATCAAAGTTCACAGCATTGTGCCAACATTGCATAACAGATATGATATCTGATTATGGATTTAAAAAGGGAAGTGCAGACTTGTTCCACTAGTTTACAAAGAGATAGATAGGAGATAAAAGAACTAAATATATTATGGTTCAATCTTGGAATATAAGAATAGAGTGCGGAGTATGGCCCTCTACAGTCAGACAACTCTACCGCTGACTTCTATAGAAATGCCTTTTAGATAGAGAGTTGCAATAAAGAGTCAAAAGAGGAAACCGGACTTAGATGTAAAGAAATCAATAATTTTAGGACCCTTATCACAGAAGCTCACTAGCACGATCACGATACTTGCCCTCTCACTTCCCAAGAACTTTTGCAAGGATATTGTAGTCGCACCAGGAGGCAAAATATGACAGCCAATGAGGTTGATGGTCCTTGTTGGAAGTCTTTGGCTAGAAATAGAGAGACTCAAAACTCCACAAGAAAAAGAGAAGTAGAAGGGTTGTTGCCAACTGCACATGCCTAGTCGCCTTTGTGATCACCACCTTCATTGACCCTTCGTAGCATCACCCACCTTCAAGGTGCCTAAACACCACACGGTTCCCTAATGGCACACTAGCACTTTGCACTCAAACTAACCCAAAGGTGCCACTACCTTGGCTTCCTTCACCAATACGTTGAATAGGAAGAACTTCACCTAGAATACTACTCCCTTTCTCCAACTTTCTACACACATAAATCTTTTGGCTGCACCTACTTCTCTCATAGTATCCTCTCCTTCACAAGCACACAACTCTTGGACCTCTCTTTCATGACTTTCCCCACTTCCTACTTTTGTCTTACACTTCCACATTTCCTAGAGTTTCCTTTGGCATGATGATATCTTCCTAATTATTTCTCTTATGCCACTAATTGCAACACTACATCTACTTGCAAACTCTCTAGCACTTATTGCTATTCGGACTCCTCGCACATGCACAAACAAGATTGTATGCATGTTGCCAGCTTAAGTCTCTTCCATGATAGTATGTTAGCCCACTCTTCTCTATCTCTATGATAAAAATTCATAAAAATTGATCCCCCTCAAGTTGCCGATATGGCTGTTTATATAGCGTGAAGATTCTCCTACCTACCAATAAACTTCGAGATTCTCTTCACTTGCATCTCCATACTATACAATGATTGTTATGATGTGTCCCTATAATGACTAATACCTCACATGGAGATGATGCACGAGTTGCTAGCTCATCCTTCTAAATGGCATTGTAAGTGGATGAGGATAGTAAGAAATGTGGAGGAGGAGTGTTATTATTTTGATTACATCGGCAATCATCGTGGTAATAAGATGGGACCACTAACACATTCAAAAAAGAATGGATGATGTTCAAGTATCAAATCACACCTAGTCATTAGAACTTGGGTTGCCAAAATACTAGGTCAATGAGCCCTAGGAGGTACCATGAGACTCTAGACCACTTGGCCACTTAGATGGTTGAGTACCAAAATCATAAGACATCAGACTGTGAGACATTGAAGTTGAGTGTAACTTAACCTTCTTTGCCGAGATTTCAAATGCCTTTTTTCCACGACATTTCATGACTCATATGGTTCCCACCACCAAAAGTCCCTCCATAGCGGAGTGGACAGAAAAAAAGTTCAAGGATCAAAGAGAAAGGTGAAAGGTCAATCCTACCTACACAGGAGGATTGGAATAAGGGAGAATGATAGGGACTTATTGTGGAGTCAAACATAAGGATCCTACTTATATAAAATATTGAGGAAAATCACAATGTACTATATACAAGGTGGTATTGATTACGTGTGATACGATTTGAGCCTAGATACATTCAGAAATGGTAAATGCTCATCTCTTAGTGTAGGTATGTAGATTGCTCCTTGACTCACTAAAGTTAGTTGTTCATATCCCCATACAAGTGTACTTCTAAAGTTCGTGAACACAGTGATTAACTTCTACAAGCCAATAGGTTTTCTTAACCAAATCATTGTTGGGACTTGCTTCATAGATTGTCATAGTCTTTCCTGAGGTCAGGTGGCTCGAGCTATGCATTTTCATCATGTTGGGTTTCCCTTCCTTTGGTTAGTTTTCTAGATTTTCCATGACATTCCTTGCTTTTGTTCTCTCAGTATCCACTTTGTAGCCAACAAGAAGAATTCTCTTCTATAAGAGAATTCTCTTCCACGAGTAGTTTTACCACCTCCTTATCTTGTAGCAACTGCCATCATGCTATATTGACTTCATGCTCCTCTTGAGTCACACTCCTTCCTCCATCTTTCCAGTCTCGTATGAGCACTTCTTGCCTTTGATATTTGCTATTGGAATCCTCCTTTTCATCTTGTGGGTTCCTACTCGAGGTTGCAGTATAACATGGAGGAGATTCTTCATATATCCACTCTTGTAATGAAGTATCAATGCCCAATCTAGGATAATTAGAGCTTGTCTCCATAAATAATTTCTTCAACATATTGCAATCATGTACCCACATAAAGTTACACCCCCAATTTGGGATCACCTTAGCATATCTAAGCCAAGGCCATCCCAAATGTAAGGGAAATCCTCCAAATAAGAGAGGAAGTCCTAATACCATGAACTACAAGGTGAACACAGGCCCCTCCATCATCAATATCAACCTCTCAACTACTCCGATAGGCTTTACCTAACTCTAGTCCACTACAACAGATCGACGGTATACCAAGGTTTTTTCCGAGGGAAATGAACGCGGCTTTTTTTGTGGCGACACCGGTGCAAAGGTCGGTATGCGCGTCGGTATCAAAGCGCCGGTATGGCATCAGTATAAACGTCAGTATGCACGTCGGTATATGCATCGGTATATGCGTTGGTATTATCGGTGCTCATACTGACGCCCGCACTGGGAATATCATTGCATATACCGTCGGTTGCTGGGTGTACTGGCGCATATACCGATGACATTATTGGGAGTACCGTCGCGTATACCGACGACCATACCTGCAAAAATTTTTTTGGGCAGAGTGTGTTGTCTTTTGCTACAGCAACATTACCATGATGTTGCTTAACAAAAGACAATACAGTCTGCCCAAAAAAAACCGAGTACATGTGATGTGTACTCTAAAACCGAAATATGATTTCATGAAACAGAGAATTATTGGACACAAAAGAGATAATAAGAATGAACCATGAACCATGTACAAAAGAAGTTATATATTTCAATAATGAAGCATGTACAAGAGTGTGGCAAACCGCTGTCATATATGACGCTTTTACAAAATGTGGCAAAGCAATGCATTGCCATATGAAAATCAAATACAAAATTTTGGTGTGCCACTGCCATACGCATGCAAAGAACGTTCCATATCAACAGTCTTGCAACAAAGAACATTAATGGAATGAGATAAATTCACATGAAAATTACAAACAACAAGTAAAAACCAAGTTTATAAATTAATTACCTCATCGCAAATGCTCCCATGAAATGGCCGCACCGCGTCCCTCCAAGTCCTCCAATAGTGCAATCAACTGATGATGATATCCATAAGACTCCTCCATTTGTGTTGGAGGACGACCCATTGCCAGCTCCTGAAACAAATATACAAAAGATTAGAGGAACATACATGAGAAATTTAACACAAATAAATTCAATAAATGAAATGGTACTTACAAACTCATGACGCATCGTGTCATATGCACCGTTTCCCAAATGTGACGGTCCAATCGTATCTAAACGTGTGACTGTGGTATCTCACTACTGGTGATATCGGTCAGGAGTCTGCTGCTGATCGTCACGAATCATGTCAAACTCCTCAGCATCTAACCATATAGGCTTTGATAAGCCTGCTCTGAAAGCATCACGAGCCTCGGATCGTTGATGGAACATCACCTCATGTGCGGTGTGCAGAATCCACTCTGAACTGAGAAGAGACTGTCCATCGGTTGGTCGGAACTCCTGATAAATCATCTGTGTGATATAATTCTTCCAGACTTTATCTTGTTCACTCCATTTCAGCATGATAGAGTGTCCAAACTGGATGGAGCAAAGCTGTCGTATGCGTGCATGCATTGCTTTGCCAGTCGCATCCATCACCGGAGCTCCATCTCAGATACTATACACCTTGGAGTCATCATGGTAATGAGCACCCCAAGGTGTACGTGGTGTTCCACGTGGTGTACTATGTGGCGTACCTACATCTAAGGTACTCGTCTTAGGAGTAGAAGTGGGCGACACAACGTCTGTCGCACTGCCTCCACAATAGCTGCCTCCTCCGCCTCCATACCTACTTGTAGATCCACTCCTAGAACCTCCTGCTTGAGAGTGTGACCTCGATCTATGAGACGGGCCAGAACTTGTATCGCGCTGAGGTGTCGAACGCACATGTCTAGTAGACCCTGTAGGAGATGGCTGAAAAGATGGTTGTGGTGGAGTCACAAGGCTAGGAGACATACCTCTTGCGGGAGTAGCACCACCCGCAGGAGTGACACCGGCAGGAGTGACACCGGCAGGAGTGACACCGGCAGGAGTGACACCGGTAGGAGTGACACCGGCGGGAGTGAGGCCAATGGGAGTGAGGCCAGGAGGAGTGCTACCACAAGCGATCCAATACTGTGATGCAGCAGCATATACGCGGGAGGAACCTGAGAGATGAACTCCAAAAACTGCTCCTCTGTCATGGAATGTGGAGTGACTGGAGGATTGTCTCCCATCCTGCTCTGTAACAAAAGAACTCAAATAATTAGTATGCGATAATAAAAGTAATATAGAGAATAAACAAAAGAAATTTATTCAAAAGTCCTCTAGTCTAGCATCCTCTTGAAGATCCTATGAATTGAGAATATCTATCTCTATATTGATGGCTTCTAAATCGCTTGTGTTGCAGAGCAAAGAGAGCACGAGGTAGCGAAAAAGACGGGCCCCAAAATTTTTCCGATTTGGACACCCAATTTTTGTATTATCACCATTCTTGTAATATATTTTCATATGTAAATGCACTAGAGGAGTCCTCTAGATGCATCACCACAGAAGATTAGAAACTTACCCATGAAAATTAGTAGAAAATTAGTCTTTTAGTGAATAAAGTGCAAGTCTCTTGTGTGAAAAGGACCATTTTTAGGGCACAAGTATATAAGTCAATTTGTGACTCTTTGTAAAGACTTTTGGCTATTGTGAGAATCAAGAGCACAGAAATTCGAATTTGTGTCTTCTCCTCTCTATATCTTCTTCTTTGTGAGCTTGTATGCATGTGTGTTGCTTGGAAAGAGTGCTAGAAAGTGTTGTCTATCCATGAAAGTGTTTGTTTGCTGTGGTTAAGGTGTGTGTGAAGTGGAGGAAGTGCTGAAGTGTAGGAAAGTCAATCCCGCGACTCAATATTCTGCCCATAACTTGAAGTAGGAGCGTCAAAATTGAGTGAAAATACCACCATTGGATGTGTGTTCTCGAGAGCTTCGAAATACATATGCTGTTCGCTATATTTGGAGTTCAGAGCTGAGAGAAAAGCTTGATTTACTGTTGGATGATGTTCCAAGTATCGTGACACCATGACTGAAAGTTGAAGCTTGTTTGGATTAGTCTTTGCCTTGTTTGCACTCCTTGAGTAACTCATTTGCATTGATCGTCATTTGAATGCATGTCTTCATACACTCGGTTAGGTTTATATACTCATCGGATTGATAATTAAAGCGTGAATCCCCACTATATGCACTTAAGGGGGATTGAGGTATAGTCTCTTTCTCCACAAGTCCCTAAGTTGGTTCTTAGGTACACACGTTTCTTGGCGCCGTTGCCGGGGAGTGTCGAATCAAACCGACATTCGTGTGATGGTAAGTAGCTTTTTGCATTGAAGTGAGAGGAGGAGTAGTGATTTTCTCTTCCTTGGTAAGTCACTTTCAGCCACACTTACTACTTCTCACTTTTGAAGTGTGTGTAGTGAGTTATTAGTCTAGGGAAGTGAGTGGAGTGAATAGAGTAGGAGTAAGGGAGTAGGTTAAGTATTTGGAGTAGCTTTCAGTTCTTGGTCTTGTTGTTTTTTTAGTGAGTAGGAAAACTCAAAAGTATAAAAGCTAAAAAATGCCATTTTGTAAGTCACTTGTGCTCAAAGCAAGTGTCATGAGAAACTGTTGCCGAGTATTGTGGACGAAGATCTGAGCATTCTGAGCTACGCAAAACAAGTCAGAGGGGGTAGGGAGCTGAGATAGAGTCCTAAGGTAAGCACATGTATCATTCTCTCAGCTTCATTACATAAATCAAGCTTTTCAGAAGAAAACGATCTGCGACAGGTATCGTGAGGGTTTTACAGCGGGTAGAAGGTGTATTTTGTGTGATACAGAGAGTGAGGAGAGGGTAGATGAACCTGGAAAACATTTGTCTTTCATTCAAAACCCAAAAAACTCCAGCAAAAAATTGAAAAAGGGTCAAGTATCGTGTTCTCCTGTGGTCGAGTATCGCGATACCTCACAAGTATCGTGATCTCCTGTGGTTGAGTATCGCGATACTTCCCAAATATCGTGTATCGTATTGCTCCCGATCGCGATACTTCACCAAGTATCGTGTATCGTATAACTACCGATCGCGATACTTCACCAAGTATTGTGTATCGAGTATCTTTTTTTGGAGTATCGAGTATCGCTTTTCCCTGTGTATCGAGTATCGTGTGTAACCAAGTATCATATATCGTATAAATACTAATCCCGATACTTCACCAAGTATCGTGTATTGCGTTTACTCAAGTATCGGGTATCGCCTTATCGAAGTATCGGGTATCGTGTTCACTGAAGTATCGAGTATCGCCTTTTGCCCCATCGCGATACTTCATAGGTATCGTGTATCGTGTGAATCAAGTATCATGTTCATCCAAGTATCGAGTATCGCCTTTTTTGAAATATCGAGTATCGTGTGATCCTCGATCACGATACCCAACAAGTATCGTGTATCGTGCTATCTCAGGTATCGTGTTCACCCAAGTATCGAGTATCGTTTTATTGAGGTATCGTGTATCATTTGGTTCAAGATCAAGTATCATGAAATTTTGAGTCAAGTATCGTGACTTGAGATTTCATATTCAGTCCTTCGTCAGCTAAATTTTTCTAGAATTCTGACCCATAGTGAAGAGTTCTAGAAGCTAAAGGTTAGCAAGGGCTGATCAGAGCTTTTAAGTGGATGAACCTGAGATCTGGAAGAACCCTAGGAAGCGGAAGGAGTGTGATCTCTACTGTAGGAAGTGTAGCTGAACCAAGTAGCCGCTCACATTATTCTGAGACCTCTAGTGAGTCAGAAGAAGAAATTCATATGGCTTCAGAGGATATGCAAAACATTGTACCAATGATTGGCATGATGTCAATTATTGAGGGAGAATATCGAACCTCTTTAGAATATGTGACCACTAATCAACATGAGATCCCCATATACCTAGAAGGACTAAACCGATCAGTGGTCAGGCTGAAGAAAGCTTCAGATGCTTACATAGTGCCTAGACCAGTAGTTAAATATTCAGGAGGATTTTATAGGGATAAACGGGACATTCAGTATGTGGTTACAGAACATCCGGAAAACATTAATGAACTTGGGGAAGAAAACAATGCTCATAACCCTCATGAAGAAGGAAATGAAGAGCAAGTGACCACACCTAGAGGGAGATCTACTCTTATTAGGGTTTGGAGAGGAGACGTGATTCCCCAAGATGACTCCTTAATGGATGTATATTTGATCAATGGAATGGAGCATCTCCTTAGAGCCCACTCTTCATTATGGGAAGCAGCCCCTAACCTAGTAACTGTCTATGAGTTACAAGATCCTTACTGCTCCACCATTATCACATATTTGGACAAAAACCAGAGGAGGTATTGGCCCCTAACAGATTCAGAGAGAGCTGGGTTGAAATATCAGAACATTCCAGTGTTTCCCTCGAGGGATCAAGCCACTACTTCACAAAACCCACATGGAACCTCTCAGAATAATTCATTTCAGCAGTCAGGACAAACACAACAAACTCAAATCCCGGTTAGACCACATGTGCAGTTTGCTATGCCTGCAGATAACCCTAATTATAGGCCTGAGCCACCTGTTGACCCATGGAATGGAATTCCTGCCCCAGTTAGACCACCGGTAGCAAGAGGACCTAGTATACCTATTGGAAGACCAGTGTTCCCTGTGATGCCTAGACCGCCTGAAGGAGGAAGAAGATTAAGGCCAATTCAAGTAGCAAAATGCATGAGAAATCATTATGATGGCTCTAGTGAACCTTACAATCATATAGCTGAATTCAAGCGAGTAATCAGAGCCGAACAGGTAGAAGATTTTTTGATCCAATATGAATCTTTTGGTCTAACTCTGACAGACACAGCTTTAGCTTGGTTCCAGCCATTAGATCCTAACAATTTTCAAAATATGGAACAAGTCTAACAAGAAATGATTGAAGAATTCACTAAGTGTGGAATTAAAAACAACTTGTCATCATTGATCCATAGCTTTAAGCAAGCTCCAACAGAATCAGTGAGATTGGCAGCAAGAAGATTCAAACAATATGTGGATAGATGCCCAGTGGAAGAGAGACCCACCCAAAACAAAATGGTGTCATTATTTTTGGAAGGATTATTGAATGGATCATTAAGATATGTGGTGTATGTGAAGAGAGTTCAAACCTTGCAAGAATGCATGAAAGAATGTATTGACTTAGAAGACAATCTAGCAGAGGATCTGAAAAATACCTCAAAGTAGCGTGAAAAGTGAAGATTCAGCCAGCAGCACATCAAACCCTAAGAACAATGTTGAGGAAATAGCCGACCTAGCAGCAAAGAAGCTGAACATCCAAGGACAGAGGAACTACCCCAACAACCCAATGAGAGTACCCATGCTTAGGAGATGTATGCATTGTGGAGGAGATCATCCTTCTCATTTGTGCACTAGGGGAATAGTCCCACCACCTGCTTATGCTTACAATAGACCACTCATTCCAGGACCTTTACAATATTGTAGCATAGAACAAAAATACACAAATCACAGCTCAGAAAATTGCCCTTACAATAGGCAAGCAAGACCAACACAACCACTCATTAGACCTTACGGATACCCTCAGAGAGATCAAGGAGGTGAAGCCTTTACATATCCCACATATCAGCAGTAGGCACCAATACCACGACCCTATGCTTATCAAGGATATACTCAACCACAACCAGTGTTAGGACAACAACCACCCCATCCTCAGAATGTTGTCCCAGTAAAAATAGCTCAACCTGAAGAAAACTTAGAGAGAGCAATAGTCCCAGCCACACCATTGACTAGTAATGAACCATATGACTCATCTTATGACCACAGTCAAGGAAACTATCCCAATTATGATGGCACTATGATAGAATATGGACAAGTGTACGAACCCTATGCCTATGGCATGGAAGTACCAGATAGTGCATATGGATATGAGCAGGACTATGTGTCATTAATGTACATAGCCCCTAGGGCACCCATACCCACCCGACCTATGAACAGACCGCCTGTACCTAGAGGACCATGTTATAGATGTGGAGGTGATCACTATATCAGAGAATGTACACTACCCAACCCACCACCACCACAACGAGTCTGGGAAGGCTACTGTAGTGATTGTGGTAAGGAACACCTTTTCAGAGATTGTCCCAAGAACCCCAACAAGGTTACATCCAATGTGCAAATCAATGTGATAGAAGTAATCGAATCATCAGGGAGCGATAAGGAATACACCGTGCCATTGAAAGCAATAACTAGAGCCAAAGCTAGAGAGACCCCAGACAAAACTGAGGAAAACAATCAAAGCTATAGAGAAGTGAACACACCCACACCTCAGAGAGTTGAAGACTCAGAAGAGCCTGAGAAAAGTATTGTAAGCAAACGGACACAAAGATGGAAGAACCGTAGAGATAGGATAAAGGAAAAGAAGTTACTGCAGAAGAAGGAAAATGAGAAGAGCGAACAAAACCCAAAAGAGGAACAAAAATTTGAAGAAGAAAATAAAAATGGAAAGCATAAAAAAGAAGAGGTAGGATGAGTTTTAGCAGATCCCATGCCTGAAGAATTAGCCATGTGGATTCAGGCATACAAGGCACGAATAAAAGCAGGACCTACCATAGAACAACATGAAAGAGAATATCCTAGAGGTGATCTAGAGAAAGAGAGGTTGGAGATCTGCAAAAAATTAATAGAAGTCGCTCAACAAACCTTAGAAAAACCTGCGCTGCCACTACCCAATACCTGAGTTTTCGAAAGAGAATTCCAAGAGTGTGTCATTACTAATGATCACGAGAAACCCGAAGCAGGTAAGACACATAATAGAAATTATGGTGAGGATAAAAGGGAAGGTTCCATTGTTCCCGAAGTAGAAGGGGAATGGCCTAAAGATTTGTGGGCAAGAGTCCAAGAAGACAGATGGAAGAAAGTGGAAGGAATTGAACCGCCCTTTGAAGAGCTAGAAGCAGAAGATGAAATAGAGGATTCAATACCTGAGTTGAATTCAGACGAAATATTACCAATTGATCCAAGTAACGAAGAAAATGATAGTGTAAAGGTTTTGCCAAATTACACAGGAGAGTACGAACGTAATTCGGAGCTATATTGCATTCCCTCAATGAGAAAAAAAGAACAGAACCCATCAGTCCAAACATCGGATATCATACAACACCTTAGAAAAGTAAAAATCCCTTGTACCCTAACATTGGAAGAACTTTTGAAGATCAAACCACATTTGAAGGAGAAACTGACTAGTCAATTGGAGATCAAGACGGAAGAAAAAGAGGTATCTGATGAAGTAAATACAGTAAAGATCCCAATCGATAAGGTTGGAGATTTTAGTGAGGGAGATGAAGGAAACACTTGCCTTCCAATTACCTACAGGGGTTACACCACCAAAGCCATTTTAGATACAGGAGCTGGAGTAGGAATAGCAACTAAGGAAATTTGGGAAAAATGGGGAAAACCAGCTCTAAGACCAACACGCATGAAGATACGAATGGCAGATGGACACACTGAACGACCCTTGGGATTATTGGAACGAGTGGTTTTTACCACTTGTAGAGTTGAATTCGAGCACACTTTAGCAATCTGTCAATTTGAAAGGCCTAGCAATTATGAAATGATACTTGGAAGACCTTTCATGAGGCAATTAAAGGTAGTGCAAGATTGGGGAAAAGATGCAGTATATTTACAGCATGAGGGAACCACTACAAGAATAAATCTCCACACATACACATATCAAGATGTACCCCCCTTACAATGGAATCAGATTCATAAGGAGGAAGATAATCAGTCGATCCATAGTATAGGTTCAAGTGATCAATCATGGATGAACGAAGACACTCATCTATGGATATGCCAAACTGCGAAAAAGGAGGAGGATAGGAGAAAAGGATGGTAGCAAAAGCAAGGAGTTGCTAGATCAGTACAAGATCCAACCTATATGCCTCAAATACTCTTAGATGAAGAATTTGAACCTCACGGTTGGATGGAGATTTTAGCTACTCTCGATGTGTGTGTAAACGAAGAGGTAATAACCATGAATGAATGCATTGATGAGGAAGGATATGACGTTAGTCTATATGTGGTAGTCCTTCAAGAGGCTGAAGAAGGAGAAGTCATAGAAAAGGAATGGAAGGAAGACTATGAGAGCATTGAAATGTAGCAAGAACACATGGAAACAGAAAATGAAACTCAAGAAATAAGTGTCATAGCTAATGAAGTAAATCAAGAACCAACACAGGAAGAGGAGCTTGGATTAGAAAAAGCAAAAAGTGATGAAGAAAACAAGCCTCAAGACCAATTGGAAGTGCCCGCCCACTTCAAAAACTATGAAGTAGAAGAGAGGAGAATTGCTATTCAAATGCCAAAACGAGAAGCACAGCCAGGAATAGCATATGACAATAAAGAACAGACCAAGAAGATAGTAGTAACCTTAGAGGAAGGAGAAGAACGATGTACTTTCATAGGACAGGATGTCTCAGTGGAGGAAGAACAAGAGTTAATACGCCTCATAAGGGAATACCGGGATGTCTTTGCCTGGACCTATAAGGACTTGAAAGGAGTGGATCCATCTATATGTGCTCATAGAATCCCTATGACATCCGAAGCCAAACCTTCCAAACAAAGACCGTACACATACAATGATGTATACTCAGCAAAGGTAAAGGAAGAGATAGATAAGTTGTTAGATGCTGGGTTCATATATGAGATTGAGCACACGGAATGGGTGTCACCTTTGGTGGTTGTACCGAAAAAGAATGGGAAGTTAAGAGTATGCATAAATCTAAAAAAAGTTAATGCCGCTACCATAAGAGACAGTTACCCATTACCCATCACGGATCATCTTTTGGAAAGAGTGGCAGGAAAGGAAGTGTATAGTTTTTTGGACGGCTTTTCAGGATATAATCAGGTAGCCATTGCTCCTGAAGATCAACATAAAACAGCCTTTGCAATTGAATGGGGAGTATACGCCTTTAGGGTTATGCCCTTCGGCCTAACCAACGCCCCAGCCACTTTCCAAAGATTGATGTGCCATGTATTCATAGAATTCTTGAGGAAGAGTATGGAGGTATACGTGGATGATCTATGTACTTATTCAGCTGTACGATCAGAGCATATCCCTGAACTAGGAAAGATCTTTGTCAAATGTCGACAATATCAAGTATGCCTCAATCCAGAAAAATGTGTCTTCATGGTTCGACAAGGAAAGATATTGGGATATATTGTCTCTAAAAATGGAATTTCAACTGATGAAGACAAAATCAACGTAATTCTAGATTTACCGAGACCAAAGACTGCTAAAGAAGTACAAGCATTTATGGGACATTGCGGATACTATCGAAGATTTATACATATGTATGCCATAATTGCTAGACCTCTTTATGCATTATTGACTCAGTTTAACTGGACTAAAGAATGTGAAAAGGCTTTCAAGAAATTAAAGAGTGGATTGAGTTCAGCCCCTATTCTTCGAGTACCCAATTGGAACAAACCCTTTCACATTCACGTAGATGCTTCCAAGTTTGCCATTGGTTGCATCTTAGCTCAACCTGCATATACTGGAAAGTTAGACCACCCTATAGCCTACGCGAGTAGACAATTAAATCAAGCAGAACGCAATTATACCACGAGTGAAAGAGAAGGCCTAGGAATGGTGTATGCAGTAAAGAAGTTTCGACACTACTTATTGGCAAACAAATTCAAGTTCTTCATTGATCACCAAGCTCTACTGTACTTAGTCAATAAGCCTTGTAATACAGGACGACTAGTACGATGGTTTCTATCGTTGATGGAATTTGATTTTGAAGTAGTAGTCAAGAAAGGAAATACCCACATAAGAGCGGATCACCTATCAAGAATGACACATGGGGAGCCACCCATAGGAGTACCCGATGATCTACCAGACACGTACCTATTTAACCTCGAAGTATGTCCCCAGTGGGCAGAAAAATTGATCCCCATACTCACGCATGGACCTAAAGATGGGATCACACCAAACCAAACCCAAGACTTATGGAAGACTAAAAACCTTCATATTATTGTTGGAAGTTTGTATCACCAAGACTCAAATGGATTACTCATGAGATGCATAGAAGAAGAGGAATAGGAAATGTGGCTTCAGAAAGCACATGTAAATCAATGGAAAACTCATCTAAATGCGAACGGAACATGGCAAACACTAAGGAGATTGGGCATATATTGGCCAACCATGCAGAGGGATGCACATAACTATGTATCAGCCAGCCCAACCTCTCAAGAACGGAATCCAGAAGAGAACTCCACTCTATGCTACTCCACTATAGCACCAAGATGGAGCATGCCTCTGGTGAAGTTCTTAAAGACCCAAGAGTACCCAGAAGGAGCCACTCTAGCAAGAAAACGAGCACTTGTAGAACAAAGTAAGGACTATGCTCTTATTGGAAAACAACTCTTCAAACGAGGAAGAGATAATCATTTGCGAATGTGCATTCATGAAGATGAGTATCTTGTTGTTTTAGAGATGGCACATACAGGAGCTGTAGGAGGACATCTCTCTGCAGATAAGATAGCAAAAATGATTCTCTTTGCTGGAATGTGGTGGCCAACTCTACATCAGGATGCAGCCACATGTTCAACGATGTGATACATGTCAACGAACGAAATACCCAATTATAAGAGATGAAATGCCATTAAAACCCATGATGAGTGCCAGAGCTTTTACTAAATGGGAAATAGACTTCATAGGACCTATTAGCCCCCCAGCTAAAGGATCCCATGCCAAATACATAATTGTAGACACATATTATTTGACCAAATGGGTTGAAGCCAAAGCAACCAAGAAAAATGACGCAAGAACTACGGCCAAGTTTCTCTTCGAGAACGTTTTCACTAGATTTGGACTACCGATAGAAATTGTGAGTGATAGAGGTACGCACTTTGTGAATGAAGTTATAGAAGCCTTACTGAATGAATTCTTGGTAATTCATAAGAAATCAGCGCCTTATCACCCGCAAGCCAATGGACAAGCTGAAAGTTCAAATAAAATCTTATGCACAGTTCTCACAAAAATTGTGAACAATGGTAGATCTGATTGGTATAAACAATTACATCATGCTTTATGGGCATTCAGAGTAGCCTACAAAATGAAATAGAGCAGAAAATATATAGAACATACTCCCGTCGACTGTCAAAGCCTGTCGGGGATGAGAGAGTTCAAGAGGGGGGCAATGTTCAGTGAGAATCAAGCAAGAAGAAGAAAAGAAGAAGACAATGAAAGAAGCTTCACTGAAAAGATCATATCTAAAGATGCATCTCTGCAAGAAGCCCCATAGGGGCGCAACACCCATCTCTGCACAAAGCCCCGCAGGGGCACATATCAAGGAAAAAGCACGTAGGTGGAAGGAGGGACCAGGGCCAGGAAAGTATCCATGAAGAAGTGCAAGAAGATATCCAACCGTCCCGAAACCACAAGAGGGTGCTTCAACCTCTTGATCTTTGGAAGGTCCACATCGAAGACTGAAGCATCACATCCTCATACCTTCCACTGGTGGCGTGCGTGGCAACCCTACTTATAAGGCAAGACAAATGCATCAGTCCCAGAGGATGTCAAACAAGCATCAAGAAGAGGCCATCAAAATTGAACACCTGTTTAACAAACAGGCAGAACTAACCAAGGGTTGCGGGCGATGAAAAGAAAAGAATAGGCAGTACGAATGCATCAGGCCCAAAGAATGTAAACGAAGAATCAAGGACAGGGCCCTTAAAACGTAATGCCAGTCTAACTAGTAGGCAGAATTGACCAAAAGATGCATGCGGACAACAAACTGAAGACAAGAGGTAAAGCCTGTCAAGGGACTACAGAGACAAAGAGGGAAAGAGTGTTGCAGAGCAAAGAGAGCACAAGGCAGAGAAAAAGACGGGCCCCAAAATTTTTCCGATTTGGACACCCAATTTTTGTATTATAACCATTCTTGTAATATATTTTCCGATGTAAATGCACTAAAGGAGTCCTCTAGATGCATCCCCACAGAAGATTAGAAACTTACCCATGTAAATTAGTAGAAAATTAGTCTTTTAGTGAATAAAGTACCGGTCTCTTGTGTGAAAAGGACCATTTTTAGGGCACAAGTATATAAGTCAATTTGTGACTCTTTGTAAGGACTTTTGGCCATTGTGAGAATCAAGAGCACAGAAATTCGAATTTGCGTCTTCTCCTCTCTATATCTTCTTCTTTGTGAGCTTGTATGCATGTGTTTTGCTTGGAAAGAGTGCTAGGAAGTGTTGTCTATCCATGAAAGTGTTTGTTTGCTATGGTTAAGGTGTGTGTGAAGTGGAGGAAGTGCTAAAGTGTAGAAAAGTCATTCTCGCGACTCAGCATTTTGCCCATAACTTGAAGTAAGAGTGTCAAAATTGAGTGAAAATATCGCCATTGGATGTGTCTTCTCGAGAGCTTCGAAAGGCATATGCTATTTGCTATATTTGGAGTTTGGAGCTAAGAGAAAAGCTTGATTTACTGTTGGCTGTTGTTCTAAGTATCGTGACACCATGACTGACAGTTGAAGCTTGTTTGGATTAGTCTTTGCCTTGTTTGCACTCCTTGAGTAACTCATTTGCATTGATCGTCATTTGAATGCATATCTTCATACACTCGGATAGGTTTGTATACTCATTGGATTGATAATTAAAGTGTGAATCCCCACTATATGCACTTGAGGGGGATTGAGATATAGTCTCTTTCTCCACAAGTCCCTAAGTTGGTTCTTAGGTACACAGCTTGTTATGTTGGTTTCCTGATCATCGTCTATTGCTTCGTCTTCTCGAACAATGACCTCTTCTTCAATGACCTCTTCTTCTCGAACAATGATCTCTTCGTCCTCTACTATCGAATGAATCTCTGAGTCCACTAGAGATGGACTTTCTTCTACATCTATGTTCTCACAAATTTAGTCGACGACGTGGAGCGACTTGTAAAACAAATAGCCACTCTAGTTCTTTTGAATCTAGTATAAAAACAACTTGCTCACAGTATTCGGGAAGTACAAATGTATCCCTTTCATCTGTCCATAATCTTGTGGAGTCGACTTGAAGCAAACCGCTTTTATCCCGTCTCGCTGTTGCGTTTCTTCCAGATGTGACTACTTTGAACCATTTCACATCAAAAACAAAGTAATCAAACTTTTTGAAAGATAGTTTCAAGATGTCTTGAATCACACCACAATAATCTAGCTCGCCTTCTAGAGCATTATCATCTCTTGCACTCGCTCTACTTTTTTGCAAAAAGTTCACCATCACTCCACTATCAAAAGTAGAACGGTTTTGATCGATTCGTGCGATTTGAAAGTGTCATCCATGAGACCATAGTGCACCATATTTAGTATACTCCCAATCACATCCTTTTGTGAGTTCTTCTTCTTCTTCAGAGATATCTTCACTTGCTGCCTTTGCTTGTGAAACCGTTGTATCTAGCCATCTGCTCGTTAGAAAAGGTGGAAGAGGTTGAAGACTTTCTAGAAGAGGCAAAAATTGAGTGGAACGATTTCTTCGAAACTGAGCTCTTTCTTTTGTGTTAGTTTCCTTGACAAGCTCATACCTTTCTAACCACTTCTACATAGGCTCAGAGTTAACTATGCAAAACTTCATTGCCTTCTCTCTGAAAGCTGCATCCATTTTTCTTTGCAATCCTTTACCTTGTGGTTCATCGCCTACGAGATGAACATCTTCATCATCGCTCCATAAGCGAGGCATTTCAGGATCCGACATACGTAGAAACTCAGTTATGAATACAAGAGATTCTTGTACAAGCCATCCTTCTGCCATGCTACCTTCTGGACGTGCTCTCTATGGAACAAACCCTTTTAATGTCTTCATGAAGTGCTCTAAGAAGAACATCCATCGACTATGGATAGTTCCTGCTATTGCAACTTCATCTACCACATGACCAATAAATGAAGTTGAATAGTGAGAATACTTGTGGGAAAGTATTTCTCTACCATACAAACAGCTTCGATAGCATTGAATTTTGCACTCTCTATGCTATCACTATTTATCTCTTTAGAAGATATCCACCGTACTAAAGAAATAATTTTATAAATGGTTCTTCGTACATCCTCTGAAAGACAATCTTTTAGGGCTACAGGGAGCACAAACTGTAAAAACTTGTGCCAATCATGAGACTTGAGTCCTGCAAGATCGTTGTTTCGTGTGAAAGAAGTCTTTAGACACCTCATGCATCCAGTAGGTGTTCGAAACTCTGAAATTGTTTTCTTCACTTGTTGCTCTTCCATCCTGCGAAGCACCCAAGGAGCTCTTGGTAACGATACTGTTCCTTTGGGCTTAGTAATTGCCCACAACTCTCGCATACAACCTCGCTCTTCTAAGTCCTCCCTTTGTGCTTTGCTTTCTTTCTTTCAGATCAAAGTTTTCCAAAGAATCTCTCCCACATTCTTAAAAATATGCATCGGATCCACCAAATGATTGATCAACAATTCACTCCAATAAGGGTGTTCATGAAAAATGGACAACCGTTTCATGCCAGCAGGAGGATTTTCTGAATCCCACAGTTGTTTCCGATCGCTAGCTTTCATTTGCTGTTGTGCTTGTCCACGAATTTATCCTTCACGTAAAACATGTCCATCAGCCAAATATCTATGATATCCTTCATAGATAGTTTTACGTAGTGCTTTGGAATAGCGTGCTTCGAGTCGTGGTCTGCATAAAGGACAAGCATGGTAACCCAAAATCGATAAACCTGAACATTCACCATAACTAGGCCAATCATGCATGGTCCACATAAGTATGCCTTGCACTCGCACGTCTCGTCTTCTTATAGGTTGAGACATGTCACGCACAGTAATCCCATCCCATAAAATGCGCACTTCTTCCACAAGTGGTGCAAGATATACATCCATGTTTTTTACCTTATACTTACCTGGTACAATAAGAGCTAATAATAAATGACCTTTCTTTGTGGCCAACCATGGTGGGATATTATAATTGACCAAACATACAGGCCATGTGCTCCATGAAGAACTACGTAATCGAAATGGATTCACTCCATCCATAGCTAGGCCTAGACGTAGGGACCGAGGCTCACTAGCAAACTCTGGCCACTTACTATCTATGTGCTTCCAAGCATCAGAGTCAGCAGGCACTCACATTACATTATCTGTAGACCTGCTCGTTGTATGCCATGACATTAACTCAGCTATAGGTTTGCATCTAAACATGTTCTCAATTCATGAAATGATAGGAAAGTGGCGAAGAACCTTTGTAGGGATTGCTTCGCCTACAAGGTCTTCTCTAAATCTATTTGCTCCACACTTTGGACATACGTGGAGATGCTCATACTCATTCCGAAAGAGAATGCAATCATTCAAACAAGCATGAAAGTTTTTTCGCATCTCCACGTGTTGGAGGCATGTCATTGCCCTCTGGCAAAAATTGATCTTTAAGAAGCTTGCAATAAGCAATTAAAATGATATTAGTAAATATAGTTATTGTGATACAACAATGAAAGCCAATTTGTTCTCTACTTACCTGAACAATTCAGTGACACTACTATCTGACCATCCATAAATGGATTGCAGATTGAGCATCGTGAGTGACGCACGTAGTACAGATATCTTTGCTCCATTGTAAAATGGTAAACGAGCTAGTCTTTGCATGTTTTCATATTCTTCATCGACTTCTGATCGTGGAATTTCTGTTGTGTCCATGAAACTCTCGACACCGTCTCCACCATCATGATCTTTGTCCATCTCATAAAATGCTTCAAGAATCTCTTCCATATGTTCATTCTGTGTAATATTATTGGACCTTGCTTGTATGTCTAAGTCCTCTTTTGCTCTCTTTTGTCCACGAGAGGTTACCAGTGCAATGTCGTTTGGGTCCATCTGCTCACCCGGGGGACCATGCGAATGATAGCATAGGTTTTCCAGTTGACTCCTATCAAAGGATCCATACTCTCTAACATGTGCAGTACAAATTCGTCGTTTTCGATAAATTTGATACTTGCACTGTGTGCAAGGACATGCCATTCTCTCTTCAGGATCCAAAGAAGCCATCTGCTACAATATGGACATTTTAGAACATTTGTTTTCTTATTAAACCTAAAAATCATACTCTTAAAGACTTCAACCTAAAATACTAAACCTAAATACTTAAACACCAAAAAAACTTAAAACCCTAATTTTAAAACCCTAATCTATATAAGTATCCTATTTTATCTATATATTCCGATTTTTTCTTAATTGATCCTATTTTATATATATATTTATTTATATATTCAGATTTTTTCCTTACGTAATCCTATTTTTTATATTTAATTATATATATATATTTAATTAAAACCCTAATTTTAAAGATCTAGACCTAAAATCTGTATATTTTTTTATGCATGTGTATCTACATGTATATATGTATTATATGTGTATGTGTATGTGTGTATGTATGTTATGTAGGTGTTAAAACCCTAAAACCCTAATCTTAAAGATTTAGACCTAAAATATGTATATTTCTATATGCATGTGTATCTACATGTATGTATGTATTATATGTATATGTGTGTTTGTGTATATATGTTATGTAGGTGTTAAAACTCTAAAACCCTAATCAGAAAGAATTAGACTTAAATCTAAAATACTAAAACCTAAATACTTAAATACCTATAAAAATCTAAACCCCTAATCCTAAAACCCTAATCATATTTTATATATATGTTTATTTATATATTCAGATTCTTTTTCTTATTTTTCTCTATATTTTTTCTTAATATAAATTTAATTCAATTATATGTATGCCTAAACCCTAAAACCCTAATTTTAAAGATCTACACCTAAATTATGTATATTTCTATACACATGTGTATATACATGTATATTTGTATTATATGTGTATATTTAATTATAAATATATTTAATTATATATATTTAATTAAATTATTTAAAACACTAGTTCTGTTTATATTTATTTATCTATATAATTATCCTATTATATATATATATATATATATATATATATATATATATATATATATATATATATATATATATATATATATATATATATATATATATATATATATATATATATATATATATATGTGTGTGTGTGTGTGTGTGTGTATATATATATATATATATATATATATATATATATATATATATATATATATATATATATATATATGTATATATATATATATATATATATATATATATATATATATATATATATATATATATATATATATATATATATGTATATATATATATATATATATTCAAATTTTTTCCTTACTTTATCCTATTTTTATATATTTAATTAAATATATTTAATGAAATTAATTAAAACACTAGTTCTTTTTATATTTATTTATGTATATAAGTATCTTATTTTATATATATATATATTTATATATTCAGATTTTTTCCTTACTTAATCCTATTTTTATATATTTAATTTTATATATTTAATTAAATATATTTAATTAAATTAATTAAAAAACTAGTTCTTTTTATATTTATTTATGTATATAAGTATCTTATTTTATATATATATTTATTTATATATTCAGATTCTTTCCTTACGTAATCCTATTTTTATATATTTAATTATATATATATTTAATTAAAACCCTAATCTTAAAGATCTAGACCTAAAATATGTATATTTTTTTATGCATGTGTATCTACGTGTATATATGTAGTATATGTGTATGTGTATGTGTGTATATATGTTATGTAGGTGTTAAAACCCTAAAACCCTAATCTTAAAGATTTAGACCTAAAATATGTATATTTCTGTATGCATGTGTATCTACATGTATGTATGTATTATATGTATATGTGTGTTTTGTGTATATATGTTATGTAGGTGTTTAAACTCTAAAACCCTAATCAGAAAGACTTAGACTTAAATCTAAAATACTAAAACCTAAATACTTAAATACCTATAAAAATATAAACCCCTAATCATATTTTATATATATGTTTATTTATATATTCAGATTTTTTTTCTTATTTTTCTCTATATTTTTTCTTAATATAAATTTAATTGAGTTATATGTATGCCTAAACCCTAAAACCCTAATCTTAAATATCTAGACCTAAATTATGTATATTTCTGTATACATATGTATATACATGTATATATGTATTATATGTGTATGTGTATGTATGTGTAAATAGCCTAAAAACCCTAATCCTATTTGTATATATTTGATGTAAAAAAAACTTCAAAATACAAAATTTATATATTTAATTATATATATTTAATTAAAACACTAGCTTATGTGTGTGTGTATATGTGCATGTGTGTATGTGTGTGTGTGTGTGAATGTATGCATGTGTGTGTGAATGTATGCATGTGTGTATATGCGTATGTGTGTCTATGTATGCATGTGTGAGTATATGAGTATGTATGTACATATGTGTGTGTATGTATGCATGTGTGTACATGTGTGTGTGTGTGTGTGTGTATACATGCATGTGTGTATATGTGTGTATGTATGCATGTGTGTATGTATGTGTGTGTATATATGCATGTGTACATGTGTGTGTATGTATGCATGCGTGTACATGTGTATGTGTGTGTATGTATGCATGCATGTGTGTGTATGTGTATGTGTGTGTATGTATGCATGGATGTGTGTATGTATGTGTGTATACATATGTGTATATGTGTGTGTCTGTATGTATGTGTGTATGCATGTGTGTGAGTATGTATGCACATATGTGTGCGTATGTATGCATGTGTGTACATGTGTGTGTGTATGTATACATGCATGTGTGTATATGTGTGTATGTATGCATGTGTGTATATATGTGTGTGTATATATGCATGTGTACATGTGTGTGTATGTATGCATGTGTGTACATGTTTGTGTGTATATGTGTGTGTGTATGTGTATGCATGCATGTGTATATATGTGTGTGTATGTGTATGCATGTGTGTGTGTATGTATGCATGTGTGTATGTATGCATGTGTGTATATGTGTATATGTGTATATGTGTGTATGCATGCATGTGTGTATATGTGTGTGTATGTATGCATGCATGTGTGTTTATGTGTGTATATATGTGTGTGTGTATGTATGTGTGTATATGTGTGTGTGTATGTGTATGTATGCATGTGTATATATGTGTGTCTATGTATGTGTGTATGCATGTGTGTGTGTATGTATGCATGTGTGTAAACTTGTATGTGTGTGTATGCATGCATGTGTGTATATATGTGTGTATGTAAGCATGCATCTCTCTCTCTCTCTCTCTCTCTCTCTCTCTCTCTCTCTCTCTCTCTCTCTCTCTCTCTCTCTCTCTCTCTCTCTCTCTCTCTCTCTCATTCTCTCTCTCTCTCTCTCTCTCTCTCTCTCTCTCTCTCTCTCTCTCTCTCTCTCTCTCTCTCTCTCTCTCTCTCTCTCTCTCTCTCTCTCTCTCTCTCTCTCTCTCTCTCTCTCTCTCTCTCTCTCTCATTTCTCTCTCTCTCTCTCTCTCTCTCTCTCTCTCTCTCTCTCTCTCTCTCTCTCTCTCTCTCTCTCTCTCTCTCTCTCTCTCTCTCTCTCTCTCTCTCTCTCATCTCTTTCTCTCTTTCTCTCTCTCCTTCTATCTCTATCAATAGAGATAAAAACAATCACTTACAAGTATGTCCCTCTTGCAGATCGTTGTCGTCAAAGCATAATGTATGTCGCTTATCATCCAATTCCAAACAATCGACGCCAGCAAAAAATGTGAAGTTTTTCTCTCGTGTTCGCGGTATGTTTAAAACTCGGCCTCGGTATATGCGTCGGTATGGGTGTCGGTATGTGCGTCGGTAATTTACTGGAAGTTACCGACGCACATATCGATTGCCCATACCAACGCATATACCGATGCATATATCGACGGCTGCGGGCCACACCGACAATCCGTTTAAAACGGTCATACCGACGGTCACCTGACCATCGATATCATTAAGTGACATTTTCCAACGCCCATACCGACACCAAGAATGACCGTCGATATATGCAGCATAGGTATGCCCCTCATATGTTGTAGTGGTCTACCATGATTAATGTGAATTGTGCTTCTCGGGATGGTTGGAGTCCTCGACCATTCGTTGAACTTTCATGCACAATGGAATGCATTGTTTACCTGACTCATAGTAGCCTACTTTAGGGATTCTTAAAATTACGCCATTATGCTGCCAAAATTTTTAGAAGTTTAATATGCATATGCATTTAAGAATTCAAAACATACTAAACGTTTCTTGTTTCTTTATTTTTCCATTGAGCAAAGGTTTGTGATTTGTTTCTTTTCTGCTTTCACTAATTTACTTAGGTTTACATAGAGCGTTATATTTGAAAATACAAAACAATATAAAATCGAAAAATCTAAAAACAAAATTCATTGATCATCACCATCATCTAGTATGGACACAAAAGGATCATTCCCTTATAGGAGAGATACACTCATAGAGGAGCACCGTGCAGATCCCATTCAAACCATGAGTAATCGGATTACCAATTTAGAGAGCACTCTTATGATATCTTGGCACACATCAGTGGGTCCAAGAATCAGGAAGAGGTGCATGATCCTAATTTGCGAGGGATGGACATAGATACTCCAAATGATCATCAAACTCTAGAAGTCCCTCAAGATAGCATCCTAGTCAGAGAGGCCATATGGCACCTTAAGGATCTTAAGTCGCCTAGATATCATGGTTTGACTAGTGCTAGGACTCTTGATGTTGTTGAGTAGTGGTTGAGCAAGTGGGAGCAATGCTTGTGCTTGTGACATATCGTGGATTATAGGCACAAGATTTAGCAAGCTACATATAACCTTATGGATGTTGCCCATAGGTGGTGGCATAAGATAGAACATGATAACAAAGAGCCCTATACTTGGGATCAACTTAAAATATTTTTTTACAATAATTCTCTGTTCCTTGATGAGCGATCTAGAGCACTAGAAACTTGATTCTTTATTAGTCAGAAGAGTCAGACAGTTTAGGGGTACTCCAAAAGTATAGAGAGGTACTTCTTAAAGTGGCTGATACTATCCTTGAGTTTCTCGAGATCCACAAGTTTATCTTGGGACTTAGGGAAACTATTACACCCTTGCTGAGGAATGAGAGATGCAAGTCCTTGGCACAGGCCATGAAAATGGCCTTCGTTTATGTGGATGGCCATAGGGGCGCAGGCTTCTACGGTTACAGGTCCTCATGCTCTAAGGTCAGTCAACCCTTCCACACATCTTCTCCTCACTCATTTAGTGCACAACCCTCTAGAGAGGCTAATGAGGTGCATATGATCAAGAAAGTTGTAGGAGGTAAGAGAAAAGTGTCTGCTCTAGCTGAGAGGGCCTATAATAAGACCATACTTACCCCTCAGTAGAAAGGTAAGGCAATGAAAGAAGGATTATGATATGGGCATCTAGGGAAGCACTTGTTCAAGGATTGTCCTAAGGAAAAAAAAATATAGCAGCCACCATGGTCATAAATCCCATTGAGGCAGCGACTGAAGATGATGAGGAATTTGGAGATCCCCCATCATCGCTATTATTTCCCATAGTGGCCATGATAGTCAAAGAAGGTTTCGACTCTACCAAATGTTGTGCTCTCATTAGTGGCATAGAAAGGATATCCGTTTCTTGATATAGAACCCATTGTCATGAGGGGAGTCGTGGCAGGAATGCCTATCAAGGTACTCTTTGAAACTGGGCCAACACATAACGTAATTATTTCCTACCTATTCAAAAGGTTGCATCTAGAGGTTGTTCTGTCAGAGTATACTTACACAGTATAGTTAGCTGATGGGAAGGTAACAAAGACATGGGATCGATAAGTTGTTGATTCGCCCATTCAGATCCAATCCTATGAGGATAGATTGGATTTTGAGATAATGAGACTAGCATGTTTGGATGTCGTCCTTAGTAAGAAGTGGCATGCAAGGAAGAGACCAGTCATTGACTTTGCCTCACATGTTTATGCGTTCGAGCATGAGGGAAGGTGTTTACTCATCCATGGAGAACCCGATCTTCAAGAGACGCAATTGGTAACTGCTATGAAGTTGTTCAAGATTGACTACAAGTACATTTATTTTCTTATTTCATGCATTTGTCTTGTATTATGATGGATTCATGAAGTCACGGAGACTCTAGTTGGAATTCTTTAGCACTTTAAGCAAAATTGAGAGTAGAATTCCAAGAGTTGTTTTTGAAAGAATTATCTTTCGGTTTGCCTCCTCGGAGGAACATAGAGCATAGAATCAAATTGGTACCACGAGTCCAACTGCTCGATCACCATTTTCAATGATTTTGCAGGAGGAAACTAAACTCCAGAAGGTTGTGATGAGTAGCTACAAAAAGGGCTTATTAGACCTAGCTATTCATCCTTTGCAGCACCAGCTCTTCCAGTGGAGAAGAAAGGTGGGTTTTATAGGATGTGCGTCGACTACTGTGCACTCAATAAGATTACTATCAGACACAGATATCCCATGCCCAAGATTGATGATCTTTTAGATATTCTAGGTGGAGCTATTGTATTTAGTATAATAGATTTAAGAAGTGGTTAACATCAAATTAGAGTAACAGATCATGATGTAGATAAGACAACTTTCAGAACATGTTTTGGTCATTATGAGTATTTGGTCATGCCATTTGGTTTGACTAATGCACCAACGACATTTATGATGTTAAATGAATGATATTCTAAGACCATTCATTGGAAAATGTTTTGTTGATTTTGTTGATGATTTCTTAGTGTACAGTAAGAATGTGCATGAACATGAAAATCATCTAAGATTGATAGTGAACGTGTTAAAAGAAAATCAGTTGTATGTTAATCTAAGAAGACGCAGTTGTTTCTTCCAAGGATAGAGTAACTAGGGTATGTGGTATCGGTCAATGGGGTTCGCATGGATCCCAAGAAGGTCTTAGTTATATTATCTTGGCCTACTCCTCAGGGAGGGGCATTTACAGTCATTTCTAGGACTTTCTAGTTTCTATTGGAAATTCATCTCTTCATATTTATCAATAGCAACACCTATGATGAACTTGCTTCAAGGCAAAGTCCCTTTTGCATGGAAGAAAGCGCAGCAAGAAAGTTTTGATACTCTAAAATAAGCTATTTCAGAGGCCCCTATACTCAAAGTGGTAGATCCACAGAAACCGTTTCAGTTAGAGATAGATGCTAGTGGTATAGCCATAGGGGAAGTTTTGAGTGCAGATGGTAGGTCAATAGCTTTTGAAAGCAAGAAATTGATCGGTGCACAATGAAATTGACCAGTGCATGAACAGGAGTTGTATGTAGTGGTGCATGCACTTAAAGTCTGGAGACACTATCTTTATGGTGCAGACTTTAAGGTATACACAGATCACCATACACTTAAGTATTTTTGTAGTCAGCTAGATTTTCAAGGTAGACAACCTCATTGGGTTGAGCTCATGCAAGAGTTTCACATGGAAATCCAGTATAGAAGAGGCAAAGAGAATATATTTGTTGATGCATTATCACAATGTATCAAATGAGCTTTACAATTCCAGAAAGCTCGTCTCTTCAAGAGATAAAGGAAGCATAGGTGGGAAGATCCACATTTATTATAGATTATTAGATCCATTAGTGATGACTCTATTATAGGAGATTGGACAATTCTAGTTGTTTCTTCCCATATTAGAGCAAACAAGTCCATTCCGTATTCCAATTTCTCCCAAGAAAATGGAATAGTCAAATGGAAAGGAAAGGTTTGCATACTAGATTCCCAGGATTTGAGAAGAAAATTCATGCATGATAACCATGATGTGCCTTGCTTAGGACATCTTGTTGTTCACAAGACAATACAGCTTGTTAGAAGAACATTTTGGTGGCCTAGATTAGCAAGAGATGTCCACACTTATTTTGAACAATGTTTCATGTGTCAAGTCAACAAAGTAGAATATCAATAAAGTTTGGAAGTATATTTCTAGGGAGGATAATCTAATAGAGGGTATTGTTTCTTTGCAAGAAAGTGATAGCATAGATCATTTTCCAGAGAGGATACTAGATCAGAGACAGAAGTGATTAAGGAATCGTGTCATTCAAGAGTATCTAGTAGCTTGGAGAGGATTACCACTTACTGACTCTACTTGGGAATTAGAAGCTTTGGTTCGCATGTACTTTCCCTCATTCATCACTGAGGACAATGATCTTTAGAAGGGGGAGAGAGTGTCATGTTACACTTATGCGTTCCTCGAGTAGCTTTGATGTGAATCTTTTCCCTATACATGGGCACTTTTTGCTCTAGTGTTGGCTAGAGGTTCTTTCCCCATATTACCACATACATGATTCACTCATATATGGTGGTACTTTGTACTTAGGGATATTATTCTGCTCTTACTTTAGTTCAGTTCATCGTCAATAGAGAGAGTTATTCCAGCCATCATCTTCCCTGTGTGTCTTGCTACCTTTGTGCTCCTTCTGTGTGCTTCTCGTGTGTCTCTCACACTTCTACACACACCCAACGATGGTATTAGAGCAGGTTCAGCTCCTTCTCAAGTTTCAATTTTTTGCGTCGCGGTGCACACACACTTTTAACAGTGCAAATCGACTTTCGAGCATAGAATAATGAATTTTAGCAGCCAAGAAACACTTACATTAGGTGCCCTAGGGTTTTACCCCCATTTTGAAGCCATTCATGCAATCAGAATCGCCATCTGAGTGACATGTTGTGAGCTAAAAATTTAGCATTCATTTCAACCTTCGTTTAAGTGAAGATTTTGTCACATTCTTGTTCCTTAGTGAAATGGCGGGTAGCAATGACTTGTTTGGCATGCCTCAAGCTGAAGATAAGCTTGATGGGACCAATTACCCAATGTGGTCTTACATGATGAAGCATGTTCTTATTTCAAAACAGCTTTGGAACATAGTGACAGATGTAGATCGAAGACCGACAAGTTCTTCTACTTCACAACCTACTATCACAGATGAAGATTGATCTTCAAGTACAGTGGTTTCTCCTTCTCCACCTACACAGGAGCAGCTTAGATGGGATGGAAAAGATGCTCAAGCTCGTGCATTGATTGCGCTTTTTGTGAAGCGTCACATAGTTCCACACATTCGGAACCAAGTATGGTTTAGGTTTGGATTCATCAAAACCAAAACCTCAACCTTCCTCTTCCACTCATTCCTCTAATGATGGTGATTTGCAAAAGAAGAAGAGATGCAAATATTGTCAAAAGGATGTTCATACTATTGATGAGTGTAGAAAGCTTGCTAAATGCAATTAAAAAGAAGAAGGAATCCAGCATGTCTATTGCTGAAAAATCAGCAAATGTAAAGAATGATGAAGCTAACATGGCTCAAGATTTTTGTTCATGTGTTGATACATGCCATTATGATGTTTCTTTGCATTCTAAATGTATGGTTATGAGTGAGGCTGATTCGGATTGGTTCTTTGATAGTGGTGCTTCAAAGCACATAACATCATGCAAAAGTTTTTTTGCCTTTTTGAAAGATGGACCCAAAAGAGGACATGTGGTGTGTGCAAACAATGCCTCTTATCCTATCATTGGAGTAGGAGAAATTGAGCTTACGAATGCAAATGGAGGTGTGATTCTCTTGAAAAATGCATTGTATGTGCTTGGTATAAAGAAGAACTTAATTTCAGTTCCATTGATTGCCAAAGTTGGACTTCATGTACACTTTGTAGATGATAAGTGTATAGTTCATGGTTTCAACAATGGAGACGTTATCGTGATGTTTGATACATTATGTAATGGTTTGTACTGCATGGATACATACAAGAGGGCTGCGCCAAATGCCTTGGTTGCTCAAACTTCTTCCATGGCTGAAATGGAGCTTTAGCATGCTCGTTTTGGTCACTTGAACTTCACTAGTTTGCTTTACTTGCAAAATAAGGACATGGTTATTGGTTTGCCTACAATTGAGTCCATTGAAAAGAATACATGTGAAGATTGTATTCTTGGAAAAATGCATCGTGCTTCTTTTCCAAAAGATAGGCTTACACATACTACAAGGAAATTGCAACTTGTTCATAGTGATGTATGTGGTCCCATCAAGACTCCGTCTTTTGGGAAGCATGTATATTTTGTTACCTTCATTGATGATGCTACTCGCCATGCATGGGTGTATCCTATGAAAGCAAAGAATGGGGTATTATCTTGCTTCAAAGCATTTTTAGCTATGGCTGAAAATTTTTATTCACAAAAGCTTTTGACTCTATGCACGGATCATGGTGATGAATATGTCACATGAGTTTGATGCTTTTCTTCATGAAAGAGGTATTTCTTACCAGTCTACGGTGCCATATACACCTCAACAAAATGGTGTTGCTGAGCATAAAAATAGAACTTTACTTGAAATGGCACGATGTATGGTTAAAGGAAAGCACCTTCCTGATAAGTTTTGGATGGAAGCAGTCACATGTGCAAACTATGTGTTGAATCGCTACCCTACAAAAGCATTGAGTCATCACTCCTTATGAGGCTTGGAATGGTCATAAGCCTATGGTTAGTAATATACGTGTGTTTGGTTGTTTGGCATTTGCTCTTTTGCCATCACAACAACGTCACAAACTTAATGACAAGGCAAAGAAATGTATATTTGTTGATTATAGTGCTGAAATTAAGGGATATCATTTGTACCATCCATTGACGAACACAATTATTGTGTGTCAAGATGTGGTATTTGCTGAAAATTCAGTTTTCCCTCTACTTGAATGCAAAAAACAGCCAACAGTTATCTCACAAGATGTGTTCGATACACTCATGCCTTTGTTCCAAAATGGTGTGCTTGACTATGGCCATGTAGACCAGCCAACTAAGGTCAAAGGGCTATAAAATCTTGCGAAATAGATCTGAAAATGCAGAGAATTTCAAGCCAAGCATGGCTGAAATTTTTAAGCCAAAAAAATGTCGAAACTGTTGGAAATTTCCAGCCACATATGGTTGAACATTTTCATGAAAATATGGCTGAAAATGAGCATGAAATTCAGCCCACACATGATATAAATGTTGATGATGTATTACATAATGAATGCATGTCTATCAAGAGTGCACAAAGTATGCCAAAGTGGCTAAGACAAACTTTGGAGGACACCAAATTGAGTGCACCTTTACTTGGTAGAACAAGATCAAGCTCTCACCATCCATCAAGTAATTTTGTGGATTATTCTCTTATTACTACAGCATGTAATGAAGAGCCACTTTCTTTTGAAGATGCATTTGAGGATCCACAATGGATGAGTGCTATGCAATCAGAAATGGATTTCATACATAGGAATGGTACTTGGGAGTTATGTGAATTGCCAAAAGTAAAGAATGCCATTGGTACAAAGTAGGTTTATAAGATTAAGAGAAAATGTGATGGTAGCATTGATCGGTACAAGTTAGATTGGTTGCCAAAGGATATGCGCAACAATATGGCATTGACTATGAGGAAACTTTTGCACCTACTTCACGCATGGCTACCATTCGTACCGTGGTTGCATTGGTTGCCCATTGAGGTTGGAAGGTACATCAATTGGACATAAAAACAGCCTTCTTGAATGGTGATTTGCAAGAAGAGGTCTATGTGAAGCAACCTCCTGGATTTTCCATGAAAGGGCAAAAGCATATGGTTTGTCATTTACATAAAGCCTTATATGGTCTCAAGCAAGCTCCATGTGCATGGTATGAAAAAATCCATAAGCACTTGATTGCTCTTGGATTCACATGTAGTCCAATTGAAAGCACACTCTATGTGCGCAAAGATAGTGCTTGTTCTTTATGTCGATGACATACTCTTGACTGGATCATATGATGCAAAAATTGACATTCTTATGGCTGATTTGCAACATACTTTTAATGTCACTTATCTTGGTCTTTTGAGCAACTATCTTGGCATCCAATTTGTATCTATTGAGGGGGGGAATTGTTATGCATCAAGCAAAGTATGTTGAAAAACTACTTCATCGTTTTGACTTTGAGGATTGCAAGCCAATTTCCACACCAGTTGAGAGAAGATTGAGGTTCTCAGTCGAGGATTGCAGTGATGCATTTGACAATTCTCTTTATCAGCAAGCTCTGGAATGTCTTATATATGCATGCAACACAAGGCTGGATATACAATATGCAGTTTCCCAATTGAGTCGATTCATGCATAGCCTTGACACTAAGCATTGGCAAGCAATAAAACGTGTGTTTAGATATCTCAAAGGCACTTTGAGCTTAGGTCTCTTTTATGGAAGAGATATTCAGCCATGCTTGCATGCTTTTACAGATCGTGATTGGGCTGGTTGTTATGATACTAGTGTGTCCACTAGTGATAATTTCTTTTTCCCTGGAGACTCATGCATGTCTTGGTTGAGTAAGAAGAAACCTACAGTGGTGACATCGAGTTGTGAAGTTGAGTACAGGGCAGTTTTCATAGCTACAATGGAGTGTATATGGCTAAGATGCCTATTGATGGATCTTTGCATGGAGATTGATGCTGATATTCTCACTGATAGTCAAATTGCTTTCGTTATTGCACAAAACCCATTGTTTCATGCATGGACCAAACATATTGAGGTGCATTATCACTATGTGAGAGAGCACCTTCATGGAGGAGATATTGATTTGGTATATGTGCCTACACAAGATAATGTGGCAGACATATTCACCAAAGCTCTTCCACGCAAAAAGTTTGAAGCTTTTCGCAAAGCTTTAGGCTTATTACCTTGTGTGGGCTGATTTGTCACTCCCTGTATATGTTCAGATCATTTGCTCTAGGGGGGTTTGTTATGCTTATGTGTTTCTCGAGTAGCTTTGATGTGAACCTTTTCCCTATACATTGGCACTTTTTACTCTAGTGCTAGGTAGAGGATTTTCCCCATGTTACCACATACATGATTCACTCATATGTGGTGGTACTTTTTACTTAGGGGTTATTATTTAGCTCTTACTTTAGTTTAGTTCATCATCAATAGAGAGAGCTATTCCATCCATCGTCTTCCCCGTGTGTCTTGTTGCGTTTGGGCTCCTTGTGTGTGCTTCTTGTGTGTCTCTCGCACTTCTACACACACCCACCATGTCAGACATAGATCCATAGGGATCCTGACATTGGTCCATAGGGATCAGTCCATGTGAGGGATAAGGGCCAGCTAGCGAAGGTCCGAAGCTCGGGGGATATCCTAAGTTACTTTGTAATAATGGGGATAAGTGTTGCATGATGGCCACATGTTGACACTAGATTATTCCTGAACATTGCTATTTTTAAAGTACACGAGGGTATATATGGATGGGAGGAGAGTCACATACATCAATCAAGTAATTTCTATTAGGAAGAAGGAACTTGCACTCATGTGTAAGGAAGTGTGAAGCAATGTGGAATAATATCAATCTGCAAGAGTAAGTAAGACCAAAGCTTTGTGAAAATCTTCCAACCTCTCTCTAGGCAAGGCCTTTGTGAAAAGGAATCCAACATTATCCTATATGGTCACATAAGCCAAACTCATCTCTCTCGCAGAAAGTCTTCCCTTGACATAATGATAGTGCACTTGAATGTGCTTTGTCTAAGCACGGGACATAGGATCTTGTGCAATTGGTAGTGCCCCTTACTATTAATAAAGTGTTGGTGTAAATCACAAGCCTACACATTTGGCTTGGAAGTTATCATGAAGACTCTACATACATGAAGAACCATAGGAACATATGCTAGTGGTTAATTACCACTTTATCTCATTTGTAAAAGTCAAAATGACTTGGAATCTTTTGTAATCACCTACCAAAGTGAGTCGTGGAAAAAGTAGCCTATTTGATTGAGAGAATATCTCCAAACTTTTAGGACCTTGATCATAGGAAGCCAAAATTTGAATTTGAATTCAAATTTTTGCACATATCCTATAAAAATGTACTTGGAAAAGTCGCGGGTAGATCTTTACATTCCCGAGGCTTATTCTACTTAGTTTGAGTGTGTGTAAGGACTATACCATAGCCTACACCTCTCTACACCATTTGGCAATGCTATCCATGCCAATGGGATTGTACACAAGTGTTAATCAATAGATACATTTACATCATTCATCTTTGTGTTCTCTGCTAGTCTACTCAAACGTATGTCAACTTGTCAAGGGCATATCTCAGTCAATACTACTCCAAATTCAGTGATTCAAAGCTTATTGGATTCAGCTTGACGTCTACTACATGCTCTAGAAAATTGAAGACATTCCATTCAACAGATTCAGAGAAATCGTCATCGATGTGCTCACTGGTCTACTTCTGCTATAGTCCTAAAAAGTTGGGGGTATAGCTAATTTTGCTAAATTGATTTCTCTGAGTATAGTTTGTCATTTTACATCATTCCACTTGCAACTGGTAGCTTACTAAGTTAATTGAATACCTCTAGAAGGAATTTTATCAATTGCTACTGTGCTGGTCACACTGAGCAAAACATCCAGCAGGTGTCTAGACCAAAATATAAGGATTTCTTGAGTTTGTGACTTCCAAAACTATCTGTTTTGATTCAATCATTGCACACATCATTTCCAAAGGACATAGGCCATTTCTTGGTGTCATTGGAATGCTAAGGAAGTCTACTAATCAAGTTTTTAAGCAAAGAGGGCTGGTACAAAGCAGGTTTAGCAGTACCTACTCAGTTTCCTAGATCATCCATCCATCGTTCCCAACAGTGGTATCAGAGCAAATAAGGTAAAATGGGAGATGGTTTTCCTTCATTTATTAACAAATTGGACAGGAAGAATTATCAAGCTTGGTCTCTAAGGATGAAGACCTACTTACAAGGAAGGATTCTCTATGGATACATCTCAGGAGATGAGCAATTGCCCTCATTCAAAGCAAGAGGTTTGCCAGCCAAGGAGGAACAAGAAAAACTCAACATATGGTGTGCAAGGGATGCATTGCCAAGGTCTTATTTACTCAACTCTATATCTGACTTTCTTTTACCTCATATCAGAAATTGTAAGACTTCCCAAGAGACTTGGGAAACCTTGTCATCATATTTTTCCTCCAATACAAGGGCTAGGAAAAATGAGTTGTGGATTGAATTCACGACACTAAGGAAGCAACCTAAGCAAGCTGTTTCAGAATTTGTGACCAAGATTAAAGATGTTGCAGATCAGTTAGCAAGCATAGGAGAAGAGATTGAAGAAGAACAAATTGTAAGGCAGGTAATCAATGGGATCAAGGCTGATGACAAGTGGGAAAGCTTCACCACTGCAATGGATCTCTACATGGACATGCACACTCCAGATCTTACAACTCTCATGGGACAACTATTTACACATGAAGCAAAGCTCACCAAGAGTGGAGATACATCCAAAGGTAACAACTCTTCTGCCCTATACACTGATAAGAAATCTAAGGATAAAGGCAAGAGTAAGAAGGTGGAAGATGAAGGCTCTACCTCCCAAGCTAACTATGCAGGGAGAGGTAAATCTTCAAGAGGTAGGGGCAGAGGAGGTAAGCAAGGTAGGGGGAGACCCTATAACTCATCACCATGTAACATTTGTGGTTTATCAAATCACACCACAGATGAGTGTTACAGGAACTACAAAAATCAGAGAGGTAGAGGCTACCAAAGAGGTGGATACTCACAGTCTAGAGGAAGGTTCAACCAACACCAAGGCCACAACAACACTTACAACAACAACTACAACAACAATTACAATGGCAACTACCAAGGAGGATTCAAAACTAGAAGGGACTACAACAACTACACAGAAGAGCAGGATGACTCTCTACTGATTATGAACATGACTTCAAAATCAGGTACAAATGATGATCATCTGTTTTACATTGATTCAGGGTGTTCAAATCATGTGGCTGGTAATGTGGCACTACTCTCTGATCTTGAGGAACCAAAAGGTAAACACCAAGTCCAAACAGGTGATGATACAAAGCATTATGTGGTTAAAGTTGGAAATGTGAAGACTTGTGATGGTAATCAAAATTTGTTGAGCAGGGTGCTCTATGTACCAACCATTACAAAGAACTTAATGAGTGTTGGTCAGATTGTAGAGAAAGGTTTGCAGGTCAGATTCAATCAATATGGAGCATTTGTGGAGGACCCAAGACATGGATTCAAAAGGATAGCTAAAGGAGAAAAATCAGGTAGACTTTTCACTTTTGAGTTGGAAGATACAAAGAACACTGCATTATATAGTTATAAAGATCAAACACTTTCAGAGCTTGAGATTTGGCACAAGAGATTAGGACACATAGGAGAGAGAACCTTGAAGCAAATGTGCATGGACCAATGTGTGCTTGGGATACCTAATGTATCCAAGCAACATATGATTTACAAGTGTGGTGCTTGTCAATTTGGTAAGTCTCATAGGTTACCCTTCTCCAAGAAAGGATATATGCATGAGGACTATCTAGAGCTTGTACACATAGATGTATGGGGACCTCGCAAAGACCCCTCAGTCTCAGGTTCAAGGTACTATCTGTCTTTTATTGATGATTATAGCAGATGGATTGTATTATACTTTATGAAGCACAAGGATGAGGTATTTAATTGTTTTAAAAAATATCTTGCACTAGTTGAAAATCAGACAGGAAGGAATTTGAAGAGGCTAAGGTCAGATGGAGGAGGTGAGTACTTCTCCAATGAATTTGAGGACTTCTTGCAGGACAGAGGCATCAAAAGGGAAATAACCACAAGGTACTCTCTTGAACAAAATGGGGTAGCTGAAAGAAGAAATAGGTTAATTGTTGAGACAGCTAGATCTATGCTTAATGAGAAGGAATTACCTAACTATCTATGGGCAGAAAGTGTTTCTACTGCCACCTATCTCATAAACAGGTTACCATCAAAATCACTTGATCGTATGACACCCTATGAAGCTTGGCATGGTAAGAGACCATCATTAGATCATTGTAAAATTTTTGGGTGTGTAGCATATGTACACATTCCTTCACAGGTAAGAGGAAAGCTAGATCCAAAGGCTGAAAAATGTATTTTCATTGGATATGATTTAAATCAAAAAGGTTACAGGTTTTATAACCCTACCAATAAGGGATTTATGGTAAGCAGAGATGTGATCTTTGATGAAAATGATTCTTGGTATGAGAATGAATGCAGGAAGGTCAAACTACCCTATGATTTGGAAGAAGAATTTCCAAAACTTACAAAGGAGGAACCTACTCAGGATGTAGACTCAAGTTCAGATGATGAGGATACTATCAACCTTGAAGAGTTCAAGGCATGGAAGTCCAAAGGTAAAATGAAGATGAAGAAGCTTGAAGACATACCTGAATCTTCAACTCAATCAATCAAGAGATCTCACAGAGAAAGCAAAAAACCTATTAGATATGGGTATGATACATCTCTTGTTACTAAACATTCAGTTTATCTTGCAAAGGATTTGTCAAATGAAGAACCAGGTTCATATGAAGAAGCAATCACCAATTCAGAATGGAAAGAAGCTATGGATGATGAGATGGAAGCACTCAAAGAGAGTGATACATGGGAGTTAGTACCCAAGAAGGACTCCATGAAGGTAATAGGATCCAGATGGATCTATAAATTGAAAAGGAATTCTGATGGCACAATTAACAGGTACAAGGCCAGATTGGTAGCCAAGGGTTTTGCACAAACCCAAGGCATTCACTATGAAGAGACATTTTCTCCTGTGGCCAAGATGCCAACAATTAGAGTGTTGGTTAGTGTGGTTACATCAAAGAATTGGAACGTGTACCAATTGGATGTCAAGAATGCTTTCTTGAATGGATGGATCTCAGAAGAGGTTTATATGTCATAACCTCCTGGATATGAAGACCCTAAGAAGGTAACTTATGTTTGTAAATTAAAGAAGGCTTTATATGGATTGAAGCAGGCACCTAGGGCATGGAATTACAGGTTAACTACATACCTCCAAGACCAAGGTTTTGTCATGAGCAAGGCTGACACTTCTCTGTTCATTAAGAGAAGTAATTCAGAGGTAATCTATCTCTGTGTTTATGTTGATGACATCATCATTACAGGTAATGATGTCAGTGGAATCAGAAATATCAAAAGCCAAATGATGAAGGAGTTCAAGATCAATGATCTTGGGCTATTGAAGTATTTTTTGGGACTTGAATTAGTTTACACTAATATAGGGATATACATTACTCAGAAAAAGTATGTACAGGATATGTTGAAGAAATTTCACTTGCAGGACGCTAAATCAACAAGCACTCCAATGGAGGTGAACCTAAAGCTAAGTGCCCATGAAGGTGATGAAGTCCAAGACATTATAGGCTATCAAAGTATGGTGGGTAGCTTGAACTATGCTACCTTAACAAGAATTGATATTGCATATGGAGTTAGTGTGCTAAGTCAATTCATGCACAAACCAAGGATACCTGACTTAGAGGATGCCAAAAGGATCTTGAAGTATCTCAAGGGTACACAGAACCATGGTTTGTATTTTCCTTACACTTCAGATATTGACATAAAAGTTTATTCAGATGCAGATTGGGTAGGATGCAAGGATGATAGGAGAAGCACTTCTGGATACATTTCTTTTACAGGTGACAAACCAATTTCATGGTCTGCAAAGAAGCAACCAACTATTGCATTGTCTTCTACAGAAGCAGAGTATAGAGGGCTAGCTAATGCCACTCAAGAAGCAATTTGGATTAAGCTTTTGTACATAGAATTGGGCTTATATACTAGGCCTCGAATTATCTTTGGAGATAATACAAGTTCTCTACACCTTGCAGCTAATCCTATCTATCATGCCAAAACAAAACACATAGAAGTTCGTTATCATTATGTGAGAGAGAAGTTGCTAAGCAAGGATATTCAGCTGACTTATGTGTCAACCAACATGCAATGTGCAGATTTGCTGACTAAAGCTTTGGATGGGACCAAACTTTGCAGGTTCAAATCTATGATTGGATTGCAGGATATACTTGAAGATTGAAGATCAAGACTTAAGCCAAAATGTTTGGCTTGAGGGGGAGCTGTTGGTGTAAATCACAAGCCTACACATTTGGCTTGGAAGTTATCATGAAGACTCTACATACATGAAGAACCATAGGAACATATGCTAGTGGTTAATTACCACTTTATCTCATTTGTAAAAGTCAAAATGACTTGGAATCTTTTGTAATCACCTACCAAAGTGAGTCGTGGAAAAAGTAGCCTATTTGATTGAGAGAATATCTCCAAACTTTTGAGACCTTGATCATAGGAAGCCAAAATTTGAATTTGAATTCAAATTTTTGCACATATCCTATAAAAATATACTTGGAAAAGTCACGGGTAGATCTCTACATTCTCGAGGCTTACTCTACTGAGTTTGAGTGTGTGTAAGGACTATACCATAGCCTACACCTCTCACCACCATTTGGCAATGCTATCCATGTCAATGGGATTGTACACAAGTGTTAATCAATAGATACATTTACATCATTCATCTTTGTGTTCTCTGCTAGTCTACTCAAAAGTCTGTCAACGTGTCAAGGGCATATCTCAGTCAATACTACTCCATTCAAAGCTTTTTGGATTCAGCTTGAAGTATACTACATGCTGTGGAAAATTGAAGACATTCCATTCAGCAGATTCAGAGAAATCGTCGTCGATGTGCTCACTAGTCTACTTCTGCTGCAGTCCTAAAAAGTCGGAGGTATAGCTAATTTTGTTAAATTGATTTCTCTGAGTATAGTTTGTCATTTTACATCATTCCACTTTCAAATGGTAGCTTACTAAGTTAATGGAATACCTCTAGAAGGAATTTTATCAATTGCTACTGTGCTGGTCAAACTGAGCAAAACATCCAGCAGGTGTCTAGACCAAAATAGAAGGTTTTCTTGAGTTTGTGACTTCCAAAATTATCTGTTTTGATTCAATCATTGCACACATCATTTCCAAAGGACATAGGCCATTTCTTGGTGTCATTGGAATGCTAAGGAATTCTACTAATCAAGTTTGAAGCAAAGAGGGCTGATACAAAGCAGGTTTAGCAGTACCTACTCAGTTTCCTGGATCATCCATCCATCTTTCCCAACATAAAGATGATGGTGGAAAAATCTCATCAACTCTCAAATCATCCAAAGGGCATTTGGGTTACAAACACTCAATAGTAGCTATGAAAGCTCCTCTAAGCCTCAAAATTAAAAGTTGCCATAATAGGCTGCTTCTTGCTCAACATGATGTGCATGAGCTACCAAGTATGAATCAAAAATCACTTGCGGACACATAAGTGTAATAGAAAACAACTCAATCAAAGCCTAAATATTCTTCTAGATTTAGCTGTAGTGATTCTCTCCTATGAAAACAAAACCTAATTATCCAAATACCACTCATATAGCAAACAATGTGCATTTAGGAATATTTTTTGTCTCTTCAATGTTACCCTTCCCATCAGTAAATGCATCTTATAAATCTGCATTAAAAACAAATATCTACATCATCATTTGAGTATAAAGTTGGATAGTTAAATTTGTCTTCTCATTAAGAGAAGGATTTGACTATCCACTTGTAAATAGAGGCAACAAAGTGTCATATACATCCTTTGAGTTGATTGATGTCCTCTTGGTACATGAAAGTGATTTTTGAATTGAATCTGACACCAAAAAACCATTGGACTAACAAAAATGCATTTATTCTATGGATGATATAGTTCATAGCCTTTCATTTTAGAACTATATGCATTGAAAATACATTTCAAATGCTTAGAATCCATTTTCTTGTGTTATTGTTAAAACACTAATGCCTATGCTGAAAAAAAAGAAGAGAACCACATAGAGGAGCAACAAATGGCTTGCGACTATGCCAAGCCACATAAGGAGTTATCTATTGCAATGCCTTAGTGGGACAACTATTAAGTACCTATGTTGCATACATAAAAATCTCAAGCCAAAAGCTACGTGGTAAAGCCTAGACTTTGACCATAAACCATGTCATTTCCATGAGAGAACTATTTTTCCTCTCATCAAATCCATTTTGCTAAGGTGTATATGGAACTATACAATACTTTTCTATCCTTAGGGCTGGTACAAAGTAGGTTTTAGCAGTATCACCTCACTTCCTTGAGGTATCCATCCATCTCTTCCAACAGTGGTATCAGAGCAAGTTGAGGTAAAATGGGAGATGGTTTCCCTTCTTTCATTGACAAATTGGATAGGAATAATTATCTTGTATGGTCATTGAGGATGAAGATCTATCTACAAGGAAGGAGTCTCTATGGATACATATCAGGAGATGAGGAGATGCCCATATTTAGAAGTAAACATCAACCTACAAGAGAGGAGCAAGAAAGACTAAAATCATGGTGTGCCAAAGATGCTTTAGCCAGGTCATATCTACTTAACTATATTTGTCACTTCTTTCTTGCTGCCTTCTTCTCTTCAAATACTAGAGCAAGGAAAAATCAGCTATGGATGGAGTCTACTATCTTGAAGAGGAGCCCCGATTGAAGTGTGACTAATTATGTTACGAAGATGAAGAAGATCTCTTATAAATTAGGAAGCATTGGAGAAGTGATTGAAGAAGAGCAAATCGAAAGGCAAATCATCAATGGCATTAATACTGATGACAAGTGGAAATCCTTCACAACTGCTTATTCTTCACACATGAAGAAAAGATAAACAAAAAGGGTGAATCCTAAAGAGGTAATCAATCTTCTACCTTATACTCTAATAAAGCTAAAGCTAAGGATAAATCAAAGTCCAAGAAGAATGAAGATGAAGGTAGCTCTTTCCAAGCCAACTTCATAGGTGGAGGAAAAGCTAGAGGAAGAGGCAAAGGAGGAAAGCAAGGTGGGGGGAGACCCCAAACATCTCAACCTTGCAACATATGTGGTTATTCTAATCACACTTTTGAAGAATGTTAAAGGAATCCAAGAAATTCCAGAGGAAGAGGATTCAATAGAGGTGGCTATGGATCAAATAGAGGTAGATACAATGGAGGATATAACAACAATTATCACAACAACAATTATCACAACAACTATAACAACTATCAAAGTGGATATAGAGGAAGGACGGACTACAACAATTACACTGAGGATCATAGTCAATAAGACTCACTTCTTCCCATGAACCTATCATTGAAGCAGGGTAAGGATGATGATCATGTCTTTTATATTGACTCAAGATGCTCCAATCATGTATCAAGAAATGTAGCATTGCTCTCTAACTTAGACGATCCCAAGGACAAACATGAAGTGCAGACAGGTGATGATACAAGGCATTCAGTGGAAAAGATAGGTAATATCAAGTCCTCTGATGGCAATATGAATCTTATAAGCAAGGTATTGTATGTACCTAAAATAACCAAGAATTTGATAAGTGTTGGACAAATTTTGGAGAAAGGATTGCAAGTTATATTCAGCAGACATACAGCATATGTGGAAGACCCCAAGCAAGGATTCAAAAGGATAGCTAAAGGAGATAAGACAGGAAGACTCTTCACTTTTGAAGTAGAAGACACCAAGAACATAGCATTGTTCAGCTAGGGATCTTTTATTGATGATTGCAGTAGGCGGATAGTCATATACTTTATGAAACATAAAGATGAAGTTTTCAATTGTTTCAAAAGATATCTTGCATTTGTAGAGAACCAAATAGGTAAATGTCTCAAGAGACTTAGATCAGATGGTGGTGGAGAATACTTCTCAAATTATTTTGATGCTTTCCTTCAAGAAAGAGGTATAAAAAGAGAGGTAACAGCCAGATACACACCTAAACTCAATGGAGTAGCTAAAAGGAGAAACAAGACCATAGTTGAAGCAGCTAGATTTATGCTAAATGAAAAGAACCTACCTAATTATCTTTGGGCAGAGGCTGTATCAATAGCCGCATACCTTGAAAACAGACTTCCATCTAAATCTTTAGATGGTATGATTCCATATGAAGTGTGGAATAGAAGAAGACCAAGCCTAGAGCATGGTAAAATCTTTGGATGTTTAGCCTATGCTCATATTCCTTCTCAAGTAAGAGGGAAATTGGATCCCAAGGCAGAGAAGTGTGTTTTTATTGGATATGACCAAAACAGAAAAGGATATAGATTCTATAATCCCACTAACAAAGGCTTCTTAGTTAGTAGGGATGTAGTTTTTTATGAAAATAAATCTTGGTTTGATAATGACGGGAAATTGAAGCTACTCTATGACTTGGAAGAAGACTTCCCATCTCTTCCAACAAAGGAACCAAAGCATCATGAAGATAGTGATCTTGAAGATGAAACTCCAAAATTCGAAAAATTGAAGCTATGGAAAAACATAGGGAAAGCTAAGGTGCAAGACCTAGCTCAAGGACCAGAAAGCTCTCTATAACCAAGTAGAAGGTCAATGAGAGAAAAGAAGAAGCCAGAAAGTCACAAAGCGTTCAATCTACATGACGAAGGATCTAAATAATGAAGAACCTACATCTTATGAAAAAGCTCAAAGCAAGAAGGAGTGGAGAGAAGCAATGGATGAAGAAATGGAAGCTCTCGTGGACAATGACACATGAGAGCTTGTTCCTAGCAAGCCATCAATGAAGGTAATTGGATCAAGGTGGATTTATAAAGTAAAAAGAAATCCACCTTGCCATATTTATTGATATTTCCAGATGGAAATATCAATAGATATGGCAAGGTTAGTAGCCGATAGGTTTGCTCAAACCCATGGAATAGACGATGAAGAGGCCTTCTCACCTGTAGCTAAAATGCCTACCATTAGAGTACTTGTTAGCATTGCTGCATCTAGGAACTGGAAGCTCTATCAATTAGATGTAAAAAATGCATTTCGCAATGGATGGATTTCAAAAGAAGTCTATATGGCAGAAGGTCTTACAAGCTAGATTCACAAGGCATGGAGCGTATGTGGAGGACCCTCAACAAGGCTTCAAGAGGATTGCAAAAGGTGAGAAATCTATTAGACTCTTTACATTTGAAGTTGAAGATACCAAAGACATTGCTCTCTTCAATTACAAAGATCAAACCCTATCTGAATTGGAGATATGGCATAAGAGACTAGGTCATATAGGGGAAAGGACACTAAAACAAATATGCAAGGATCAAAGTATGCTTGGCATTCCAAATGTGTCCAAGCAACACATGATTTACGAATGTGGAGCATGCCAATTCGCAAAATCACACAGGCAACCATTCAACAAAAAAGGATACATGTATGAAGACTACTTGGAGCTTGTGCACACAGATGTGTGGGGTCCTAGGAGAGAACCATCAATCTTAGGATCAAGGTATTATGTCTCATTCATAGATGACTATAGTAGATGGATGATACTTTACTTTATGAACCATAAAGGTGAAGTCTTCACTTGTTTCAAGAAGTATTTGGCATTGGTTGAGAATCAAACAAGTAGAAGCTTGAAGAGAGTCAAATTTGATGGAGGTGGTGAGTATTTCTTACATGAATTCGACTCATTCTTATAGGATAGAGGCATAAAGAGAGAGCTTATAACAAGATACACTCTTGAACAGAATGGAGTGGTAGAGAGAAGAAACAAACTAATAGTAGAGGCTGCAAGATCAATGTTGAATGAAAAAAACTTCCAAATCACTTATGGGCAAGGCTGTTTCCACAGCCACATATTTAATTAATAGGCTTCCATCTAAGTCCTTGGATGGAATGACATCTTATGAGGCATGGAATGGCAAAAGGCCTTCCCTAGACCATTGTAAAATATTTGGGTGCATTGTTTATGCGTACATATCCTCAGAGATTAGAGGAAAGCTTGATCCAAAGGCTGAAAGATGTATATTCATGGTTATGACCAAAACCATAAAGGATATAGGTTGTATAATCCTAGTAACAAAGGATTCATAGTTAGTAGGGATGTGGTGTTTGATGAAAATAACTCCTAGTTTGAAGATGATTGCAGGAAAATAAAGCTACCCTATGACTTGGAAAGTGATTTTCCAACTCTAACTCAAGAAGAACCACAAATATCAGAAGATGTCAACTAAGAAAATAAAGGACAAATTAACTTCCAAACTTGGAAGTCCAAGTGCAAGATAAAATTCAAACAATTGGAAGACATTCGAGAGTCATCCAATGAAGCACTAAGAAGATCTCAGAGGGAGAGTAAGAAACCCATAAGGTATCGCTATGGCACATCACTAGTCACCAAGCATTCTATATACATGACTAAAGATTCTATGTGAGAGGATCCTTCTTCATTTGAAGAAGCCAATAAGAAGGAATAATGGAGAGAAGCTATGCAGGAAGAAATTGAAGCACTTCAAGAAAACAATACTTGGGATTTGGTCCCCGAGAAACCAAGCATGAAGGTAATAGGATCTTGATGGATTTACAAAGTAAAGAAGAAATCAGATGGTTCAATCACCAGGTATAAAGCAAGGCTAGTATCAAAGAGGTTTTATCAAACCCATGGAGTGGATTATGAGGAGACCTTCTCATGTATGGCTAAGATGCCAACAATCAGAGTTCTAGTAAGTATTGTTGCTTCAAAGATATGCAACTTGTATTAGTTAGATGTTAAAAATGCATTCCTTAATGAATCGATCTATGAAGAGGTCTACATGGCTCAACCATCAAGATATGAAGACAAGGACAAACCAAATTTTGTATGTAAACTAAGGAAGGAATTGTATGGTCTAAAGCAATCTCCTAGGGCTTGGAACCATAGGTTGTCACATATTTACAAGACCAATGTTTTATTGCTTGCAAAGCAGATCCTTCTTTGTTCATAAAGAAGACTAACTCAAAAGTTATTTATCTATGTGTTTATGTGGATGACATTATCATTACATGGAATGATGCCAATGGCATCAAGCAAATCAAGGCTCAGATGATGGAAGAGTTTAAAATTAGTGATCTTGGTTTGTTACCATACTTTCTTGGATTAGAACTTGTATATTCAGAGTCTAGTGTCTTTATTACTCAGAGGAAGTACATTCATGAGTTGATTAGATTCAAGATGGAAAACACTAAAGTTGCAGGTACACCCATGGAACTCAATCAAAAACTTAGTTCTCAGGAGGGAGAACTACTTGACGATATTACAGGTTATCAAAGGCTTGTTGGGAGTCTCAATTATGCAACCCTAACAAGAGTGGACATATGCTATGGAGTAATCACACTAAGTCAATCTATGCATACACCAAGAAAACCTCACATGGAAGTTGCCAAGAGGATCTTAAAATATCAAAAGGGTACCATAAATGCAGGGATATTTTATCCATTCACATCTTACTTGGATATCAGGCTATATTCTGATGTAGATTGGGCCAGCTCAAAAGATGATAGGAGGAGCTATTCAAGCTACTTATCTTTTGCAAGTTCAAAGTTAATTTCATGATCATCAAAGAAACATCCAACTATGGCATTGTCATCAACTAAAGCTAAATGTAGAGGCTTACCAAATGCAACACAAGAGGCTATATGGCTCAAGCTACTTTACACAACTTTGGGATTATATTCTTATACTCCAATGATCTTTGGAGATAACACTAGCTCATTTCATTTTGGCCGCTAATCATGTATATCATGCAAGGACTCAGCACATTGAAGTGCACTATCATTATGTGAGAGAGAAGCTACTTAGCATGGACATCCAATTGTCCTATGTATCAACCAATTTGCAATGTGCAGATATGCTAACAAAATCTCTCGATGGAACTAAGATGAATAGGTTCAAGATGATGATTGGATTGTAGGAAATCAAGGAGAAATGAAGACCAATCATGTTAAGCTTGATGGGATCTATTGGTGTAAATGAGTCCTAGCCCACATACTTGGACAAATTAGCATCCACTTCATATAGTGATTTGAAGTAACATATGACTAGTCTCTTGTAAAAAACATTTACCTTTATCCTTGTAAAAGTGCATATGTTGATTGCACTGTTCTCACGTGGAGTTAGGAGGAATCAAGTCACAAATCACTTGGTAGGTGATTGATGAGAAATCAATTCCTAAAGTTTAGGATTCCCTTTATGGTAAGAGCTTGAATTTGAATTCAAAAAAATGGCTCCAACTCTAGTTATAAAAGATGCACCAATATCTCGCATAACATAGAGCCTGATTTGGAGATCATTTGAGAGGGATCTATAGTGATTAGTGATATCCTCCTATAGGTCCATCAATACACTCACATTTTGCAATTATATGTTGACAATGTCTTTGTAACTCTATGTGATTTAATACATATACATTGATCATATCTCACTCTATCTTCTCTGTCATGTTCATCTTAGAACAGTGATTTTTTGAGACTTGGTTCTCAATGCATACTTGATCATTTGATGTGATTCAAAGTGCTATAGATTCAGCATACTCTCTATTTTATTGTTAAAAAGTTTCATTCTCATTTCTTTACTCAATCACGAGATAAATTCAAAACTCTCCTCACTAGATTGCATGTTGTTGAAGCTTGAAAAATGTTGGGATAATCACTTAGCTTGCTAAGCATAATTCTCAGAGTACACGATCATTTCAAGTGAAATAACTTTTGAATGGAAGCTATCTAAGTAAATTAGAGACTCCCAAAAGGATGTTGATCAATTGCTAGCAGTTTAAGAGCACTGCTCATTTTACTGAACATGTGTATAGGCAAAAATAGCAAGTCTTAGCTCATAAATGAATCTCTTGCTCATCTATTTTGATCCATTGAATAGAGGATCATACTCCAAATCACTTAGGTAATTATTTGTGAGTCCTAGGAAGCTCAAGGGGTCTACTTTACACTCGTCAACTTGTTCTTGGCTGGTGTGAAGTAGGATTTTGCAGCACCACTTCATTTCTGGAATTTATCCACCATCTCCTCTAACAAGGTTTTCTAGCTCTAGTAAGCCATGGACATGCTTACTTGAACATATTTTATCAGGTTCAACAGAGAATAAGCAAAGGAAAAAATAAAATTAACTTATCTCTTTTTGAAACTTACCTACAATCATTAGGAGAGAAAGAGAGAGAGAGAGAGATGACAATATAGGATAATACAAAATATTTCATTCATCATTAAAGTACATTGGAAAATGTGTTTCTCAAAATATACTAATTACAAAGATGTATGTGCATATCTATGTATGTATGTGCATATCTATGTATGCATGCATGAATGTATGTATATATGTACGTACGTATAGATACATGAATGTATGTATGTATGTACATACGTACGTATCTATGTATGCATGCATTTATGTGTGTACGCATGGATGTGTAGGTAGATATGTATCAATAACCGTAATCATTCAAGGCATTTGAGGTCATTGTGTATATATGTATCTATGTGTGCGTGTGTGTGTGTATATATATATATATATATATATATATATATATATTTCTCTCTCTCTATATATATATGTGTATAAATATATATATATATATATATATATATATATATATATATATATATATATATATATATATACATATTTCTCTCTCTCTATATATATGTGTGTATGTATATATATATATATATATATATATATATATATATATATATATGTATATATATATATATATATATATATATATATATATATATATATATATATATATATATATATATATATATGTCTGTGTGTGTGTTATTCACTACGGAATATTAGATAGGTACCAATCAGCACACACGTTATGGTATGGCTGAATTCTACTGAAGGGAGATGGGTTTTGCAGATATCTTCTTGATGGTTCACAATTATTTGGAATCGCTTCAACAAGTCTGTCCTGGCGGAGAGAGATAATATTCTACGCATTGTGAACTGGCCAGCCATATAATACTATGCCTGTTTGACGTGTGTGTGTGTGTGCGCGCGCGAGAGAGAGAGAGAGATACGTCTCAACTAACACATTAAGTCAACTCTGCAACATTATTCAGAGAGGTGAACAATTACAAGGTTTGTCTGATGACCTCTATGATCTGCAGTATTCTCAAGCTCCAATGGAGATTGCGAATATTTACAGCTTCACAGCTATAGCTATAGTATTCCTGATAGACTCACCAATTGAAAATGGGTTCCCCGGAAGTCATTTTCAAAGTCTAAAACATTCAGAATTTTCGTAAGAAGGTTGCATTGGAAGAGATCAGAGGAGACCTGCTTTTCTGACAATTCGCCGCGCACTATTGATATCATGATGCCTTTGAACTGTGAATTGACTCCTACATATAGATATCTTAATCACTTCATTAGTATGTAGCATGTGCTCGAAGTTCTTCTCTTTGAAAGCAATGGACGAGAATCTCAGACGTCATATCGTGAGCATGCTTATTTATCGTGAACAGTGATTTATCTCACGAAGCAACATCTATCTTGTTCATTACATAGCTGGATATTGATCTTGGGGACTGATGATTACGATTTCCAAAGATATCTCATATGAGTGTCGTTTATTATTATTCACGATGATCTTCTTGGTTCTGTTTGATAATGAAAACTATTATTATTTTTATTTATTATGTATTATTAAGCATAAGATTTGTTGGGACGTAGTGTGAATTCATAGTAAATTATTTGAGACGATATAATCATGCTTATAAATAATACAGATTGATCAACCGTCTTATGACAGGATTCTTGACTCTATCACCATAATGTCTCTCTGTTTTTGCTCATCGTCCTGGCATACATCCTGTGTCTTCATATTGCACAATGCAGCTATGGCTCCATACCTTCAAATACAACATGGTATCAGAGCCTCCGTTTTCGGAGTGCCTGGAGCCCTGTGAAGAAGTTTATATGCGAACATAGCCAACGTTCTTGTTGAGCCTGTGAGCCTTGAACGTTGCATTCTTTCATTTCTTGTTAGCCTCGATAGAAGCATTGTTGCAGAACTAGTCGTAGGTTGCGGAACGGATTAAACACCTCATCACACTTTATATTATAGAGCATTACAAGGGAGTTTTTCTTTCTCCTCACACATGCATACACACATACTTCCCTTTATCTTCATGGCATCTTTTTATCTAAGGTCGTCATCCTTGCATGTATCTTGATGCCTATTTACTAAAAAATGAATCTATATAGCTATATACCTTTAAATTCAATCACGATTACGACTCATTTACACAATTACAAAAAGAGAAAACTCTACATATAGACTTTTTGGGTTTCCTTGAACTCAAATATGGTAACACTCACCAGCCTTCCTGGCATAATTTTGAGGCACTTTCTTACTCACGATTACATTGCTCTTGTTGGACATGCCCAAAAACGGTCAAAGATGTGTGGAATAGCACATTAACTTTGTAATAAAATCAGTGTTGTGTTTTTCTCCAAGATTCTTCTTCTTCCTTGTGATGTTCATGTGTTTTTTCAACCCTCTCCAATAATTGGTATTAGAGGAGGTTTTCACTTTCTTTAGGACATCATTGATATCCTTTGGGTCACAGTTTCATAATCACACAAAAATTGGTGAGCATACTCATAGTGATTAGGAGTTCAAAACAACTTCGATGTGCTGGGTGCAATTTCACTGTGATCTTGTTTTGGTCAGTGAACATAATATCAAAATAATAGCATCGAAAATTTTATCATTTTATGACAAATGTATATAAAATTTTTGGTTTGCCAATACAAGTGCCTCTAAGTGTGCTACAGGTCGAGTAGAGATCAATTGGGTATTTGGGTTCAACTTGTTGAGATACAATCAATTTTTTGCATTAGGTTATCTAGTAACTAGCCATGGCTAGCAATAATGATGTATTCTATATGATGGTTTTTGAGGATAAGTCGGATGGTTCCAAATATCTATTGTGTACATACAGGATGTGTCATGTATTGGTAGCAAAGGTCTTGTGGAATATTGTGCAGGGCATTGAATCATGTCTTCGATGCATGCAAGTACAATGATTGTAGGTGATGTAGGTGGTGTTGAGGATGATGATCTTAATCTTTGTGGTGCTATTGTGATTCTTATTGCATCTAATATAGAACAACTTTGTTGGGATTGCAAAGATGCTAGGCATATGCATTGATAGCTTATTCTATCAAATGTGTCATTATCCCTCACATTAACTCTTGCAAATCAACAGAAGATGCTTGGGATACTCTTACAACAAAATAGAAGGCAAGAATGAGGCTTGTGTTGCTTACCTCCAAAAAGATTTCTAGAGCAAGAATATGAATGAAGGAGATTCAATGGACATGTTTTTCACAAGGATCAATAATTTCAAAGAGCAATTGATTTTTGTTAATGACTCTTGCCATATAGTTTACTTGTGAAAATTTTTCTTAATGGTCTTCTAGATTCTTACAAGATTTTGGGTTCTACCCTCTAATTCATGATGAAAGGCAATCCAAAAACCTTACCATTTAAGGATTTTTTCTCTCTTTTTTTGCAAGAAGATTAGTCTCGGTAGAATAACTCAACTATGCATATTGTAGATCAATCTTTCTTATAAAGTCAAAAGGGCAAACATAAATGGAGCTCGTCTACTATTATACAGAAGTATGATAAGGCAACATAGTCAAAGAAGGAATACAAAGATGAGAAATAAGACCAAAAACGAAAAATAGTTTTGCAAGTATTATAAGGAAAATGATTATATCATTAAGAGTTATCCTAATCGAGCTTCAAAAGAGGAAAAGACGACAAAGATTGGAATGGTTTTTGTAGATGACTTTATACCTAAAATGGATTCTCCTAACATTTTCTTGAAGATGAAGTTTGGTTGAAGCCTAAGAATGAAGAATGAGCATTTACTATCCATTGCAGCTATGAATCATCTACTCATTGGCACTTTGTGTGTAATAAACGCGAATGTTTTGTACTTTGACATGGGTGCATCAAAACATATTACCTTATTGCACACTTGCTTCACTTGAGCCTACTTGTATAGAGAATACTATCAAATGTTCTATCAACTCTCTAATCTTGTAACCTGATTTTGAAAAATTATTCTAACTGTTTTTTATGGAATTTCTGTCCTAGAATGCCTTTCGTGCCAAGAATCAAGGAAAAACTATTATCAATTTCATCACTAGCTAAGATAATTTTTGTTGTTGAGTTTATTGAGGATAGATGTGTTGAAAATCAAGCCTCAATCATTCAAAAAGGCTCAACCACGAGTTTTGCAAGTGGACCAATCAAAAAGGAGTACTCAAAGTCGTGGAATAAAGTTATAAGCTCCACCAAACTCAATCGAATTCAAATATCATCAAATCAGCCACCAAAAAGTGCACCTAAACTGATTGGTGGGTGGTTAGCTAGATTGTAGGAAAAGTAAAACTCTATATAAGCATCATCCCGCCTTTGTTTCTTGTGTTGAATGCATTCCATGAGTTTCCCACTTAGTTTAGTGAAGTCATAAACTCCAGGAAGCAGTCCCCCTTGCTCGCTTACCTCATTTTCCCATGATTTTCCTCCTCTCTATCTAGAGGTGTAGTTAGGCTTAACCAAATCTGATTGTAACAGATGGCAGAACATTGTTTGCTTTCTCATTGTACTCATTTTCATTGATTTCAAGCTTAATTTGATCTCTTGTATTGTGCCCTGAACCTTTCCAAAGTTTCAAGTTATTTGGCTGAGTGAGTTGTGAGAAATAGCCAACTTTGTGAAGGTACATCTCTGCACATAGGCAGAGAGTGTTGCAAACAGGTAGCCTATTTTGCAGAGGGTGTTTCTCCGAGGTGGAATATTCATTTGGGATGATTTAAAGCTTTTTGGGTAGCTCTTATAGTGTACTACAATTCGGAAAAAAATCATTTTAATTCTCTATATTGATGCAGAGAAAAGTTCAAAACAATGAGCATATATCATTGCTTGTGGACCTAGTGGAGGGCATCCATCTTCCATTTTTGCATTGGGGTGTTAGAATCATCCCCCATCAGTGGTATCCGAGCCATTTTGGAGGCTTGAAGACATCAATGGCAGCATATTAAAGACTTGAAGGGATCAAGACAACTCGTGGAAGCACAAGGAGGACTCATCAAAGCAAGAAGACATCGAAAGGGGGCTACGTCCATCGAGATCTCAACTATTCGAAGGTTAGCAAGGGAGACGCTATCAAAAGGTAATATCCACACCTTCTAAAGCATAAAAAAGCTTGAGGAGAAGCTAGAGTAGCATCTTAGAGCTCAGTGTGACTGAGTATAATGCACAAATAGAGAAGTTAGAGAAAGGCAATTATCAACCGTGGAGATTTAGAGTTAGCAACTACCTTATGGGAAAAGGATTGTGGGGATTAGTGAGCAGAACAGAGCTAATGCCTCATGTACATGATCCATCACTTCACGAGCAGGTCAAGGCACTTAATGAATGGATAGAAAGGGATAGGAGAGTCACATTCATTCTATCCCAACACATAAGCAATAGCATGATAGGGCATATACAAGACTTGGACACATCCAAGAAGGTTTGGGAGACCTTGGAGAGATTGTACTCTTTATCAACCAAGGCAAGGAAGATTCAGCTCAAGAATGAGCTGAATAATCTTAGGAAATCACCAAGCACTAACATAAATGAGTACATTTTGAAGTTAAGGAGCTTGTAGATGCTTTAGGCTCAATTGGGAGCCCAATCAAAGAGGATGAACTTGTTGCACACACTCTCAATGGCTTGAGAGAGGATGAAAGGTGGAAAGCATTCACCACTTTGCTTCATGTGAGGGATTCCCTACCAAAATGTGATCATCTAGTCACATTGATGGTGACCGAGGAGATGAACCAAGGAGGTTCACAATCAAAGGGCAGCCAAGCCAAAGTTTTCTATGCAAGTAGAGGCAAAGGCAAAAGAGGTGGACAAAACTCCCAAGGTAGAGGGAGAGGAAGGTCAAGCTCAAGCTCTAGCAACCAAGAAGGCTACAACCAAAGCTATGGATCAAGAGGAAGAGAAGAAGAGGAGGAAGATAACATGGAAGAGAAGCATCCAATGGAGAATGCTACAATTGTGGAAAACCGGGCCATTACGCAAGAGATTGTTGGTCCAAAGGAGGCAATCAAGGATACAAAAGGAACCAAGGTAATTATGCTAGTACTTCAACAAATTCAAAAAATGAGAACTTGCTTATGATGTATGGTTGACGTGAAAGAGTCAACTCAGATTTTACATGGTACATTGATAGTGGTTGTAGCAACCATATGAGTTGCAATAAGGATGTTTTCTTTAATTTACATTCACCCATCACTCAAGGACATGTAGAGACAGGGGATGACACTGAGCACAAGATTCTACATGTGGGAGATGTTGCATTGAATGGATCTAAAAGCTCCAAGGTGTTGAAGGATGTGTTGCATGTGCTAACCATCACAAAGAGCTTGGTTTTGGTAGGGCGAATGGTTGAAAGAGGTTATGAGGTGAGGTTCAATGTGAAAGGATGTTTTGTTGAAGACCCCATGCAGGACTACAAGCTCATAGCAAAAGGAAAGAAGCAAGGAAGACTCTTCACCATGGAGGTAAAGCCATCAACCTCTCACACTGTTTACTTGTCAATTGGAAATAAACACATTGCAAAAATCGACTTATGGCATAAAAGAATTGGGCACATAAACTTAGAAAGGATGGACATGCAAAGGAAGGGCTTGGTGAGTGGTCTACGTAATCTTACATCTCAAAATATGCAACATTTGTGCCATGTTTGTCAATTAGGAAAACAAAGTAGATTGACATTCAAGAAGGGAGCACATGTGAACAATGAAGTGTTGAATCTCATACACACAGATATATGGGGATCTACAAGGAGCCATCCATTGGAGGTAATAGATATTTTATCACATTTATAGATGATCATTCAAGGTTTTTTTGGATGTATTTCATGAAGTCAAAGTGAGAGGTGTTTTACTAGTTCAAGAGGTTCAAAAACCTAGTGGAGAAGGAAACAGGGAAGTATATAAAGACTCTCAGATTAGATGGAGGGGGAGAGTATTTTTCAAATAAATTTTCAGATTTTCTACATGACCATGGCATCAAAAGGCAATTCACTTGTAGGTATACACCTTAACAAAATGGGGTGGCAAAAAGGAAGAATAGATACATAGCAGAAGTGGCTAGATCTTTGTTAAATGAAATGAATGTTCCTAACTCTTATTGGGTTGATGCAACAAATACAGCCATATACATTATGAATAGGTGTCCAACCTTAGGAGTACATGGAGTTACACCTTATGAAGCTTGGTGTGGTAAGAAACCCAACCTTTCACATCTCAAAGTATTTGGTCATGTGTGTTATGTTCACATACCTCAATAATTGAGACACAAGTTAGACCCGAAGGCAAATAGGTATATATTTCTTGGATATTCTTCAAAGCAAAAGGGTTGATGATGCATATGAAGCCGAGAAGAAGTTCAAAGAGCAACAACAAAGCATGGAGATAAGTGGTCCAACCACTTTAAGCACATCATCAAAGAAGAGTATTACATCAGCTTGGCATGGATGGACAAAGAATGAAGATCATTCAAGTGAAGGAAGTAGTGAAGGAAAGGAAAAGGCAAATGACGAAGACCATCGATGGGTAGACATGGAATCCACAAGTGATGAAGATATGGAAAAATTAGAAACTCTAGGATTCAAAGAATTTAAACCAAGGAGGAGGAGATTCCTACCACCTGATGGTGAGGTAAGGTCATCCAATAGGGTTAAGTACCCTGTTCAAAGGTTAACTTATGATTCATTCATTGCAAGACACTATGCCTACATGACTCAAGTTCTAGCTTGTGAAGAACCTAACTTTTTTGAAGAAGCAAATAAGCATAGGGAATGGATTGAATCCATGGAGGAGGAATTCAAAGCACTTCAAGAAAATGATACTTGGTCATTGGTGCCAAGAACAAAGGACATGAAAGTCATTGGCAACAAATGGGTGTACAAGGTAAAGAGGCATGCAGATGGGAGCATCTCTAGGTATAAAGCAAGGCTGGTTGCCAAAGGTTTTGCTCAAACCTATGGCATAGACTTTGAGAAAACATTTAGTCGAGTAGCTAAGATGACCACCATCAGAAGTTTGATTGCAATTTCAGCCTCAAAAGGTTGGAAGATGTACCAGTTGGATGTAAAGAATGCTTTTGTAAATGGAGAGCTTGAAGAGGGAGTCTTCATGGACAAGTGTTAGAAGAAGTATTTTTGAAGTATTTTTTATGGAAAATAATTGTAAAATGCCATAAAAATGTAAAAATATTTATGCAAATGATGTAAAAATGAGGAAGAGTCTTCCTCATGTAGATTAGAATCATATGTATTTTTTCTAGAATTTTTGGAAACTCCTAGATAGCATATTTTTAGATTAAAAAGGGAAAAGGAACAAAATTCGAGTGTGAAAAAGGACACTTGAAAATGTATAAAAGACAATTTCCTCTACTATGAGAGGGTTGGTTATTTGTATGAAGAGAGTTGATTACTGATGAATTTGTTGAGTCTATTCTATCCAGCAAGAGAGTGTATGAAGAGAGTTGATTATCTGATGAATGTGTATGAAGAGAGTTGATTACTGATGTGTTGAGTGAGAAATTGATGAATAATGGTGCTGGAGATGAAAATCGTCTGATTTCACATAATCGCGATTGTCTTGTCTGAATGTTACAGGTATCATTTTTGAGTTTTGACTTTATGATTGTATTCTGTGAGAAAATAACATGTTTTAGACACCAAGATTATTGAAAATGATGGAGTATTGCTCAAGATAATCCAAACCCTAGAAATTCCTCTTCATCTTCATTATTCTTAGAAATCGAGCCAGTTTTCTCTTATTTCTTGGATTCTATCATCTAGAAGGGGTTGTGGTCTCTTGTATACTCCCAAGGTTGACAAATATAAGATGTATTGTTGATTATTTATGCTAAATGATTGGAGAGGATAACTCCAAAGGTCAACAACAAACATTTTCTGGCGCCATTGCGGGGGAGTATATCAAAAGCTTCATTGAAGTTGGACCTTGTTGGATCTTCTATTGTTGATGGTATTGAACACATTGAAAAGGTAATACTATTTAATCAAGAATTGGAAACATGAAAAGGTAGATTTTTTTGTTTGTCTTTTGGGAAAAGAAAGCAATAGATAATCTTTTGAGAATAGGAAGTGTGAAATTTTTGCAAATTGATAGTTGCTCATATCATTTTTCTGGAAGTAAAGTGCAGGTGTGTGAAAAACTGAATCAAGAAAGTTGAAGATAAGGTAAAATGTGTCTATCTTTGCATTTGTAGAGTGCTTTTTGACCAAGTACCAAGCAAAATTGTTGATCTTGGGAAGATGACATGATTGCATTGAGAAAAGTCAAGTAAAGTAGCTAGATGCAAGTAGATAAGATCCATTTGTTAACCAAGTCAAAGCAGTAATCTTGAGAAAAAGTTGATTTGCATCTTGAAAAGAAAAATGTTTGAGTTTATCTTTGCAAAGATTGATATTTGCATTTCTTAGCACATTTTTCTTTGGGAAGTTTTGCTCATGAACTATTTTGATAGCAAAGCATAAAGGAGTATAACCAATCAAGAAACACAGGATCAATAGATCACTAAACAAGAAACCCTAAGTGAAGTGTTTACCTTGACTTAGGGCAAAATACTAAAAAAATTCATTAAATTCATTAAAACAATCAAACAAATTTCTTTTTCCCTTAGGAAGTTGGACTGAAGTTTTGTTGTCAAGAGTAAAAGAGACCAGGTAGTAGGAAAGCAAAAAAGTGCCAAAAACTGGAAAATCAGAAAAAACATGATTCTCTTCACAGGATCGTGATTCTCTAGATAATTCTTTGTTAATGATATAAAACTGCAGGTGACAACTGAATTGGAATTGGTAAAGGGTATTGAAGGGAAACAAGAGAAAAGAAGACTCTAAATTGCAAAAAACGAGAAGTACAGGAAAAATACGATTCTCTACACAAAATCGCGATTTTCTGTAAGAGAAAAATTTTTTGGAATTTTGAGCATATTGGGGTTTTGAGATAGGTAATTGTAAGAGATTTCATTAAGTTGAGTAAGTGAAGGAACTCAAATTCCAAAGAATTAGGGAGGATTGAGTAGCAAGTGGAAGAAGTGGAAAAGAAGTACAAAATCGCGATTTCCACCAATAGGATAATGGAAGTGACTAATGATGAAAAGTTAGGAATTGAGGATTAAAACCATAAGATTGTTGAAGAATAAAATTGGACAAGTGAAAAAGTGAAAAATCTGAGGAAATTGCACAGGATCACGATTGTGTGGACACTATAAGTCTCTGGAAATTCAGAAAAAACTCATTTGAGAGAGAGAGAGAGTGAGAGCAGGAACAAGATCGCGATCGTCTGCAACCATAAAGTTTTGGAGATTTCTGGATCTAGCAAGCAAGGTAAGGAGTCCTCAATACAATTTTTTTGTATTTCTTTAAACTTACATGATGATTAAAGCACAAAAAAGCACAAAATAACCAAAAACACGGAATCGCAATGTTCTGATTTTTTGAGTTTTTTGTGGAAAAAATAATAAATTTGAGTAAACTCTTTCATTGCATGTTAAAAAATAATTAAGGTGATTCTATTGAAGAAACAAAAATTTGAAAATCAATACCTTAAAAATTTTCAAAATCTGAACAGAATTGCGATTCTATAGTCAAACACAAAATCGCGATTCTCTGAAACAAAGCACAAAATCGCGATTCCCAGAGCACAATTTTCATAAGAGAATCGTGTTTCTAAAAATTGTGAGCAATCACGATTGTCTGGGAACAAAATCGTGAAAAACACGATTCCCTCACAAAATCGTGAAACACGATTCTCATCACAGAATCGTGGAAAACACGATTCTCACCACAGAATCGTGGAAAAACACGATTCTCCCACAAAATCGTGAAAAACACGATTTTCATCACAAAATCGTGATAAACACGATTTTCATAACAAAATCGTGGAAAACACGATTTTCATCACAAACTCGTGGAAAACACGATTTTCATCACAAAATCGTGGAAAACACAATTTTCTTCACAAAATCGTGGAAAACACGATTTTCATCACAAAATCGTGGAAAACACGATTTTCATCACAAAATCGTGGAAAACACGATTTTCTTCACAAAATCGTGGAAAACACGATTTTCTTCACAAAATCGTGATAAACACGATTTTCATCTTAAAATCGTGGAAAACACGATTTTCTTCACAAAATCGTGAAATTTATTGAATGATCCTTAGGTCTGGTAATAAATTATACTCACATTCCAAGCAAGAACTCGGAAGGAAGGAAATAGAGCCAGTGGTAGGGGAATTGCAAGAAAGAGATTTAGAGCAAGAAATCAACATGGAAAATCTAAATGAAACAAATGAATCCTCTGAAACTGGGGACTATAGAAACATCCTCAAATACATGTATACATCAGGATGGAATGCATAAGTTTCTCATTAGATTGAGAAATTTAGAAGTTCCCCTGAACATAACACCAGTAGCACAATTTAAGGATGGTAGATATGAGGATAGGCAGGGATGTGTATACATCTTCTCACAAGACCCAGAAAATTCTAATGACCTAGGGCAATGTGCGGACAAGAGACCATGGGAACAGAACCTAGGGCAATCAGACTTGCCAAGACCACATGAAATTCACAATAATGGTGAACAACAACAAGGTAGGAGAACACATACTTCCCCAAATCTTTTGAAAAGGAACCAGAAGGATTTAATGATTTTCCTCTGAGAAGAAGACATCATTGGCAAAATCAGGGCAGAATGCTTAGACCCTATCAAGTAGCCAAATGCATGAAAAATCAATATGAAGGATATTCTGATCCTCATGCTCATGCTACAGAATTCAGACAGCTAATTAGAGTAGAAGAGGTTGAGGATTACAAAGTACAATTTGAGGCATTTGGTCTAACCCTAACAGGACCTGCATTGTCTTGGTTCATTCCCGTGAGAAAGGAAATGTATCTAGATATTGAATCCTTCCTAGAAGCCTTCATTGGGGAATTCCCAAAAACTGGAATAAAACATAGCACAGCTACATTGATACATAGCTTTAAACAGCAAAAAGATGAAAATGTCAGAGAGGCAGCCAAGAGATTCAAGCAGTATATTGACAGATGTCCTAGAGAAGAAGTACCTTCAATGGCAAGACAAGTATCCCTATTCATAGAAGGATTAAGAATTGCCCAATTAAGAACCCTGGTGTATTATAGGAGATGCCCTGACCTAGGAGCATGTGTGAAGGAGGCAATAGATTTGGAAGACAATAGGGGACAAGACTTGTTAGCATTTGACCAACCTAGAACAAATGAAGATAAAATTCCACCAGCAGAAGAATTGACACAAGCCATTGCTAAATCCCTAGAACTAAGCACCAAAACCAATTTGATAAACACCAAGATAACTACAAATAAAAAATGTTATAACTGTGGAGAAAATCATTTGGTACAACAATGTCCATATCAAAAACCACCACATTTGCAAGATAGGAAAACACTCAAATACTCTACACTAGAGAGAAAACGGAAAAATCATACCAGAGAAGAATGCTTCTACAATAAACAACCCATTAAGGAGATAGATTATGCAAACCAAAGAGAATCTGGGTTTATTGAGCAACCAAGACCTGTACTTGGGCAACAACCTCCATTACCAACAAATGCGATACCTGTTAAATACACACCAATAGAGGAGGGGAACTTAAGAATAAGATCACCTTACAAGGAAGATTACCAATGGAATGAAGGATATCAGGAAGAGTGGGAAGGATATGAGTTGAGAGAACCAGAACTACAAGCCCTAGATTTGGGAAATGGGAGAATAGAGATGGATACAGCCACAATCATGTATATAACCAATCATTATATGTCCAATCAGAAACCTCAGTTCAAAGGGAGCCAAAAGATAACTTGTTATAGATGTGGGGGAGAACATTTCATTAGAGACTGTCCACAACCTCCTACATTAATAATAGAAACGGATTTTGTGACCCAATAAATTATTTTGGAGCTTATTGCAAGGATTATGGCAGGGATCATTTAATAAAGGATTGTCCAAAAAATCCTCAAAAACAACAAAACACATCTATATAACATACCATTGAAAACAGTCAACATCATGGAGCAAGAAGAATTGAGTGACATTGACCAAGTAAATGTAAATGCTATAACAAGGGCACAAGCTAAACAACAAGAAACAACTAAAGAACAAAATGAAGGTTCAGTTTCAAAGGTGAAGAAAAACATACAAAAAGGGAAATGGGAAAGGAAAAGAAGAACGGGTAAAAGCTTGGAAAAAGAGAATAGGGAACAGTCAAACAGTACTCCTCCTCAAAAGACACAAACACAGTCAGAGATAAGAAATTCACAGAGTCTAGACACCTTGATAAAAGCATACAAGGGAAGAATTCAAGAGGGACCAAATCCTACAGACCATGTAATGGATTATCCTATGTCAGATATAGAACATGAAAGGATGCAAATATGCAAACAAATCATACAAGAAGCACAACTTAAACTGGGGGAATTAGACAATTCTCAAACAACAGTTGGGGAGTCAAAGGCAACAAGAACAGGAGAAACAATTAATCAAGAAGATAACCCACAAATTACATTCCAGGTAAATATAGATAAACAATGTACAATCTTATACCACACCACATTGGAGGAATTGGTAAAACAAAATCCTCACTTACAATACAAAATGGAATAATGGGAAGCAATACTAGAAAATCTTGATTCACAGCCACAAGATTTGGAGGAATTGTGGTACATTCCTATTGATAAGATAGGTGGATATTGTGAAGGAGAAGAAGGGAACTCAACCTTGAGAATACAATTTGGTACAAACCATGCCCAAGCCATATTGGATAGTGGATCAGGTGTGGCTATCATGACTAAACAAACTTGGGAAAGATGGGGAAAAAGTGAATTGATACCTACTAAAATGAGATTGCAACTTGCAGATGGACATATAGAAAAACCCCTAGGAATATGGGAAAAGGTGATTGTGGATATATGTGGAATAGAAATAGAGCATACTTTTGCCATAGTTGAATTTCCACAATACACTTCATATGAAATTATCCTAGGAAGACCATTTATGAGACAGATGCAAATTGTGTAAGATTGGGGTAATGACTATCTATATCTTCAGAGTAAAGGGAGAATAACCAGAGTGAATCTAAGAAATGGCCATTATTGTGACATATCCCCCCAAGAATGGTTCAAGATACATCAGAATCAAGATTTAAGTGAAGAATTAGAGTTGGAAGATCAAAATGAAACAGAATCATCAATATGGAAGTGCAATGTGTTAAGAAACATTACAAATGGAAAGAGGAGATTAAGAAGAGAAGATTGTGTAGAAGGGAGAAAATTACAAGATGAGAGCTATGTACCACAAAAATTCAAAGATGAAGAATTTGAGCCATATGGTTGGAACCAGATTTTGGCTACTATGGATCTAGCCAGTGATGAGTATGTAGGAGTAGAATTTCAAAATGAAGGGTATGATGTTTTTCACATTGGATAAGAGTATCAAAAATAGAAGAGGACCAGGAAAAAGAAATAATATTGGAAAATGGAAAAACACAATATTTGGAAGAAGTAAAAGTTGAAGATGCAATAAAAGATAAAATCTCAGGCAAATATAAGAAAAACAAACACAAGGAAATAGAAAAAGACCAAGAGGATGGAAAAAATGAGAAAATGACAAAGAAAGATCAACAGTTTGATGTACCAGCAAATTTCAAGACTTATGAAGTAGAAGACAGATTACTTCTAAAAATGAAACCAAAGAGAGAAAAGAGAAAAGGGGAGGCATATGACAATGAAGAACAAACTAAGAAGGTTATGATCACTCAGGAAGATGGAGAAGAAAGACATATTGTAATAGCTGATGACATGACAAATCAAGAAGAGGAGGCATTAAGGAATTTGGCCAGATGCTATAGGGATGTGTTTGCCTATAGCTATAAGGATTTGAAAGGTATTGATCCTAAAATCTGTGAGCATAAGATACCTATCACACCTGATGCAAAACCTAGCAAACAGAGACATTACACATTCAATGATAAATACTCTGCAAAAATAAAGGAAGAAATTGATAAGCTGATGGCTGCCAATTTCATCTATGAGATTGAATATACAGAATGGATATCTCCTATAGTTGTGGTACCAAAAAAGAATGGGAAACTTAGGGTATGCATTAACTTGAAAAAGGTGAATGCAGCAACTATAAGGGATAGCTATCCATTGCCTATAACAGACCATCTTTTAGAAAGAGTGGCAGGGAAGGAGGTTTATAGTTTTTTGGATGGGTCTTCAGGATACAATCAGGTACCTATAGCATTGGAAGACCAACATAAAACTGCCTTTTCCACAGAATGGGGAATTTATGCTTTTAGGGTTATGCCCTTTGGGTTAACTAATGCCCCAGCAACTTTTCAAAGATTGATGTGTCATATCTTCAAAGAATTCATGAGGAGTGTAATGGAAATTTATGTAGATGATCTGTGTACTTTTTCATTAAAAAGACAGGATCATTTGAAAGATTTAGAAAATATATTCAGGAAATGCAGAACATACAGAGTATGCTTAAATCTAGAAAAGTGTGTATTCTTTGTAAGACAAGGAAGAATGCTAGGTCACATAGTATCCAAAAATGGAATTTCAACTGATGAGAAGAAAATAAAGGCCATAGTAGAACTTCCAAGACCAACAAATGTAAAGGAACTTCAAACTTTCATGGGACATTGCGGGTATTATAGAAAATTTGTACACAAGTTTGCTGACATAGCTAAACCTTTGTATGCCCTGATCACAAAATTTGAGTGGACCAAAGAATGTGACCAAGCTTTTGAGACTCTAAAAACTTGTTTGGTTACAGCACCAATTTTGAAAACACCCCAGTGGGATAAAATTTTTCATGTCCATGTGGATGCTTCAAATTATGCTTTGGGATGTGTGTTAGCACAACCAATAGAAGGGAGCAAGTTAGATTTCCCAGTGGCTTATGCTAGTAGGCAACTGAATTCAGGAGAGAAAAATTACACAACCATTGAGAGGGAAGGGTTGGGAATGATGCAGTGAAAAAATATAGACATTACCTTTTGGCCAACAAGTTTAAGTTCTTTGTGGATCACCAAGCTTTACTTTATTTAGTAAACAAACCTTGTCACACTGGTAGAATAGTCAGATGGTTTCTTTTACTGATGGAGTTTGAGTTTGAAGTGGTGGTAAGACAAGGAAAAACACATTTGAGAGCAGATCATTTGTCTAGAATCCAAGCTAAAGAACCAAGTTCACCTTTAGATGATGACCTGCCAGACACATATCTATTCAAAGTAGAAAGTGTTCCTGAGTGAGCCATGCCCTTAATACCTTTGCTAACCATGGGACCTTGCAGAACATTTGGAAACAACACACATTTAGTATTACAAAGCATAAACTTTATGTTGCTAGCTGGGCACTTGTATCACCTCAACCATACAGGCATATTGGAATATTGTACTCCAGAAGAGGAGCAACAGGAATATCTGAGAAGAGCTCATTGTTGGAACCCTTGTACTCATGCTTCAAGAACAGTTACCCTAAGTAATCTCAATAGGATGGGAGTACATTGGCCTAATAAGACTCAAGATGTAACAAAATATATTGCTAACTGTTGGGAATGCCAATCATTGCAAAATTCAGAACTTATAACTCTATATTGGTTTCAGAAAAATCCAGAATGGAGTGGAAACATCATTGAGGAGTTGAAAAGGAAGAAGAAAGGAAAACAAGTAATAGTTGGTGCAGATTCAAAAAATTTACAAGTGATCTTTGAAGAATATCAACTGATAGGAGAACAATTATATAAGAGAGGGATGGATGGATATTTAAGAATTTGTGTTCCTGAAGATAGATATCTAGAAATGTTGGAAATGGCACATTCTGGAGTGGCAGGAGGACATTTTTCAAGTGATAGAACTGCTAAACTCATATTATATTCTGGCTTTTGGTGGCCAACCCTATTTCCTGATGCGAGAACATATGTGAAAAGATGTGACATTTGTCAGAGGATGAGTCAACCAAATAAAAGAGACAATATGCAATTAGTTCCATTAATTTCAGCTAGAGCATTTAGTAAATGGGGGTTGGATTTCATTGGACCCATACATCCTCCAGCAAGACAATCCCATGCTGAATACATACTAGTAGCTACAGATTACGTGACAAAATGGGCTGAGGCCAAAGCTACAAAAAGAAATGATGCTCATACTACTGCTAGATTTCTCTATGAAAATATCATCACCAGATTTGGACTTCCAATTGAATTGGTAAGTGATAGGGGGACTCATTTTTTGAACCAAATCATAGAAAACATAATTGAATATTTCATGATTAGTCATAGAAAGTCAGCCCCATATCACCCACAAGCCAATGGGTTAGCAGAAAGTACTAATAAAGTACTTTGTACTGTATTGTCAAAATTAGTAAACACAAACAGGAATGATTGGGATTTACAACTTAATCATGTCCTATGGGCCTATAGAGTGGCATACAAAACTGCATTAGGAACCACACCATTCAACTTGGTATATGGACAAAATGCAGTTCTACCCTTAGAATTCCTTATTCCAACATTGAAGGTGGGTAGTCAATACAATTGGATTGGACATGAATTGTCTGAGAGAGTAATAGAATTGGAAAAATTGGGAGCTTCTAGACTCCAAGCAATCATGAGCATCTATGCAGAGAAGAAAATACAAAAAGCTTATCGTGATGTTCATATTAAAGAAAAAGATCTACAAGAAGGAGATCTAGTTCTGGCATATACAATAAAGGAACATCAAAAGAAATTTCAAAAAAAAGGACATGGGCCTTATATTATACATCAGATAAGTAACAGGGGATCTATCCAACTAGCTAACATAGATGGGGAAATCATGCCAAACTTCATAAGTGAATGTAGAGTTAAAAGGTATGACCTTCCATTAACTGCTTCTGAATGGAGAAGATTACACCAAACTCAAAATAGGAAAAAAGAAGAGGAAAACATTAGAAAAGAGGCTCAACAGGAGGCAAAGGAAAGGATAAGAAAAACCAAAAACCTTAGAGAAGTCCTTCTGTGTGAAACACCTTTAAAACAAAAATAACATTTGCCTGTGATAACAATGGATTGTCAAGATGAAAAAATCAGGGTTTTAATAGATTCAGGTGCACAAGTGAATTTGATTAGTTCAGCTTTGGTGAATAAATTTAACCTAAAAAGGACTAAAAGCAAAACCTTTATCAAAACTTTGGAAGGACAAATGATACAAAGCATGTCTTCATCTTCTGTTAAAGTTAAGTTCAATACAGAATATATGAAAATAGATTGTGAAGAATGGCCAGATCACCTGATGACTGAAAAATTGATTTTGGGACAACAATGGTTAAGGCAAGGTAAAGTAATACTGGATTTTGAAAAAATGAAACTCATATTAACAGTAAATGACAAAAGGTTTTTAATCTTCTTATGGAGCTCTAAAAAACAGGAAGATCAACAGGAGCTTCATGATTCAGAACTGGAAGGATTTACTTTTTCATTAGAAGACACACAGACATTATCAACACAATTACTAAAGGATCAAGCTTCATTTAATCAAAACCAGCAACAAATTGAAGAAGCAATAGAGGGTGAAGAGATAGAAGCAAGGTGGCAATTAGGGTATAATCAGAAATATCAGGACATCAAAACAAGAAGGATGTGGAAACAGAGTACACACAAGGCCTACTCATCAAAACAAATTTCCAGAACAAAATGGATATGGAAGCCAAAAAATTTCAACCACAGCTCATCAAATGAAGACGGGTGTATTCCCAGAATAGGATCAACAAAGATTAAATATTATTGGGTAAAAAAATCAGAGTTGATTCAATGAAAAAGGACATGAGTATCTGAGATGCAGTTAGGATGGATAAGAAAATCAGAGTGTCACATAGAAGAAATTTTGACAATTTTTGAAAAAAAAAATTTTGACAAATTGTTCTACCTTTTCCTCTTTCTCAAAAAAGAAATAGGAGGGGAAGAAAGGAAGTGGAAAGGAAGTTGGAAAAATTATTTTTTTTTTTTAAGAAGAAAAAAAAAGAGAGAAAAATTACCCATTTCATTTTTCTCTTATGAAAAAAAGAGAAAAGAAAAAGAGAAGAGAAAACTATCCATTTTTCCTTTTATAAAATATATAGCACAAAGCAAGATATAGGTAGAAGGGTAGCAGGTTTCAATTTATTATTTTTTATGTTTTTTTTTTTCATTTTTCTTCTAAACATCTTCTTCCTGGATAAGAGCTGTCAGAAGAGGGGAGAGCACTAGACATCTTGCTACACATGTAATGATCACTTTAATTGAGTTTTTTTGAAAAAGTCAGAAATAATTGAAGTTTATTTTCATTCTTCTTTCTTTTCATCTCAAAATAAATTATCATTCTTGATTTCTTGTGGCTCATGTGGGTGGAGTTTTTTCTTTTTGTGTGATGCTATATTTTCTCCAGAATGGTGAATCCAAAGGAGCTACCAATTCATGAGTTCAAAGCAGACTCAGTCACCCTGTCTAGAGGACATTGGTTCTTAGACAATGAAGCAACAACGGAGACAGTAGAATTAGAATCTGATGAGGAGCAGGAGATTCCAGAAGCAGAAAAGATACTCAAGGAACTCAAGGAAACTCTAGGTATTATTGGCCAGCACATATTTATAGTGGGAGTTGGAGGTTACAAGTACACTATGCTGTGTCAGGAATTTTACAAATTCCAGAAAAGTGCAGTCAATTACAAGAGATGGAAGTAGTGGGATTACACAAGTTGCTGGATGAACCTATATTTTTCATAGATTTTGAAAGAGTGGCACAGGTAATGAACAGCTTGTTAGAAGTTGGGAAGGACAATGAGGCATATTTCCAGTGTAAAGTCAAGAACAAAGAAAACTAGGAGGAGAATATCACCATAAAAGCAGAGCATATGAGGGCAGCTTTACAGTTTTATCCAATGGGAACTAAGTTGGATAACAGCTTTGTCAAGAAGAATAAAGAAACATATACAGGATATTCTAAATTTCCTGATTTCAAGGGAAGAGAAATTGAAGAATATGCCATCAGAATGTTTTTGCAATATTTCTGTTTCCCAAAACTGCCGAGATATACCATGCCACACAAATCAGTAACACTGATTATGTTTAACAATAAGGACAGAACTAAGCCCTTTGGAATAATGGATGTATCACCATATATACGTGAGCAATTGAAAGAAGCAGCTAAACACTGTGATCAGAAGAAGTATATGAATGGAGTTCAATTTTTAACCAAGATTATATCTCATGTAGGATCAGTTGAAGCTAGCTCCAACAGCCCAATATTTCAGAAATTTGATGGCAGGAATCAAAAGTCCTTCAAGGAAGATATCTGTAAGAGAATCAGAAGGCCAACCCAGCATGAGGGGAGCAGAAAGGAAAAGAAAGGGGATCTCAGAGGAAGTTGTTCCTATAAAGAAAAGGAGATTGGATCCAAGAAAAGTTGAATTGGAGCAGGTAGAATCAACTAAGGAAGAGCATGAAGCTGCTTTGAAGCAGGTGCAGTCTTCAAAAGACCCTCATCCACCTCAAACAAGCAAAGAACATTTGTATACCTATTTGACCCAAGGAAATAATAAAAGGGAAGTATATGAAGCCCAATATCAAAAGATGTTGGAGGATTACTCTTGCAAAGCAACAGATTGGATTCAAGAGGAAGTAGAACATTATGAAGAGCTGCATGATCAGATGATGGCAGCTGAGACAGAGGAAGTGTTTGTAAAAAAAGAAGTAGAACTGTTAGCATATTTCAAAGAGCTACAAGGACCTCTTGAAACAAGAACTACAGTTGTAGTGAAGAAAAAGGTCCAGAAGAAACCTGTACAGAAGAGGAAGTTAACCAAGAAAACTAAAGGAAAATCAGTAGCAGAACCTGTACAAAGAATGGAGACAGAAGCAGCGATAGTAGAAGAAAGGAACCAGAAGGAATCTACTGTTGTAGAAGAGTCAAAACTAGAAAAATCAGGAATAGCAGGCTCTTCATAATTCTCTTCAGACTCTAAAAGTGATATTGAAAACTTTTTGTTAAAAAGTTTGAATTTCTGAGTCCCTAGTACACCTAATGTGAAAACACAGGCCACTGAAGGTTAGCCCTGAAGAAGAGAGAAGATTACTAAAAGGAAAAGCAGTGATGATGGAAGAGGAGAGTGAAGTAAGAAAGGAATTTAGCTCTGGGTTAATGGACTCGGGATTAAAGTCAATATGGACAAAACCTTCACAAAAAATCAATTTCAAAGTGGATGAAGGAAAAGTAGAGATAGCAAAAGGAGTCCAGTTATGCAGTTCAGTACAAGAACAAAAAGAGACAGATCAAATCAAGGAAACAGAGGAAGTAGTGGTGAAGAAGAATGTTCAAGAAGAAGAAACAGGAGTTACAGACAAAGAGATCAATCAAAGCATAGAAGATATCCTGTATGAATTGAATCATAATGAAGAATCTACAGCTACAAAAGATCAAGGACAAGAGGAGGAGCTGGATCTCATGGATATAGAGGAGCAAGGGGAAGGAGAGAAAGAGCAGACAAGTAATGATCAGATAAAGATTACTGAGGAATCAACCCTAGTCCAGGAAAAGGAAGTACAGGTAAAAGAAAGACATTTCTTTGAAGAGGAACAACAAATGATGGAGAACAAGGAGGCAGAAGACACAAAGATAACTGAAGATACATCAGGACATGAGAATAAGGATGACCAGATATTGGAAAACGAAGAAGATGTTGCAGACCAAGAAAAGATGGAAGCAAATAAGATCCATGAAGAACAAAAGACTCAGGTCATAGAGTATGAGGAAGAAGATGAAGAAGAGAATGAGTGTAAAGAAAACAAGCAAATAGAAGTCAAACAAATAGAAATAGAAGTTGGGTTGGAAAGGATACCTAAAAATATAAGATCTGCTTGCAAGATCATTATGAGCAACATAGAGCAGTTCAGACCATCAAGCAGAAACATGATTATATCAAGTATGGTAGTTGAATCTGAGTTTGAAAAAGGCAGTGGTATCATTAAAGAGCACAAGAAGGAAAAGGAACAATTGGCAGAACAATTGAGGATTGTAAAGGAGAAAAATGAGGAATTGACACATAGAGTAATTTCCTTGGAAGAATTAGAGGTACAACAACAAAACAAAATTCAATATCTTGAAGAAAAGTGTGCAAAACAGACAGAGCATAGTAGTAAAATTGAGATGGAGCTGAGAAAAATTGAAGGGAGATACAGAACCTTGCAGAATTCATATCAAATTATGGCCAAGGCGAATGAGGAAATAAACAAACTATTAATAGAAGAAGGCCAGTTGAAGGAAGAAAGCAAGATTGTTCAGGTGACACAGGAGGAAAAGGAAGAATTACAAAAGGAAATCATGAGATTGCAAACAGATTTGAAAGAAGCCAAGGAGTTGGAAAAACAGGCTAGTATACATGTTGCTACCTCAATGAGGGGTTACAACAAATTACATATGGATATAGAAAAGGAAAGAAGTGAGTGGCTAGCAGAAAGAGAGATATGGGCATCTAAAAATAGAAGTTTAATGTTAACAATAGAAGAGTTGCAGAAAAAGCTGGAAAAACCACAAACTCAGGTGGAAGATCAGATAGAGACTACACATACAAAAGATTATGAAGTAGGAAGTGATGACAGAACTCAACATGGCAGTGAACCAAAAAATAAAGCACCAGAAGAAGAGTATTCAGAGGAGTTTGTCTAGAAACTTCTGACAGACAGAGAATCCAGAATGGATTTCATTAGAAAAATGCATGATGAATACAAGGAACAAATTATTACATTTGCTTTAAATAAAGGGATAAATCCTTATCAACATCATTGGGCTGCAGATGGGTTAGGCATACCTTTGTGCATGATCATGGAAAGTATTAAAAACTATCAGTTGGCAAGGGTGGGATTACATCCAAACAAGTATCTAGAATATGAGGAAGATATCAATGTGACCAAAGAGTTATTTGAAAAAGCTAATCCCAAATGGAGGAATAGATGGTTGGATGCAAATAAAGAGTGCAGAAAAATATGGAAGGAAGCACCTATTCAGTTGAAGATTAATCCAGCATACTGCCCAGTAGCAAGGAGAAGAGAGTGGACAGTTTTTTGGGAAAGAAGGAAAGAAGGACAAATTCCATCCAAATGGTTGAATTTTCCAAAGATAGCAGGTCCAAAGGCAAGAACATTGCCTACAAAGAAGTATATGGTGGACACAACTGAATCTATCATAGCCACATACAAGGATGTTAATGACCCAGCATGTATTTTACTAATGAGAATAATGAGACTCATCCTGGCATGTATAGAGACTTATACAGATACAGATGTCAGAATTCTAAATTACATTGGCTTCAATTCACCTACTGATGCTTTATTATTTGATCTAAGTGAAACACCTGACAGGATATGTTTGATGGCTTATTATAGCATAATTATATTTTTGGGTAGCCATTATCTCCAGATTTTTGAAGATGCATTTGATTATGGGTTCTTTGAAAGGGAATCAGAAATATTTAAAAATTTGTCAGTAGTAACAAAGTCTCGACTTACTGCTTATGAAGTTGCATATACAGAGTACCTAAAAAAAGATATAATTGATAAACCAGAGGCTGCTGTGCAGTGGAGGAAAGCACTATTTGAGATGGTAAACAATTTGAACATTACAGAAAGAAAGAACCATGACCTACTGTCACAGGTGTATCAAAGAAAGAAGAAGTGAAGAAAGCTTTCATGGAATATCAGCAAGAATGTCTTTTGTCAGGAGCCAAAAGGTTTAGGAGGGGAAGAATGTTAGAAGAAGTATTTTTGAAGTATTTTTGATGGAAAATAATTGTAAAATGCCAAAACATTGTAAAAATATTTATGCAAATGATGTATAAATGAGGAAAAGTCTTCCTCATGTAGATTAGAATCATATGTATTTTTTCTAGAATTTTTGGAAACTCCTAGATAGCATATACTTAGATTAAAAAAGGAAAATGACCAAAATTCAAGTGTGAAAAGGTACACTTGAAAATGTATAAAAGACAATTTCCTCTACTATGAGAGGGTTGGTTATTTGTATTACATGCTATCCAAGCAAAGAGAGAGAGTTTCCTGCAGAAAATCGTGTTTCTTCCTTTTGTGTGATTTCTTTGATTTGTTGAGTCTATTCTATGTGTATCCATGGAGATTTGTAAGCTTCTATTGTGTTTTTCTGATGAATGTGTATGAAGAGAGTTGATTACTGATGTGTTGAGTGAGAAATTGATGAATAATGGTGCTGGAGATGAAAATCGTCTGATTTCACAGAATCGCGATTGTCTCGTCTGAAGGTTACAGGTATCATTTTTTGAGTTTTGACTTTATGTTTGTATTCTGCTGAGAAAATAACATGTTTTAGACACCCAGGGGGCCAGCGGGCCCCCTAGCTGGGCGGTCCCAGGGGGCGAGCGGGCCCCTTGGTGGGGGTCCGGGGGCAGCGCCCCCGGCGCGACGGTAAAGGGAATATTCCCTGTCGGAGTCAGAAATCATTTATATTTGTTAGGTCGGTTCAACCAGTCTAAGCCGTGTATGGCAATTACGCGGGCGGTGGCCGCCCACGCTCTACCGCCCATGTATAGCCGTCCATGGCAGGCCACCCATGATCCTATATATACATGACTTCTGCACTACCTAAGACATTGAGTTGAGCCAGCATACCTCTACCTTGTATCTCCCTATCTAGAGTTGTCTAGATCACCATTTAAGCTCTACCTTGAGAGCGCACGGGTGGACAACGCCATAACCTGTACTTGCTGCTAGTAGAAAATTGATGAGATTCTCCTATATCTGTTATCTTCTCTGCTATTGCTCCTGTGTTATATTGCGTAACTATTGTCTTACATGGTATCAGAGCTATAAGGTTCGAATAGCTTGAGAAGTATCATTATTTTAGCCTACTAGCAGACTAGAATATCAGTAGATTATTCGAGTGATTACATGATGGCTTCATCGTCGAACACTAGTCTTGGTGCTTCACCTAATGTTAATGCTGCACCTATTCGAATTCGTCCACCTGCATTCACTGAAGGGAAGCTGGATGGAACCAACTATACACTCTGGAAGTTCAAAATTTCTGCAATTTTGGACTCCTATGAATTACTTGACATTGTCATGGGACCGATGGGATTGGATCCAGAGCCTATACCAGTTGAAGATCCAGCAAATTCAAGATTGATGATTCAGCCAGATCCAGATCTTCTACGAGCTTGGAAGAGGCGGAATGCTGATGCATTATGTGCGATTGTCACTAGTGTAAGTGATTCTGGGCTTACTTTAGTTCAACATACTACTAAAGCACATGAGGCTTGGGGCATATTGGCTCGACAATATGAGACCAAGAACCACACTAGGATACAGAATTTAGAAAATCAGTTGGCAAATGAAAAGCATTCTGATTCTGAAAAGGCTGAAGATTTTATCAAACGGATAAAGCATCTTCAAGATCAATTGGCTGCAGTTGGTGTTGTTATAACACCAGAAGAGCTAGCTCGAAGATCTGTACGTGTTCTTCCAGCAAAGTATGATGGATTAGTAACATCCCTTAACACTCAGGTAAGGCCAACTCCTCTTACATTTGAAGAGTTTTGTGCCATGCTTTTAGAAGAAGAGATGCGGCTGAAGAATCGGCAAAGTACAACTGATGCTGCATTCTCAGCAAATGCAAAAGGTAAAGGCTCTTCAGAGGAATCAAAGAAGAAGCCAAAGAAGAAAAAGTTCACAGGAAGTTGCTTCTATTGTGAAAAGAAAGGCCATGCCATCAAGGATTGCAGAAAGAAGCAAGCTGATGAACGGAATGGGACTGTAAAATCATCATGGAAGAACAAAGAGTCTGCAAACAACACAGAGCTGGAACTTTGGGTAGCTATTGAAGAGGTATGTTCATCTGCTCAAGCTCGTGTTGATGAGCCATGGATTTTAGATAGTGGAGCTTCTCGCCATATGACTAGTAAAAAGGATTGGTATAGTTCCCTAGTGCCTCTGCGGGAATCCATCAATGTAGTGGTGGGAAACGACTCCAAGTGTCCAGCTGAAGGAACTGGAACCATCTCTTTTATCACTTCTACAGGTGTTGAGAAAAAGTTATCCGATGTTCTCTATGTACCTACACTCAAAAGAAATTTGTTGTCAGTTTCTGCAATAACAGATCGTGGACTCGAAGTTCACTTCAATAAGAGTGGTGCGGAAATCATGGATTCATCAGGTAATGTTGTAGGTAAAGGCACACGACGAGATAACTTGTATGAGTTAAGTGCTTTAACTGCTACAGAAGATAAAGATGTAAGCAGGTTATGGCACCAACGATTTGGGCATCTCGGATTTGCAGTTTTGAAGGAGATGCAACGAACAGGGATGGTTGCTCATTTGCCTGCATTTTCAGAGTTGCAGGAACCTTGTGAAGCTTGTATGATGGGCAAGCAACAACGAAAGGCATTTCCAAGAGAGACCAGCAATCGATCTCAAGCTCCTCTAGAGTTGGTACATGCTGATCTCTGCGGTAAAATGTCTACACCTGTTTTAGGAGGTTCTTTCTACTTCTTGCTGTTAGTCGATGATTATAGTAGAAAGATGTGGGTTTATTTCATTCGAGAGAAGGGTGATGCTTTTGAAAAATTTAAAGTGTGGCATAAGTATGTAGAAAGTGAATCAGGAAGGAAACTGAAGAAATTTAGAACAGATAGAGGAGGTGAATTCTTGTCAACAGAATTCAACAATTACTGTAAGGAGCATGGTGTGAAAAGGCAACTTACCACAGCTCATACACCTCAACAAAATGGCGTTGTTGAGCGTAGGAACAGGACAGTAGTTGAAATGGCTCGTTGTATGTTAAAGGCTCAAGACATGCCTGATTCATTCTGGGTAGAAGCAGTCAATACAGCACTCTACATCCTCAATCGAAGCTACACAAAAGCTCTGAAGGGGATGACTCCTCAAGAAGCATATTCTGGTAAAAAGCCTTCAGTTTTGCATTTCAGAATTTTTGGTTGTTTCTGTTATGCACATATTCCTGATTCAACAAGATCAAAGTTGGATTCAAAAAGCAAAAAGTGTGTCTTCCTAGGATATAGTGAAGAGTCTAAAGCATACAGGTTATGGGATCCTGAGGCAAGGAAGATTTTTGTCAGCCAAGATGTGGTGTTTGATGAACGACCACACTTAGTAGAAGATAAAGGTAAATCTACTATCTCATCAAACGGAGAAATATCTCACCTTGTGCCTATCAAAAGACAAGTTAAAGTTGAGGAGGAGGAAACATCTGATGGAGAAATTTCCTCAATAAAAAGCCAACCAATTGTAGCTGCACAGCGTAAGCCACTACCGAAGTGGGCACAACAGCTCTTTGATGATCACAATCCACATGTAGATGCACCAGAATCATCATCGGATGGATTACGAAGATCAAAGAGAATAGAGGAGCAAAGAAGAGCCTCAGAACACATTGTTAACATGGCTCTAATGGCAGATATCATGGGTTCGATAAAGGAACCTAACACCATTGAAGAAGCCATTGATGATCCAGATTGGAGAGCGGCAATGCAGTCTGAGTATGATAGTATACTCAAAAATGATACATGGGATCTAGTCGACTTGCCACCAAAGAAGAAGGTAATAGGTACTAAATGGATTTGGAAAGCTAAGTATAAAGCTGATGGAACATTAGAAAAGTATAAGGCACGATTAGTTGTACAGGGTTTTTCACAGATTGAAGGATTTGATGTTCAAGAAACTTTTGCACCAACAGCACGCATGACAACTATTCGGACGGTACTTGCAGTAGCTGCACAAAAGTCTTGGCCTATTTTCCAGATGGATGTCAAATCTGCATTTTTGAATGGTCACCTCAAGGAGGAGGTATATGTATCTCAACCACCAGGTTTTGAGGTGCCCAATTCAGAAAATAAAGTTTGCAGGTTGAAGAAAGCTTTGTATGGACTTAAGCAAGCTCCACGGGCTTGGTACCAACGAATTGATCATTTTTTCAAAAATATGGGTTTTGAAAGAAGTACTTCTGATGCTAACTTGTATGTAACAAAAAGGGATAGCAAGCTAGTTGTTGTCATTGTATATGTAGATGATTTGATCATTACAGGAGATCATCGGGAACTCATCAATCAAACTCGGATCAGCTTGGGAACTGAGTTTGAAATGACAGACTTAGGTCTACTCCATTTTTGTCTGGGAATTGAAGTATGGCAAAGGAAGGATGGCATTTTCATCTCACAACAAAAATATTCCAAAGAAATTCTCAAGGCATTTGGAATGATGGACTGCAAACCAACTAGCACACCTATGGAGGTAAATCATAAGCTATCTATGGATGATAAAATGCCTAATGTAGATGCTAAGAAGTATAGGAAGCTCGTTGGAAGTCTTATTTTTCTGTGCAACACTAGACCAGACATTTGCTATGCTGTTGGAGTGCTAAGCAGGTTTTCCAACAAACCTAAGGAGAGTCACTGGAATGCTGGAATGCGAATTCTAAGGTACATTGCAGGAACCTTGGATTTTGGTATTTTGTATACCACAGGTGATACACTCCAAGGATATTGTGATTCAGATTGGGCTGGAGATTGTGATTCTAGAAAATCAGTTTCTGGATATTGTTTCTCACTTGGTTCAGGAATATTTTCTTGGGTAAGTAGGAAGCAACCAACTCTCGCACTCTCCTCCACTGAAGCAGAGTACAAAGCAGCTTGTTTTGCTTCTTGTGAGGCAGTCTGGTTAAGGAGAATTCTTGCAGATATAGGCTTTCCATCAAATATGCCAATTGTACTCAAGTGTGATAATCAAAGTTGTATGGCTATTGCAAAGAACCCAGTATTTCATGCTCGCACCAAGCACATAGAAGTACAGTACCATTACATTCGTGAGCTAATTGAAGATGAAATTGTGGAGCTAGAATATTGCCCAACAGAGGCAAATTGTGCTGACATATTCACTAAAGCACTTCGAAGAGAGCAGCTCAACAAGCATCTTCAAAAGATGGGCATAGGACCGAGACCTACTTGATTTATCATCGGTAAACATTGAGGGGGGGTGTTAGAGTATGATCAATGTCTACCCCTCATGATTGTATGCACATTTTGTAAGGCCCCCTTTATGAGGAGAAGCCAAGCCTGCATTACCCAATTGATGGGAATCCCAACTTGAATGTTGGATGAAGGTCATATTGGACCATGTAAGATATTATAAGGAAAGGGAGTTACCAGGGTCCCCAATTGTGGGGTCCGGGGCAGCGGTGAGCAGCCCCGGCTAGGGGGTCCAAGGGGGCCAGCGGGCCCCCTAGCTAGGGGGTCCCAGGGGGCCAGCGGGCCCCCTGGTGGGGGTCCGGGGGCAGCGCCCCCGGCGCGACGGTAAAGGGAATATTCCATGGAATATTCCCTGTCGGAGTCAGAAATCATTTATATTTGTTAGGTCGGTTCAACCAGTCTAAGCCGTGTATGGCAATTACGCGGGCGGTGGCCGCCCACGCTCTACCGCCCATGTATAGCCGTCCATGGCAGGCCACCCATGATCCTATATATACATGACTTCTGCACTACCTAAGACATTGAGTTGAGCCAGCATACCTCTACCTTGTATCTCCCTATCTAGAGTTGTCTAGATCACCATTTAAGCTCTACCTTGAGAGCGCACGGGTGGACAACGCCATCATCTTTGTACTTGCTGCTAGTAGAAAATTGTTGAGATTCTCCTATATCTGTTATCTTCTCTGCTATTGCTCCTGTGTTATATTGCGTAACTATTGTCTTACAGGGTCATCCAAAGTACTTGGACTACCCTTATCACTTTAATTGATCATGTCAAATAATGCAAGCCCTCAAGTGCTTTCATGTGCATCCCATAACATAAACCAATGGTAAGACATTTATAATACTCGAGAAAAACAAATATACATAAAAAATCTTCTTTCAATGTAGATGATCAATTCAAGCAATTAGGACCATCTCTAGTTCATGACAAAACTCCATGATCATACATGTCTTACATTCAAATAATCAAATATACTTCAAATGAAAGTTATGAATGGAGACGATCGATTCAAGCAATTAGGGTCATCCAAAGTACTTGGACTACCCTTATCACTTTAATTGATCATGTCAAATAATGCAAGCCCTCAAGTGCTTTCATGTGCATCCCATAACATAAACCAATGGTAAGACATTTATAATACTCAAGAAAAACAAATATACATAAAAAATCTTCTTTCAATGTAGATGATCAATTCAAGCAATTAGGACCATCTCTAGTTCTCCAATGGCTCTAATAACTTGAATGTCTTGTTTTTCCATCAACAACTTATGAAATGTGAAACTCATTACATAATAAAATGAAGAAAAACACTTTATAATGAGGAAAAGTGAATCATATACTTGTTCTCTTTGGGCACGACGAATTCAAGGGATTAGGGGCATCCAAGCTTCTTTGATGGACCTAAATCACTTGAATTGGTCGTGTCCAAACAAGTGTCATATTTCTAGCTATATTAATGAATGCTCCATATACAACAACTTAAAAAAACACTTCAAAAAGCAAAGAAATGCATATCTCATATTGCACACCAAGAGACTTCAACAACCAATGAGCTGAGAATGTTTCTTGCAAAAGAGAGTCAAAAAACAAATGTGATGAAGAATATGGGGAGTTGAGTGAAACTAGAGAGAGTAGAAGAAAAATTCCACAAATGAGCTCAGGAGCATATATAGAGACTTTAGGATGTATTGACCGTTGATGCCACATGGTACCTTCTAATTGGTCCATGTCATTTGACTATTGTGAATCCCAATGTACTAATATTAACACATGGTAGAGTTTCATTCATCCATGTCATTTGACCGTTGTGGATCTCAAGGTGCCAAGTTTCCATGTGTCAAAATTGTATTCATCCACGTCATATGACCATTGGATGTCTCAAGGCCTTTCCACATGGCATGTGCTTGTTGGGCCACGTGGATTCTCCAACATCTCTTTTCCCTCATAAATATCAAGTCCCTTAGCTTTTTATCATTTTCTACCTTCAACAACTTTGTGTACCCATATTAAGCACTCCTACACCTAAAGTTTGACACAATCAATTCAAGAAATAGCACATGTTTGACCATCTTTGATTGCCTCTATTCGCTTGCATCGGTCATCCTTGCATCTAGACTTAAATCCCTCAAATAACTGATGCTGAAGAATTGCTTTAGGATGAGTATGAGGTTAAGGTATGCTCAAAATCATTTCCCTTTCATTTATAACTCATCTTTGAGACATGACCAATTCAAGTGATTAGGCTCATCCAAGATTTTCTGATGAGCATAATCGCTTGAATTGGTCATGTCCTAGATTCATTCATATATTTGAGTTCTTTGGTTTCTTCTTATTCAATCCCCTTATTCCTCATCATTCATATATATTGACCAAAGAAATGGACAAATCAGCTTTATTTCTTACGATTTTGACATACAACCAATTCAAGCGATTAGACCCTTTGAAAGACCTTGAATGGGCCAAATCGTTTGAATCAATCATGCCCTAGTTTCATTGCATTATATTGTTTTCTCCCTATGCAAGATCCTTAATGTCTTACACACAAAGGAATTTATCTTGAACCTCAAATTCCATGTGAACTTCTCTATCTTAATATTGGCTCAAAATTTGAAGAAACTAATACTACCATTGCATTTCGAACGTGACAACACCCTAGATTGACTGTCTATTTGCATGATTTTGATACTCAAAGGTCTTGATGGGCCTATTTGTACATAAATCTAAGACACGACCAATTCAAGTGATCAGGCTCATCTAGAAATGTTGTTGGTGTAATTCACAAGCCTACACATTTGGCTTGATGGATGCATTGAAGTCTATACACCCATGAAGAAGCCTAGGAACTATTGCTAGTGGTTAATTACCACTTTATCTCTTTGTAAATTTCAAATTGACTTGGAATCTTTTGTAATCACCTACCAAAAGGATTCGTGGAAAAAGTTAGCTCTTTGATTGAAGGAATATCTCCTAGGATATAGGGGCTTGATCATAGGAAGCCAAAAGTTTGAATTTGAATTCAAATTTTTACTCATTCTCTATAAAAATGGTCATGGAAAAGTCGCGGGTAGAACTCATCACTCCCGAGCTTCTCACTACTGATTCTGAGTGTGTGAGAGGCCTACACTCTAGCCCACACCTATCTACACCATTAGGCAATGCGTTTCATGCCAATGGATTTGTATACAAGTGTTCATTAATACATACATTCACATTGTTCGTTTCTGAGTTCTCTGTCATACTACTCAAAAGTCTGTCAACTTGTGGAGCGCATATCTCAGTCAAATCTTCCCCAAATTCAATGATCTAAAGCTTCTTGGATTTATCTTAAAATTATCTACGTGCTATCAAAATTTGAGGAGATTCTATTCAGCCATTTAAGAGAAATTTGTGTCGAGGTGATCACTGGTCAATGTCTGTTATAGTCCTAAAAAATCAGGGGTATAGCTTTACTTGCTAAATTGATTTCTCTTAGCATAGTTTATCTTTTTACATCAGTCCACTTGGAATAGTTAGCTTGCTAAGCTAATTAGATACCCCTTTAAGGAATGTTTCCAATTCCTACTGTGCTGGTCATACTGAACAAAAGATCTAGCAGGTGTCAAGACATAAATAGAAGGTTTTCCTGAGATTTTGAGTTTCAGAGTTATCTGTTTTGGTTCAATCATTGCACACATCATTTCCAAAGTACATAGGCCATTTTATGATGTCATTGGAAAACTAAGGAGGTCCACTTATCAAGCCTGAAGCAAAAGAGGGCTGGTACAAAGCAGGTTTTAGCAGTACCTACTCAATCTCTTGGAGCATCCATCCATCTTTCCCAACAGTGGTATCAGAGCACCATCTTTCCCAACAGTGGTATCAGAGCAAACTAAGGTAAAATGGGAGATGGTTTTCCTTCATTTATTGATAAATTGGACAGGAACAACTATCACGCATGGTCTCTGAGGATGAAGACCTACTTACAAGGAAGGAGTCTCTATGGATACATCTCAGGAGATGAGGAATGGCCATCATTCAAAACAAGAGGATTGCCAACAAAGGAAGAACATGAAAAGCTCAACACATGGTGTGCTAAGGATGCATTGGCAAGGTCTTATTTACTCAACTCCATCTCTGATTTTCTTTTGCCACATATTAGAAATTGTAAGACATCCCAAGAGTTTTGGGAAACCTTGTCATCATATTTTTCCTCCAATACAAGGGCTAGGAAAAATCAGTTGTGGATTGAACTCACAACATTAAGGAAGCAACCTAAGCAAGTTGTTTCAGAATTTGTGAACAAGATTAAAGATGTAGAAAATCAGTTAGCAAGCATAGGAGAAGAGATTGAAGAAGAACAGATTGTGAGGCAAGTGATCAATGGGATCAAGGCTGATGACAAATGGGAAAGCTTCACCACTGCCATGGAGCTTTACATGGACATGCAAATTCCATATCTTATAACTCTCATGGGACAATTGTTCACTCATGAAGAAAAGCTCAACAAGAAGGGAGATACATCCAAAGGTAATAACTCTTCTGCTCTATATACAGATAAAAAGTCTAAAGATAAAGGCAAGAGTAAGAAGGTGGAAGATGAAGGCTCTACCTCCCAAGCCAACTATGCAGGGAGAGGTAGATCATCAAGAGGAAGGGGCAGAGGAGGTAAGCAAGGTAGGGGGAGATCCTATAACTCCTCACCATGCAATATTTTTGGTTTATCAAATCATACTACAGATGAGTGTTTCAGGAATTACAAGAATCAGAGAGGAAGAGGATACCAAAGAGGTGGATACTCATAGTCAAGAGGTAGATTCAACCAACACCAAGGATACAACAATAACTACAACAATAATTACAATGGCAACTACCAAGGAGGATTCAAATCCAGAAAGGACTACAACAACTACACAGAGGAGCAGGATGACTCTCTTCTGATCGTGAACATGACTTCAAAATCAGGTACAAATGATGACCACCTATTCTACATTGATTCAGGATGCTCAAATCATGTGGCTGGCAATGTAGCACTACTCTCTGATCTTGAGGAACCAAAAGGTAAGCATCAAGTCCAAACAGGTGATGACACCAAGAACTCAGTAGTTAAAGTTGGAAATGTTAAGACTTGTGATGGAAATCAGAATTTGTTGAGCAGGGTACTCTATGTACCAACCATTACCAAAAATTTGATGAGTGTTGGATAGATTGTGGAGAAAGGTTTGTAGGTTAGATTCAATCAATATGGAGCATTTGTGGAGGATCCAAGACATGGGTTCAAGAGGATTGCTAAAGGAGAAAAATCAGGTAGACTTTTCACTTTTGAGTTAGAAGACACAAAGAATATTGCACTATATAGTTATAAAGATCAAACACTTTCAGAGCTTGAGATTTGGCACAAAAGATTAGGGCATATAGGAGAAAGAACCTTGAAGCAAATATGTAGGGACCAATGTGTGCTTGGAATACCTAATGTATCCAAGCAACATATGATTTACAAGTGTGGTGCTTGTCAATTTGGGAAGTTTCACAGGTTACCCTTCTCAAGTAAAGGTTATATGCATGAAGACTACCTAGAGCTTGTTCATACAGATGTATGGGGACCAAGCAAAGACCCCTCAGTCTCAGGATCAAGGTACTATGTATCTTTTATTGATGATTATAGCAGATGGATTGTATTGTACTTCATGAAGCACAAGGATGAGGTGTTTAATTGCTTTAAAAAATATCTTGCACTTGTTGAAAACCAGACAGGAAAGAATTTGAAGAGGCTAAGGTTAGATGGAGGAGGTGAGTACTTCTCCAATGAGTTTGAAAACTTCTTGCAGGTCAGAGGCATCAAAAGAGAAATAACCACAAGGTATTCTCCTAAACAGAATGGGGTAGCTGAAAGAAGAAATAGGTTGATTGTTGAAACAGCTAGGTCTATGTTGAATGAGAAAAAATTACCTAACTATCTATGGGCAGAGAGTGTTTCTACTGCCACTTACCTCATAAATAGGTTACCATCTAAATCCCTTGATGGGATGACACCCTATGAAGCATGGCATGGTAAGAGACCCTCACTAGAACATTGCAGGATATTTGGATGTGTAGCATATGTACACATTCCTTCTCAGATAAGAGGTAAGCTAGACCCAAAGGCTGAAAAGTGCATCTTTATTGGATATGATCTAAATCAAAAAGGTTACAGGTTTTATAACCCTTCCAATAAAGGATTCATGGTGAGTAGGGATGTTGTCTTTGATGAAAATGATTCTTGGTATGAGAATGAATGCAGGAAGGTTAAACTACCCTATGACTTGGAAGAGGAGTTTCCAAGTCTTGCTAAGAAGGAACCTACTCAGAATGAAGACACAAGTTCAGATGATGAAGACACTATCAATCTTGAAGAGTTCAAGGCATGGAATTCCAAGGGCAAAATGAAGATGAAGAAGCTTGAAGACATACCTGAATCTTCAACTCAGTCAATCAGAAGATCACAAAGAGAAAGCAAAAAACCTATCAGATATGGGTATGATACATCTCTTGTTACTAAACATTCTGTCTATCTTGCCAAAGATTTGTCAATTAAAGAACCAGGATCATATGAAGAAGCCATAACCAAAACAGAATGGAAAGAAGCTATGGATGAGGAGATTGAAGCACTCAATGAAAGTGATACATGGGAGTTGTTACCCAAGAAGGAATCCATGAAGGTAATAGGATCCAGATGGATCTATAAACTCAAAAGAAACTCTGATGGGTCAATTAATAGGTACAAAGCCAGATTGGTAGCCAAGGGTTTTGCACAAACCCAAGGCATTGACTATGAGGAGACATTCTCTCCTGTGGCCAAGATGCCAACAATCAGAGTGTTGGTAAGTGTGGCTGCATCAAAAAATTGGAATATGTACCAATTGGATGTCAAGAATGCTTTCTTGAATGGATGGATTTTAGAGGAGGTATATATGTCACAACCCCCTAGCTATGAGGACCCTAAGAAGGTAGCATATGTTTGCAAATTAAAAAAAGCTTTATATGGATTGAAGCAGGCACCTAGGGCTTGGAATAACAGGTTAACTACATACCTCCAAGACCAAGGTTTTGTCATGAGCAAGGAAGATACTTCTCTATTTATCAAGAGAAGTAATACAGAAGTAATATACCTTTGTGTTTATGTTGATCACATCATAATTATAGGCAATGATGTCAATGGAATCAGACAAATCAAGAGCCAGATGATGAAGGAGTTCAAGATCAATGATCTTGGTCTATTGAAGTATTTTCTTGGGCTTGAGCTAGTCTATACTAACTCAGGAATATACATTACTCAGAAAGAATATATACAGGATATGTTGAAGAAGTTTCATTTGCAGGATGCCAAAGTAGCAAGTAATCCAATGGAGGTAAACCTAAAATTAAGTTCTCATGAAGGTGATGAAGTTAATGACATTATAGGTTATCAAAGTATGGTGGGTAGCTTGAACTATGCTACCTTAACAAGGATAGATATTGCATATGGAGTTAATCTGCTAAGTCAGTTTATGCACAAGCCAAGGATACCTCACTAAGAGGCTGCTAAGAGAATCTTGAAGTATCTCAAGGGTACATAACATCATGGTTTGTATTTTCCTTACACTTCAGACATTGATATCAAGATCTATTCATATGCAAATTGGGCAGGATGCAAGGATGATAGGAGGAGCACTTCTAGATACATTTCTTTTGCAGGTGACAAACCTATTTCATGGTCTTTTAACAAGCAACTACTGTTGCTTTGTCTTCTATAGAGGCAGAGTATAGAGGACTGGCTAATGCCACACAAGAAGCCATATGGATTAAGCTTTTGTATACAGAATTGGGTTTATATACTAGGTCACCAATCATCTTTGGAGATAATACAAGTTCACTACACCTTGCAACTAATCCTATCTATCATGCTAGGACCAAACATATAGAGTTCCATTACCATTATGTGAGAGAGAAGTTGATAAGCAAGGATATTCAATTGACCTATGTATCAACCAACATGCAATGTGCAGATTTGTTGACTAAAGCTTTGGATGGAGCCAAACTTTGCAAGTTCAAAGCAATGATTGGATTGCAGGATATACATGAAGATTGAAGATGAAGACCAAGCCAAAATGTTTGGCTTGAGGGGGAGTTGTTGGTGTATTTCACAAGCCTACACATTTGTCTTGATGGATGCATTGAATTCTATACATCCATGAAGAAGCATAGGAACTATTGCTAGTGGTTAATCACCAATTTATCTCTTTGTAAAAGTAAAATTGACTTGGAATCTTTTTTAATCACCTACCAAAAAGATTCGTGGAAAAAGTTAGCTCTTTGATTGAAGGAATATCTCCTAGGATATAGAAGCTTGATCATAGGAAGCCAAAAGTTTGAATTTGAATTCAAATTTTTACTCATTCTCTATAAAAATGGTCATGGAAAAGTCGCGTGTAGAACTCATCACTCCCGAGCTTCTCACTACTAATTTTGAGTGTTTGTGAGGCGTACACTCTAGCCCACACCTATCTACACCATTAGTCAATGAGTTTCATGCCAATGGATTTGTATACAAGTGTTCATTAATACATACATTCACATTGTTCATTTCAGAGTTCTCTGTCATACTACTCAAAAGTCTGTCAACTTGTGGAGTGCATATCTCATTCAAATCTTCACCAAATTCAATGATCTAAAGCTTCTTGGATTTAGCTTGAAGTTATCTACATGCTATCAAAATTTGAGGAGATTCTATTCAGCCATTTCAGAGAAATTCATGTCGAGGTGATCACTAGTCAATGTCTGCTATAGTCCTAAAAAATCGGGGGTATAGCTTTACTTGCTAAATTGATTTCTCTTAGCATAGTTTATCTTTTTACATCATTCCACTTGGAATAGTTAGCTTGCTAAGCTAATTAGATACCCCTAAAAGGAATTTCTCCAATTCCTACTGTGCTGGTCATACTAAACAAAAGATTCAGCAAGTATCAAGACATAAATAGAAGGTTTTCTTGAGATTTTGAGTTTCAGAGTTATCTATTTTGGTTCAATCATTGCACACATCATTTCCAAAGTACATAGGCAATTTTATGATGTCATTGGAAAGCTAAGGAGGTCCACTTATCAAGCCTGAAGCAAAAGAGGGCTGGTACAAAGTAGGTTTTAGCAGTACCTACTCAATCTCGTGGAGCATCCATCCATCTTTCCCAACAAATGTTGGATGGGCCTAATCGCTTTAATCGGTTGTGTTTGAAAATCAATACAAAAAGGCTTATCAAGACCTCTAGGTATCAGAATCATGCAAATAGACAGTCAATCTTAGGGTTTTGCATGTTTCGATCACAAAGGTAATATAATTTTCTCCAAATCGTGAACCAATAATAAGATACAGGAGTTCACATGCAATTTCAAGTTCAAGATGACCTCCTTTGTGTCTAAGACATGAAGGACCTTGCATAGGGAGAAAACAAAAAGTCTCAAGTAATGGAATCAAACTACACTTGTATATAGGAAAATTGAACAAAAGGAAGTTGTTGAGGACAAAAGAACAATAAAAGTTGATGCTAAAGAATTTCTTGAGGATGCGTATGAGGTTAAGGGATGTTCAAAATCATTTACCTTTCATTTATGAGTGATCTTTGAGACACAATCAATTCAAGGTATTAGGCCATCCAAGATCTTCTGATGAGCCTTATCGCTTGAATTGTTGTGCCCTACATTCATTCATATACTTGAGTTCTTTGTTTTTCTTCTAATGCAATCCATTTATTCCTCATCATTCATAGGTATTTGCAAAAGAAAAAGGTCAAATATCTTTGTTTTTTCATGATTTTGAGGGACGATTGATTCAAGCAATTAGGCACATCCAAGATCTTCCAATGAGCCTAGTCCCTTGAGTTGGTCATGTTCCATTTTCTTATGCAACTTCCTTTTGCTTCATGATTCCTTTTCCTTATCACATAAAGAATCTTACTATTGTTTCTTTTTTGTAGATATTTATATCAAATGGAGAAAATTGTCTTAGCAAAGGGAAGGGAAAATGAAAGCTTTAGACTCTAGATTCATTCTTTGTTGAACATAAGCTTTGTAGAGGAGATTTCCAAAGTCAAATTCATTCAAAAGATAAGAAGAATAATGCCTTTTTGTGTCATCAATTTTGTGGTTTCAAAAATTGTAAATACATACATATGTAGCTTTTGGTAAGAAAAATACCAAATACTATTTGATACCATCTTTGTACCTTCAAGTTCACATTAGAATGAGATTTCACTCTTCTTGTACTTGATCTACCTTTGTCGTGAAAGGATTTTCCTCACATTGATATTTTTAGTCTGTTGATAATTTCGACATGTGTTCCTTTGTAATTGTCTTCTAAAGAACTAATCAAAAATCTCTTTGAATGGATTAATTTTTGTAACTTCTTTTCTTGTGCATCTGAAGAAGCTTGTTCATGCTTCATATTGAGACTTTTCCATCCCCAGAGTGTCACATGTGGAGGTTTCCTCTTTCCACAAAGAATGGACCATGCAAAAATAGGATATGCTATAAAAACATAAAGATTAAGACCATGGGATGTTTTTTTCGAAAAAGTAATATTGGACTAAATAATCTCTTTAAAGCTCACCAAGTAGTAAGTTATGCCTTTGACACTCCAAGCCTTTGTGATGGTTCATATAAGCTCTATGATTTCCCTTTTGAAATCAATCACATACATATCAGATATAACATGTTGCATGTCTGCCTCATCATCTACAAAAATTCATATGTTTTATGTATTGCATGTAGTTGTTTGAGAACTCACACAATTTTGGAAAATATCCACATAAACCCATCACCATCTCCTACAAATCTAATAAAATCATGAAGATTATGAAAAGGCGGGTACCTTCTAATTCGAGAACGAGTTGGATAAGTAGCTTCATCTATCCATATGTCAATATGCTTTTTGCCTTCTTTGCATGATGATTCAACTTCACAAGGTTATAGAGCTGTTCCGAATACCTTTCCAATTGTTGCATACTTTTGAATTTGCACAATATTGGTATGGAACTTATGACCCAGAGTCCTACTGGTTGAAAGTGCCATGAAAGTGTTTAGATTGGGGCTCTACATGAAAAATTCATCTAGAATTATGAAAAAGATAGAAGTTGGTTTGCTTTTGAGAGTAGAGCAAAAAGGTGGAACACGTCCTAAAAAACCATTATATAGGTCGAAGGACAAGAGCCAAAATTTCAAATTTCTTGAACGTGTGATGGGCACAAACTTTGAGGCATATCACTTTTCATGATTCTCACACGAACTTTCTCTCTCTTCCAAAACTAATATATTCCTGGAAGATATGTTTTAAATGAGCTTACACGGAATTTTCAAAGATTATTTGACAAGATTAATCTAGATTAAGCACAACTAATTGAAATCCTTACATGGCCCTTTTTTTCCGTTTTTCGTCCTACTGGTTCATGATTCTTAAGCTATCTAAGATGCAAAGCTTTGGCATGCACGGTTTGTTCATCAAAATTTTTCTAGTTTTCTTTGCTTGCAAAAATCTAGACTAGTGTTATCTCTATTATTAGAATCTTACTCATACGCACACAAAGGTTACGGATGCTGAAAACACAAAAAAAATAGACACTTCAAGAGACAAGACAAAACGCAGTATTGGGTGCAATCTCCCCCCATGCACTCTGTTTTGACAGTCTAGAGAGTGCATGTATTTATAGGAATTTCTGATTATGTTGAAATAGTGGTAACATGAGATTGGCTTCAAAAAACATTCATGAAAGTAAAAGTTGGTATCTTTTGTAGAAAGCCTTTGCTTTTAATATCAAAAATTGCATTCTACAATGACCCTTATTCTAACCATACTTTACTAATTGTTTCTAACAATAGAACCCTTTATGCAGTTTTATTTACAAACTATATAAATTATAAATCAGATTATTGATGTCCGCCCTTTCACGCCCTCACAAACCTTGAGTTGCTATATCAAAAACACCAAAACATATTAAAACATTAATAAATTAACACTCCAAAAATTCCTTGTTCAACACATTTCATAATTCATAACATGCCCCTCAGTTGATAAAATAAAAATAAGCATGGATGGCTAGTCACATGTTCCATCACTGAATAAAAATATGCATGTTCTATGTAGAAACACATGCATGGAAATGTTCATGGAAGAGTTACATTAATGTGTTTGTCTATGATATGCAAAACCAAAGTGGTCATAATGGGGTGTTGATCGTGTTTTATATAATGTGTTTGTGTATGATATGCAAAACCTAAGTGTTCATAATGGGGTGTTGACTGTGTTTTATATATCCATTGACGTTCTTCAATAGAGTGATTTTTTTACTTAACTAAATATCGATGATATTGAGTACCTGTGCATGTAGTAGTGAAATCATGATTAATTATTTTCTCAGGAACAAAGATTTCATATTGTTCTTCAATTAAAGGAGGGTCATCAAGAAGTGTAGTGAGTGGTAAAGTGTCTTTAAAGGGTTTAAGTAAACTAATATGAAAAGAGTTATGTATATTCTAATGAGATGCTATATCTAATCTAAATGAATTATCATATATTTTCTATATAATCTGAAAAGGTCCATAATAGCATGGTACAAGTTTAATTTTAGGATGTTGCAGAATATTTTCGAGACGTCTTTTAGTGATAAACAACCATACAAGATCATTTTCCTTAAATTCCTTGGCTAATCATTTAGTATTGACATTATGTGTATAACATCCTTCACTTTTCCTAATGTGCTCGTGAACATCATGAAGTATAGAAATGTGAACTTGAGAAATAGAATCAGCCATCCGAATGTCACTTTGAGTAAGTGACATGGGAGTGGGAAGCTTTTTACCATAAACAATTTCAAAAGGTGCACGTGCATTAGTAGTGTGTGTGGTGTTATTGTGAGCAAATTGAAGCAATGGAAACTTTTCATCCCAGTTAGTGGGATGATCTAATGAATAACAATGCAATAAATCAAGAATAGTATTATTTGTAGCCTCACTTTGTCCATTACTTTCGAGATGAAATGCAGAGCTAAAATCTAATTTAGAACCAAAATGTTGAAATAAGGCAACCCAAAAATGATTACAGAATCTAACATCACAATCAAAGAACATTACTTTAGGAAATCTATGATGTGGGAAAATGCATTTAATGAATAATTTTGCAGCATGAGGTGCAGATAAAGTTTTTCTACAAGGAATGAAATATGCATATTTACTAAACCTATCAAATATTGTCCAAATCATATCCTTATGTGATGAAGTGATAGGAAGACCTGTGATAAAATCCATGGAGATTTGTTCCCATGGTTTGTTCAGAACGGGAAGTGGCATTAATAATCCAAATTGTTTACCATGATGACATTTTACACGCTGACATGAGTCGATTACCATTATACCATTTAAGGCCCATTAGGTTCGGAGCGTCATGTCTTTAAGTAGTCATATTTTAGAGCGGTCCCAAGCATGGCGTCTACTCAATAGAACATTCCATTCCTCGTATGTGTTCGCTGCACTAGGGTCATCCTCAAAGTCCACCCATCTGTTTGTGTCATGTTTCCAGAGGTGCTTCCTCTATTTGAATCCCTCATTCTAGAGTCTCTTGGCACTTAAGACATTCCAAGATTCCATGTTTCTCATGCCTTGGATCGGGAACCAAATAGAGTCATTTTTTCTTATACATGCAGCCCACTTCCAGTCTTCACTAATTCTGATGTGAGGTTTGAATCTGTTCCAACACAACCACAAGGATCTTACCAGGATCGATCCTTTGGGTGAGACCGGAATCGGAGAGAATAAGAGGGTGAGGATTTTGAAGTTTTTCCATCCAGGGTAGCCCACCAGAGAAATCGCATTCGTGTTTCTAAAAATTAATGTGGCCCAAGAGGAACCTCTGTTGCACTAGGCCTTAATCATCCATTTTTCCACAAGTTTATTGGTCATGCTTCCAATGTCCATAATACCTAGACCTCCACTCTCCTTTCGGCTAGTGCATATGGACCATTTGATTTTAGGCACTCCCCTCCTGTTATGGTCCCTAGTCCAGAGAAAGCTCCTACAAGTACTTTTCAATTTGGCTAATTCTTGATGCTTCGGTCTCTAGCAAGAGAGAAAGTATATGATTGAGGATATGAGGAATGTGTTGATCACCATGGCGCGGCCATCAAGATTGATTTGCAAACCCCTCCAATAGTTAAGTTTATTATTAAGTCTGGCATGGACCCAAGCCAACCTTTGTTCTAGAATAACACTGAATCCCATGGGGATACCAAGAATGTGAACGACCTGACTTGATTGAATGCTTTGGCATCCCTACACGATGCAAAGATTGGGTAGATTCCCTTTGATAGCCCTGAACGCAATCTTAGAATGGTTAATTTTGGACCTAGAGGCCTCAAAAAAAGTGTCGAGGCACCACCAAGAGGTTTCTAGGCTGGTAACGTCATTGTGAACAAAGGCATTTGTGTCATCCGTAAATAGCCTCATGGTCATTTGCCCAGAGTTATGTGGCAAAGTAATGCCTCTTATGTGACCAAGCTCCATCTATCGCTCCACAAGTTGGCTAAGTCCTTTTGTGGCAATGGCAAAGAGCAACAAGGCCAATAGGCAACCTTGCCTGATGGATCGTTTCAGTTTGATTGCCTTTGAAAGTTTCCCGTTGACATTGACTTTGGCCGAAGCGTTACCAAGGAGAGTAGAGATCATCCTGACGAATCTCTGACTACACCCGAGGTCTTTCAGTGATTGTAAAATATAGTCCCATTCCAATCTGTTGTAGGCTTTGTCAAAGTCAATCTTGAGGAAGACAATGTCCTGATTAGATTCTTCAGTGAAGTCGAGACCTTCCTAGATATCAATGATGGCTTCCAATATTGACCTTCCCTCAATGAAGCATTTTTGGTCTTTGCTAAGCCACTTTTCTAAATGGCAGGATATCGTGTTGGCAATGACTTTAGCAAGAATCTTATATCCGAGTGTGTATCACATGCAATGTTTTCCTCCCCATGTTCTTCTTTTTGTAAACAATGTCCCATGTTGTAGTGTACATTATAGATTTGAGAAGCCCTTCTTCAAGCAAAGGCAATGGGCACCTTGGATAAAGCAAGAGCCTCCCAAACAATCAGCATGGGTTCAAATCCCACATGGCGTAGTGACCAATGAAAAGAGTTTTTTTATTATTTTGCATTTGGAGATTGCAAACATTGATGCCAATTTATTTAGCGATAGTAGTGGCTTCTAAGATTTTTTAGGTTTCTTTTCAAGAAGAACACAAGGCTATATAAGAAGAGGCCATCCTCAATGTTTTTCATCTTCTCATGCTCAAGCTAGAGCACTAGCTCAACACAAGGAGGAGGTCATCTTAGAGGAAGTGTTCTCACACACTTGAAGGAGTTTTGCTCTACATCTAAAGACATTTGGAGGAGTTCATATCATATTATGAGTAACAAGTCTATATTTGTCCTTGTTTGTTTATTCATTGGTTTTTTATTTGGATAATCAAAAGTCAGGTTTGCTTTAAAACACCTCTAAAATGTTCATATTCTCCATATTCTCAGTGAAAGAGGAGGAGAGTACATGTCTAAAGACTTTAATTCTTTTGTCAAAGAAAAAGGTATCTCTCATCAAATCAGTATTGCTTACATGCCAGAATAGAATGGTGTTGCAGAGAGAAAGAATATGATACTTTTTGAGATGATGCATAGTATGATGTCATCCAAAAAGCTTTCTCACAAGTTTTGGTTTGATGTAGTACATACGGCTAATCGCATTTTGAATAGGTCTTTCACAAAGTCTTAAAAGGTTGTTACACTTTATGAAGCTAATGATGGGAAGAAACCCAATGTGAGTTACTTCAAAGTTTTTGATTCTCCAACTTATGTTCACATTGAGAAGAAGGATCATGGTAAGCTTGATGTAAAACCATTAAAGCTACCTTTATTGGTCATGCAATTAAAAGCAAAGGATAGAGATTATATGTTCCAAATACAGGTGATATCCTACTCTCAAGCAATGCATATATTGCAGAAAGTTAAATTTTGGAGATACAGGAGAAGAGAGAGTTTCATTACTTACATCAATACGTCTTGGAATTCCGAATTATGAAGTTGGAGAAGGTTCCAAAGTTCCTTAAGAAAGAGATACTAAACAAGCAAAAAGGATTCCACCACTTTTCAAGAATATGCCAAAATGATCATATCAAACCTCGAAGGAGAGTGATATAAAGGAATACATTGGAAGAGCCATAAGTGAGACAAGGAGACAACAATGAGACTAGGTAAATTATGTAGAATATTTTGAGAGTCATAATATTTTAGCTCTCACTTCAGTTGAGAATGAACCAGCTATTGTTCAAGATGCACTACAAAGTGATATGATTATCGCTAGTCCCAAAGATTCAGATCTTTAGTTGTTTAAAGGACAACTTAAGCGTACAGTCGATGTAAATGACTTAGGTATTTTACATTACGATCTTGGGATTGAGCTCAAGTATAGAGATGTGTGTATCTACATGACACAATAATTGGAAAGGTTTGAGATGATAGATTTTAAGCCTATGTAGACACCTATGAATGTCAATGTGTCATTACAATCGGAAGCTAATTCAGAACCATTTGATGCTACATTATATAGTCAAGCAATTGGTTGCTTGATATATCTATGTAATACATGTCTAGACATTCAGTTTGCATTTTCTCAAGTATCCAGGTTCATGATTAGTCAGCTCAAGATTGAGTGGAAATTGATCAAGAGATATTTATAGACATCACAAGTTTTGCAGGTTATTAAACATAGTACCATTGTGACATTGAAGGGGGGGATTGTTGGAAACAATGTCCCATGTTGTAGTGTATACTATAGATTTGAGAAGCCCTTCTACAAGTAAAGGTGTTGGGTGCCTTGGATAAAGCACGAGCCTCCCAAACAATCAGCATGGGTTCAAATCGCACGCATTGCAATGAATAGCAAAAAGTGTTTTTTTTATTTTGTTTTTGTTTTTTATTTTTCTTTTTGAGATCGCAAAAAATGATGCCAATTTATTTAGCAATCATTGTAGCCTCTAATCTCTTTTATCTTTCTTTTGAAGAAGCAAACAAGTTTATATAAGAAGAGGCCATCCTCATTGTTTTTCAACTTCTCATGCTCAAGCTAGAGCACTAGCTCAATGCACGAAGAAGGTCATCTTGGAGGAAGTGTTCTCACACACTTGGAGAAGTTCTGATCTATATGTAGAGATATCTGGAGGAGTTTGTATTGTTAGGCCGCCGGATTGGCACAATGTAATTTTATATTTTCATATACTGCACGCACCGAAAGGGCGTAGCGAAGTGATGTAACCTTTTTACCCATTAATGAAGAGACATTACGGTGTTCTCCAGTAGTAAAGGAGATGGGATTGCCAGACTATCTCTCTGGGCAATTTGCGATCTTACGGAGACGCCGTGGTGTAGAAATTGTAGATATTTGAAGTATTGTTAAGTCTATTCTTATTGAATTGTCATAATTTACTATTAACACAGTAATATTGACTTAACATTAATAAGTCTATTCGATTGTGTGATTGAACAACTGCACGATAATCTACTGTGTGAGGATACCGTAAACGGAGGATTATAACTGTGTAACAAAAGTATTGCCTTGACGTATAGTTACTGTGTGATTAACTGGTTAATTGGGAAAATTAAGTAAAGGGCCTCTGCGTTGTCAGACCCCTACCATCCCCAAGAACCCGAAAAGAGATTAAAAGTGGACGTGACGGAAGTCCCTTTTAACATTGGTGCCATCTGTGGGAAGATGGAAGTAGATTGAGAATAACCAGTAAAGGTAGAGTAGTACGTAAGGCAAGTGGTGTAGAAGCGATATATGTCGGTTACTTGGTCCGGAGAGTCCTATCCAAAGTATAGGAGAGACCAGCATCCCTGGGCAGTTCCAAATCTATTAGGGACACCCCCAGGTGGTAGAAGTACAGGCCATTTAAGCCCAATGGTAGAAGGATCAGAGCCAGTTAGCAGTGATTCCGGTACCAGCTCGATGACCCATGATGAGATTCCGGTGGATTCCGGTGGATTCCGATGTGATTCCGGTACTTTCTGAAGAAGGTACAGTGACTTCGGGGTGCACAAAGACGGAGTGCGTAGTTAACCCAACACTATCTGGTTAGAATTCGACCATTTTCGGTGATAAAGTTGTGTTACCAGGTGAGACCGCCTCCGGTGAAAAGATAACCTGATGCGGTGAAAGTTCGATAATCTCTGGTGGAAGTTCGGTACCATTTGGTGGAACTTTGAAATTTTTCAGTGATAGTGCGGTACTACCTGGTGGATCTGTATTACGTTCACCACTCTTCAGGGCAAGCTTACCTAATTTTGATACCAAAGTTGAGGACAGGCTATTTGATTTGGAGATAAGTAAGAGATTCAACGCCATTTTTGAGCCGGAAGGTGAGCAGTCTGACAATACAGAGTTTCAGCAGCAACAACAGCAGCAGCCACAACCAATTATACCAGTTCGACCGGCTCCAACAGGAGTGACTTACGCCAAGTTTGGTGGATTTCCAGGTGACAACCCTGATGCACATGTGCGCACCTTTGAGATCAGTTATGCAGTATTAAACCACCCACCCGACCCGGTGTACAAGGCCATTGTGTTTCAGGCCACGTTGGTCAATGAAGCAGCGAAGTGGCTAACAGAGTATGATATTAATCATCTCGGTAATTATGATGAGGTAAAGAACGCATTCCTACAGAGGTTTCGGTTGAAGAAAAATCGTGCCGAAATCTTCGACTAATCTGTAGAACAATCGGCAAAAGCCGCATCAGACTGTTCAGTTTTACGCAACATTGTTTCGAACTCACTTAAGGCAACTGCCTCCGGCACATGCTAATCTATGGGATGATGTTATAACCCAATGGTTCATTAACAGACTGAATCCATAGTTGAGACAAATCATGATCATTCGTTGTGTGGGCGGAATGACGTTGGACGTAGTAATTGCGATGGCCCTACAATTGGAGCACAAAGTTGGAGGATTTACAGAGGACTTGGAATGGTTGAAAGCCAGTAAAAACGTAGCGGATGATCCGGCCAAATAGATTTTTGTACCAAGTGCAAAAATCCAGGGCACACTAGTGCTATATGTGCCCTGAAACAGATGTATTGTGCCATCTGTAACACAATAGGACACTCAACGGAAACTTGTGCGTATAATGCCAAGGTGCAGGGTAGAGCAGCTATAAACGCCATCATACAGGAACCAGGTTAGCCAGCAACCCATTACGTGCTGCCACAGATGCGAACCAATCAGTCGCAAGGATATAGTAATTACCGGGGTCAGCGGAACACCAATTTCAATTCAAATCAATGGCAGGCGGGTACATCAGCGGAAGGTACCTCTTTTCCACCCCCTTGATGTCATTTTTGCGACGAGGTTGGCCACATCCGTAGATTCTGCAAGGAAGCAACAGAGTACGACAAAAGGAAGAAGGAGCGGCAAAATCCAATGACCAACATGGTTTATATTTCACCAGTCAAGTCACAAGCAGCTATCGTGCAGACAAGATCGGGTAAGCAGTTGCAACCAGCAGCTGAAGTGTTCGAGCCTGGTATCCGTGAGTAGCAGCAAATGTTTGCAAAGGCTAGTCAGTGGACTGCTAAGGAGCCGACTGTGTTTCTTGATCCAATTTTGGTAACACAGGTCCCTCTGCCACAGGCAACATCGAATGAACAAAATTTTACCCCAACAACGTTAGAATCATGAGAATTACGACCCAAACAGATCAGGTATGGGATATCCTATCTAAGGCTTCCATCACACTCCCTTTGGGACAGTTTCTCGCGTTAGTGCCAAGAGTAAGGCAGCAATTTCAACAGCAGGTTAACCCCGGGTCTTCATGTACTCCGACGACTGCCACCATACAACCGGAAATTGATTCTACGGTGGATCATTCAGTCCCATTGATCACCGTCTGGCATAAAAACCAAAAGATTACCCAAGTTTTAATTGATGGTGGGTCTGGTGTGAATATTGCAGCAATAGCGCTCTGCAAAAAATTGGGTTGGACCCAAATTGAACCCGTACAATATTTTGTACGCATGGTAGATCAATCTCGAGTCCATCCGTTGGGGCTAGTACGTAATATTCTGATTACCTTGCAGGGCACCACAATTAAAAAGACTTTTGTAGTCCTAGAATTACTAAAATCCAGTCTCGACTACAACTTCCTTTTTGGTCAACCATGGTTGAAGCAAGCCAAAGTTGTACAGGATTGGTCAGCCCAAGAGTTAATTTTCAAAGACCATCACCGGAAATATATAGTTAAATTGGATGCTATGCAACCCTGTGATCTTCATGCACAACCATACATAGCGGAGCCGGTCCATATGTTGGATGGATTATCTGATGATGAGGAAGAGGTGTTCCTGAAGACCAATAAGGATCTAATCTCATTAGGTACTGTCGATCTCCATTCGGTAGCAGACAAGTGGAGTCCGACAGCTTGTACAGTCGTACTAGTGATTGGAGATGCAGAAGCAGATGATAGTGTAGCTATGGATGAAGCCACCCTACATCAACTCTTGCAGTCAGCTGATGATTTGGTAAAACCTCGACAATTTTATGTACCGGAAGATCAATTAGTAACATATAATTTGGGTGACACGGTCAACCCTCGACCAGTTAAGATTAAGGAAGGATTAGCAGAGACATTCCAAGATGATTTGGTACAACTACGTGAATTCTCCGATGTTTTTGCTTGGGATTATAGAGACATGAAAGGTCTTGACCTGCGGATTTATCAACATCGGGTAGTGTTCAAACCGGAGGTGAGGCCAATCAAACAATCTAGTTACAGAATGAACCCCAATTATGCAGCACAGGTTAAAGCAGAACTTGATAGGTTATTGTAGGTGGGATTCATTGTGCCAATTGAGCATGCTGAGTGGATATCTCCAATAGTGATCGTCCCGAAGAAAAATAAACAGTTGCGTATCTGTGTTGATTACCGAAAACTGAATGCTGCTGCTGTACCGGATCCGTTCCCTCTCCCCCTTCATACAATACTCGATCGGGTAGCAGGGCACGAGATGTATTCTTTTCTGGATGGTTACAGTGGATATAATCAGGTGAGGATGGTAGAACAAGACATACCAAAGACAGCTTTTATCACGAACTGGGGTGTCTATACTTGCACCGTAATGTGGTTCGGTTCAAGGAATGCCCCGAGTACCTTCCAAAGATGCATGCAAGAAGTCTTTTCACCCTACTTAACTACATTTATGCGAGTATATTTGGACAATTTTTCCTTATTTGGCAAGACTTCGAAGCACCTGTATCATTTACGGTGCTGTTTTGAAAAATGCCGAGAGTACCGATTATGTTTAAATCTGACCAAATATGTTTTTGCGGTCTCCTGTGGTAAACTGCTCGGCCATATTATCTCTAAACAAGGAATACAGGTCGATCCGTATAAAGTAGCAGCCGTGTTGGAGGCACCAGACCCAATGACACCAAAAGAAGTTATGTGCTTTCTTGGTCAAATCCGGTGGCATGGCCGGCATTTACGGTGGTTAGCTCACTTAGCAACACCACTTAATAGGTTTATGACCAGCGCTCCATGGCAGTATGGTTGGACACAGGAGTGCCAAAATGCATTTGATCGTTTAAAGGTTTTATTGACGCAGACCCCAATTTTGCAACCACCTGATTGGGAACATACGTTCCATGTCTTTGTGGATGCATCAGACATTGCTATTGGTAGCATACTAATGCAGCAAACTGACAAATGGTTTTGGCCTATATATTATGCCAGTCGCCGATTAGCCCCTGCCGAAAGAAACTACTCAGTGACTGAAAGGGAGTGTCTCGGGTCGGTGTATTCTGTTAAGAAGTTCCGACATTATTTGTTGGGCCAAAAATTCACCTTCCATGTGGATCATGCCGCACTCGTGTATTTGGTCTGGCAGCAACATTTAGGCGGAAGATTGGCAAGATGGGTCTTACTGCTATAGGAGTTCGAGTATGACGTTATTCATCGACCAGCCATAGCACATGCTTTGGTGGATTTTCTATCTCAATTGGATTCCGGTGAGTCGGTAGGGGTTGATGACACCACTGGCAATTTACGTTACCGAGCCAACTACTGAAGACTCTGTTGAACCTCCTGTTGTTTCTTCATATTATGATACATTATTAACTTTCCTCACCGATCGCTGTCTTCCTCTTCATACTCCCATTGCTCTGCGCTGAAAAATTGCAGTCTACAGTCGACGATTCTGGTTGATTATGGGTCAACTGTATTACTTAGATCATACTGGTGTTTTCCTTAGATGCATTCCCCCACATGAAGCGGAATCAGTTATCACTATGGCTCATTCATTATCCTCTGGAGGGCACTTTGCAGCTGATCTTACTCACCGAAAAATTCTACAAAGTGGAATTCAGCTCCCCATACTATCCACGTGCTAATGGTCTGGCTGAAAGTACCAAGAAGACTCTATTGAATATGCTTCGCAAACTACTTTTGGAATGTCCAAAACATTGGGACCAGTTACTACCTGCAGTTTTGTGGGCTTACCGAGCTACATACAAGGTAGCTACTGGCATGATCCCGTTTAAGCTTGCTTATGGATTGGAAGCTATTGCACCGATGGAAGTAGTAGTGCCGAGCCTACGAGTTTCCATCGTTCAGAAATTGCTGCCGGAAGAATCTTTGCCATTTCGATTGGATACGCTCAGATCATTGGATGAACACCGCTGGGAAATTTTCATGACTCTTCAAGAAGTTCAGCTTTGTCAAGCCCGTACTCATGATCGCTTTCTTAAAACCCCTGTCTTTAAGATTGATCAACGCGTCTTATTCTATGACGCCAAAGCAAACAGATCGGCCGAAAAATTTAAGTTACGGTGGTTCGAGCCATATCGAATTATTGAACAGGTGGGACCCGCTACTTTTCGGTTGGCCACCTTAACCGGAGTTACCCTTCCAAAAGTGATTAATGGATCTAAGCTTCGCCCATATCAACAACCGGCCGATAACCGATGATGTGTATCTCGTCTTTTTCGCGTATCACTTGTTTTCTTTTTATTCCTATATTTTGGTTGACCACTGACCGTAATCTCCTCGTTTTAGGTATCTCACTATGATTAATCACCGCTCGGTGTTACTGTTGCTGCGTATGATCACATGCCGTAATCATGAAGGATAGCTCGCCACTACTGCGCGATGATTAGGGTTTTGGCTGCCTAATGTTGTCCATGCTCGTACTTAATCGTGTTTTTGCCAGTGATAATCGCTATTGTGTCTGTGTGATTGTGTGCTCTATGTATTCTGTGTTCTTGTGTTTACTTGTGCGCGCCATGGAAGCACTAGCCAATGTCGCTACTTTTCGTGCAGGTCTCGCTCTAGACGTGAGTGAGTATTTGCGCACCCGTGGTCTGCTGGCCTTCGCTGAATTGCCTTGGCATTCAGTGGAGTGTCAACCATTCCATGCGCAGATTATTTCTGCCATCGCTGCCACACGTGCTATTGAGCCGTGTTGGCCCATTACATGTTTACCCTCACGAGTCGTTATTACTTTAGCTACATTTGCTGAAGCTTTTCGCCTCCCTCGGGAAGGATTGGAGAATGGTCCCCTTCTCCCCGTCGCCACCATGACCGAGTTGTTTCCCCGGCACTCATCTAATGAGTACGCCATTTTGTGTAGACCTGAACCAGAGCGTACAGCTCTGCAATTTTTGGTAGCCACCCTAAATTTACAGAAACGTACCTATGGTATTGCCCGCCCATTCTATTCGATGATAGATACCGCTTTCCGTGGGTCTGTCAATTTTGCCTCGTTCTATTTCCGGTGCATTCACCGTGAATGTGCAGCAATTATCAAACAAGTCACTAAGGGTGACCTTCCATGTTCTCGTCTACCCCATATCCTCACCTACCTCTTTCCGGTGATCCAAGCCACACAACCTCCTCCAACCACCCCCTTCTTGTTACACGAAGAATCTACTCACATGCTCGAGGATGAGGAAGATGAGGATGCCGACCTATTCCAACTTTTCCATCGAAAACGTCGATGCGTAAGCCCCTCTGAAAGTCAGGTGCAAGGATCAACTGCTGGTCATGAAGAAGAAGTTTTCCACGACACTGCTACATCTATCCATGTCGATTCCTCCGTTCCTTCTTCTCCAATTAAGCGATAGGAGCAAGGTGTCAACATGGGAGACTAAGAAGTTTCTTCTCGCGCGGATTCTCATCAGCAGAATCAAGAAGCTGTGAAGGAAGTTGTTGCAGAAGTTCTTAACGAAGTGATTGTCATGGTTGACGCTGTGATTGATCGAACTGAGGTGACAAAACAAAATACAACCGGTATAATCTTGTTGCCATATACCCTTATCCCACTTCCTCTCTCAATGAACCTTGTTGAGCCCGTTGTTCTCGTTGAGCCTGTTGTTCCTGACGCACCCGCTAATTCATCATCTTCTCCCGATTACTCTCCACCACCCTCTCCTCACCTATTATCAGCCTCTTCATCCCAGCCACTTCTTGCTCTTCAGCCTTCACCAGTTCTTTTCAGCGAGTTAGAGTTTATGGGTTGTCTTCTGATTCAATTCTCACAGCAATTACCCCATCAAATGAAGATGGCAAGCCAAAATATCCGGCAAGAATTGCAAGCTAAAGTGGATTTATTAGAAGTAGATATTGCTCCTTTACAAGAAGAAGTTCATGCAGTCAAAGCAGAGAATCATGCTCTACAAGTTCAGTTGCAGCAGTACCAAGCACAATTAGCAGACCAGGAATTACTGCTTGCTCAACGAGATGCAACATTGGCTGAGTTAAAAGCCAAGGATGTTCTGTTAGCCGGCCGTGATGAAGAAATCACGTAGTTAAAGCAATTAGTGCAAGATAAAGATGATGCTCGGATTGCTCTCGGTAATCTTTTAGAAGAAACTTGTGCACAGCTGGATGAGGTCATGCAGAAAGGGCAAGAAATGGCAGACTTAGCCATTCAGAACACTGAGGAATTAAAGCTAGTATCTGCCGAACTATTGCAGAAGAGTCGAGATTTGGATGCACAGACGGCCCGGACAATTCAGATAAAACAGGAGATGGCAGGTATTATGAAAGAAAGGGATGCATATTATAAAACCATCCAATATCAAGCTCACGGAGACGCCGTGGTGTAGAAATTGAAGATATTTGAAGTATTGTTAAGTCTGTTCTTATTGAATTGCCATAATTTACTATTAACATAGTAATATTGTCTTAACATTAATAAGTCTGTTCGATTGTGTGATTGAACAACTGCACGATAATCTACTGTGTGAGGATACCGTAAACGGAGGATTATAATTGTGTAACAAAAGTATTGCCTTGACGTATAGTTACTGTGTGATTAACTGGTTAATTGGGAAAATTAAGTAAAGGGCCTCTGATTGTCAGACCCCTACCATCCCCAAGAACCCGAAAAAAGATTAAAAGTGGACGTGATGGAAGTCCCTTTTAACAGTATCAACCAACATACTGTGAGTAATAATTCTACATCTATCCTCACTTGTTCAGATTTGGATAATCAAAATTCAGGTTTGTTGTAAAAGAGTTCTAAACTATTCATATTCTCCATATTCTCACACACATACTCTTCATACCCTCTTAGGCACTTTGCACACAATCTCTTGTATCTATTTCCTATTTTTTCCTAGATTCAAATATTATCAGTTTGTATCATATTCACACATTAATTTGAAATTGAAGATAAGTTAATGTATATGAGCATCCTACCTTACCGTTACACTTGAAAATCTCTTCTATTCTCTCTCTATCTATCATGCATCTTCTTTTTTAATATTAAGGTTGTGTATGTTAAGGTTCATATGTCGGAAGATCATGTAAACATGTGATTAATTTTTTATTGAGGCCCATCCCACTTCCAACACGTGTGTGAATTTTTCTTTCATGTCTTTCACATGGAAAATGATTTAAGAGTAGATCCCACAAAATCTTAGAACATTTTGTCCAATCCATCGTCAAATTGAAGTTCAAGATTGAATCCCAAATTATTAAATTCAAAGATTTCATCTTCAAATAATTGACCTTGAGTGAGACAAGTGCATTGATCAATATCTAGTTGTATACCATCCTCTTTAAGCTTTTCTTTAGTGTATTCTAGGTGAGAGCTTTGCATAAGCTTGCTTAGATTCACATGAAGGATTAGAAAGATATATTGGTTTTAGAGATGCATCATCTAAATAAGTGATTATTTCTTTTCCATTCACTCTAGTAGATAATGTGTTGTTGCCAATGTATATCCCAAAAAAGTTACTATATAACGAATCCTAGCTTGAAATGTACCTCTTTTTCAAGACCTTTATCATCCAAAAATAGGAATTTTACTAACATATTTTTGTTTCTAGTGTGAGGAGGGATTTTCACTTCACCTAACCACTCTTTTATGTACTCTTATAGCAATGATGCACGCCACAATGGGTTGCTAGGGTAGCTGATATATCTTGCACCATTGAGGATCAACATGTCGTAGTTGTCATCTCTATGTTATTCAGGGCCTCATAAGGTCTCATTGTGGTCTATCCTAGTAGGATTTAAGGTATTACCTTTCATTAATGATATTATGGGGAAAAGTTCCTTGCACCACCATGTCTTTGCTTTCCATTTATATGCCTTGAAATTATTACGTCCATCAAAGCCTATGCCACTAGGCTTCTTGATTTTGCCTTATCTTTGTGGTGGTTCTTTAGTCATTTTTCTCCCCCATAGCTTGTACTTGAAAGCCAATCACTTTGCTTTTCTAGCTCATATATGAAACTTTGTCTTTGAGAAGATCTTCTTGATAGCTCTGGTCTAACTCATGCTCTGTAGTCCTTCAACCTTGTTCATCTATGGGATTCTCTAGATGTTAGGCTTAATGATTTCATCAAAAAAACTAGTTTCTGTATCTATTAGGTTGTAGTCCTATTGAGCCCATAAAAGTCATGTTGGTGAAAGTCAACTGCAGTCAAAGTCAAAAGATCAAAGTCAATTGCTCAAAGTCAACTGGTCAAAGTCAACAAGGTCAAGGTCAAAGTCAACAGGTGCAAAGTCAAAGTGCTAAAGTGCAGGTGTCGAAGTGCACAGGTAGCGCACAATTAATTGTCCACAAAGGGTAAATTGGAGAAAGTGGGTTGCAGGTTGCAGAGGTATTTTCTCTAATTTCCCTAAGGTTCAAAGTGTGTTTTAAAGTATTTTGGAAGGATCAGGTGAACCCCCCCTTAGGTGCAAAAGTGAGGACTTAAAAGAAAATGTGAAGGTATGTGAAGCGGCAACGTATGGAGAGTCACCCGTGTGCGACGCAGAGAAGTGGAAGTGAAGGAGTGCATAGGGAGTACCTAAGGGATTGTGCAGAGAGTGCTAAGCTAGTCCCCCAAGTATCTCAAGGTCCCATTGCAGTGGGCGCATACCGACAGAAGGTATTCACTCCTCCCCCTTTGTGGAAGCTTGGTGCAAGGTGTGCACAAGGATAAGCTTGAAGCTGGTGGAGGTCTGGTGCAGAGGAGGCCGGCGGCAAGAAGACTTTGAGATATTGGGTATTTTGTAATTGGGCACTCTGTGGAATTGTGCACAGAGAGGTATTGGCTTGTCTTGTACTTCAAACACTATAGTTTTCTTATTGTAATCAATCGGCAGAAGCTTCTAGGTGTATTATCTCTTCTTGTTTCTTCCTTTTTCTCCTACAAACCCTCAAACTCCTTCTTGTCTAAGAATCCACCAACAAAATTTGGCACGCACGGTGGGACATCCAAGGAGATTTGAGCTTAGGAGAAACCAAGTGCCAAGCATAGAAGAGATCAAGTGTCGACAGAACCACAGTGCTACTTCATCAAAGTAAAGGTAAATATATTCTTATCAAGTGTCTTACATTCAGTGGGCTATGAGCTGCTCATGACCGCAACCCGGTCCCAAGTATTAAGAGTCACCTGCAAGCAGACAAGGAGGAAGGTTGTTAGAAGGTACCCCAGTCCACTATCTTCCACATCATCAATCAAGAGCATGGCGGGTCAGGTAGACTTGGAAACTTTACTCTCTAGATTAAATATAAAGTTTCCTTCTTTCAAAGGCCTAGCTCAGGAGGATCGAGATGAACACATTAGAAGGTTTTTGCCACTATGTAAGACTAGAGGCCTAATGAGTAGGGAGGATGCTTTTTTAATTCTCTTCCATGCCACATTAGAGGGATTAGCTGATAAGTGGTTCAATCAGTTTGCTGAAAACCATTTTACCACTTGGGATGTGATGAAAGATGCTTTTAAAAATCAGTTCCAGCATGGCAACACTGCGGAGATTATCATAGAAGAGCTAGAAAATTTAAGATTAGGTCCAGGAGAAAAGTTCCCAGAGTTTGTGACTCGGGCCAAAGCACTAATGGCTAAATTGCCAGATCCACCACACGATTTTTTTGTCAAGAAATGGTTGGCTAAGCCCCTACCAGTGGCCACCCAATGCAAAATAAAGGAATTAGTGCTACCTACAGCCTCCATAGAGGAGTTCATCAGCACAGCCACATGCTTGGAGCAGATAAGGTACCAGTATGGAGCAACCTCTTCCCAACCAACATATGGTGCAGAAATGGAGGATCCACTGATACAGCTAAGGAAAGAGCTGGAGGGCTTAAAAAGAAATAAGCCCTACAAAGAGGAAGAGAATGTTGTTGCTCAGTTGAGAAGGGAGATTGAAGCACTAAAGCTCCAAAAGGAGGAGGAGGCCCTCAGATGCACACAAAGATAATATGGTAGAGAGAAATCTTGTCCAAGAAATACAATTAGGCACTCAAGACAATAATCGGCGAGTTTTGGTGGCCACTTGGTTGTGGAGCCACCCAGGGCTCCTTGAAAAGGTAAAATCATTCTTGACCCAGTATATAGATGTTTTTGTCTGGCATTATAAAGACTTAGAAGGAGTGCCTGCAACTTATGGAGAGCACAGAATCCCTCTAGTTGATGGAGCCAAACCCATAAGAGGAAAGACTTAATCCAAAATATGTTGAAGCTGTCTATGTGGAAATCCAAAAGATGGAGGATGCAGGAATCATCATTCCTGTAGAACACTCAGAGTGGCTCTCACCTATGGTTATAGTACCAAAGAAGAATACTAATAAAATCAGAATTTGTGTTGACTTTAGAGCACTCAACAAGGTGACCATTCCAGATGGTTTCCCAATGCCTTTTGCAGAACAGGTCATTGAAGAAGTGGCTGGGCATGCATTATATAGCTTTATGGATGGATTCAATGGCTATAACCAAATATCAATACATCCAGAGGATCGTGAAAAGACTGCTTTTATCACACCTTGAAGAACATATGTGTATGTAAAAATGCCATTTGGGCTCAGAAATGCTCCAGCCACCTTTAATAGAATGGTCAATCTCATTTTTGGCCCCCTATTGCTGGAATCACTTAGAATCTTCATGGATGACTTCTCTTCGTTTTCAGGATCTCACAAAGAAACTCCTCTAGATTGTTTGGACCACCACTTGAGGCAGCTGCAGAATGTTTTCAAAAGATGCAGAGAGACTAAGTTAAAGCTCAATCCAAACAAATGTCATTTCCTTGTGACAGAAGGAACTCTCTTAGGACATGTGGTGTTGGCTAAAGGTATGGCCCCAGATCCTGACAAAATCATTTCTATATTAAAGTTGCCTAAGCCTAAATCCCCTAAAGAGATTCAGAGTTTCTTGGGGCATACTGGATACCATAGAAGGTTTATAAAAATGTATGCAGAGATAGCCAGACCTCTGGCTAGACTTACAGGTAAGGAAGTACCTTTTAAATGGGAAGAAGAGGAGGAAAAAGCATATCAAACATTACAGTCAAGGTTAGTGTCTGCTCCTATTTTGGTCACACTTGAGTGGTCAAAAATCTTTCATATACATGTAGATGCTAGTGCCTATGCAGTGGGGGCAGTTTTGACCCAACCTAGTGAAGAATTTAAAGTGGACAGACCAATTCAATATGCTAGTAGAATCTTGACCAAGGCTGAAAGGAATTATAGTACTACAGAAAGGGAAGCCCTAGCAATGGTCTTTGCTGTCCAAAAATTCTGTCATTACTTATTGGGAGTAAAATTTATTATTATAACAGATCACCAACCACTAAAATACCTACTCAATAAACCACAAGCCACTGGTAGAATATGGAGGTGGTTATTGTTGTTCCAAGAGTTTGATTTTTCTATAGTCCATAAACCAGGTAAAGAAAATGTTATGGTGGATCATCTATCCAGAATCAATATGATGAATCAAACTAGTGGAATCAATGATGACTTCCCAGATGCTCATCTGTTTGTTGTACAAGCTCAAGGTTGGTATTATGACATCAAAAATTTCATTAAAACTGGGTTGTATCCAGAAAAGGCTAGTGTTGTACAAAAGAAGAGACTGCTAATCAAGAGTAGACCATATACCTTCATTGAAGATAAATTGTATAGACAGGGCAAGGATGACAGGTTCAGGAAGTGTATGGAAGAAGAAGAAGTGAGGGAAGTCCTTCACTCTGCACATGAAGGAACAGGTGGTGGGCACCTTCCAGGGCATATTATGAGTCAGAGGATACTGGATGCTGGTCTATGGTGGCCTACACTATTTAGGGATGCAGATGAATGGGGAAAGGCATGTGACATTTGCCAGAGGTGTGGACCTAAGCCAACAAAGCAGAGGCACAACCCCTTAGTTGTTCCCACTTCCTGGCAACCATTTGAGAAGTGGGGGCTAGATTTTGTAGGGCCCATCTACCCTCCCGCAATTCCAAAAAGAGAAAAATATCTCTTGATAGCTACAGATTATGTGACAAAGTGGGCTGAAGCTATTGCCTCCGATTGCACTGCCCAAACTATTGTTGATTTCATTTATAGTAGCATCATTTGCAGGTTTGGATGCCCACTTGAAATTTGTACAGATCAAGGTACCCATTTTGTCAATAAGGTCCTGCAGGAAATTTTCAACAGGTATAGAATTCTACATAGGACCTCTTGTGCTTACTATCCAAGAGCCAATGGACAGGCTGATTCGACAAATAAGGTTTTAATCTCAATGTTAAGAAAGGAGTGTATGTTACAGCCCACTTCCTGGGGCATTGCTTATCAAGGTACCCTATGGGCATACAGGTTAGCCTACAAAGAGGCCACAGGATATTCTCCATTCCAGCTAGTTTATGGCATATTGCCCATTGAGCCCTTTGAATTTTTACATGGTTCACCTAAGATAGCATTCATGTAGGGCAAGAAGGATTGTGATGTCTCTCAGAGGCTCGGAGCACTACATAAAGTGGAGGAGATTCGTCTACTAGCAACAAAACAATTGATAGAGACTTAGATGAAAAGGAAGGAGGCACATGATCTACATCTGTGGAACAACAACATTGAAGCAGGCATGTTAGTTCTTCTCCATAAACCTCATATTCATACACAACTGAGAGGAAAATGGCTTCCACATTGGGAAGGACCTTATAGAGTCAAAACAATGCTAAATTGGGGTGTTGTGGCTAAGCCTGTAGCAAAATTTTTGAGAATTTTTTTGAAAATTTTTTGGATTTTTTTTTTGCAATTTTTCTAGATTTTTTATGTATTTTCTTTGATTTTTGGGACAATTAAAAAAAATAAAAAAATAAAAAGAGGCCCCATAGGGAGCGTTTTCTTTTTCTGCCAAAAAAAAAAACCCCTAAAAACCATTGACCATCCCCTCACCGACCAAACCCCCCCCCCCCTCCTTCCCCCCCGCCCCCCCCACCGACCACCACCGACCAAACCCCCCCCCCCCCTCCTTCCCCCCCGCCCCCCCCACCGACCACCACCGACCAAACCCCCCCCCCCCCCCCGCCCCCCCCCCCCCACCAATTTTTTTTTTTTCTTTTTTTTATTATTGTTTATTTTTTGTTTTTTATTATTATTTTAATATTTTTCTTTTTATTTTTATTTTATTTCTTTTATTTATTTTGTTTTTACTTACTTTATTTATTTATTTTTCATCTAGGCGTTCAAAAACAAAAAACACAAGGGAAACACATTTTTTAATTTTTATTATATATATATATAATTTAATTTTTATTATTTTTTTAATTTTAATGGCTAAAAGCTTTTGGCTCTGGATCGTGCCTCGGTTGGCGTTTTTTACAAAAATGGGGTCATTTTCATGTTTTTTGGCACCTCTGGACTCCGTTTTTGGCTTTATTTTTCCCAATTCCCACATTTTCTCTGAGTTTTGGTCCAAACCCTCATTATTTGCACACATTTATCACATGTTATTAATTACCCACATTGTCCACATGGTCTATTCTCACCTTATCCTTCCTTATGTTTAATAATATTCAATATGTACCCTCTGTAGCCCTCCAGTTTGATCATTTTAGCCCCCCTCCAGGCCCTGATTCCTACTTCCAACCCCTCCCTTTACCAATCTGCCCAGCCACATCCTTCACCCTCCCTGCCCCATCCATCTTCATACCCTCAGCCCTCACTTCCCATTCCATTCTAACCTCCCATTGCCCCTCTTTTGCTTTTCCATAACAATATCCCACTTCTCGTTCTTTTCTGGTGCTTGTTCTAGTGGAATTAGTTGCTGCTCAGATGTTCTCTTCAAGTTGTTGCAGCTCTATTCTCATGGGGTCCTCTATGTTCAAAGTTTTGGCTGTAGCTCTCCGGGACGGAGAGCACATTAGGTGGTGGGCAACTGTTGAGCCCATAAAAGTCATGTTGGTCAAAGTCAACTACAGTCAAAGTCAAAAAATCAAAGTCAATTGCTCAGAGTCAACTAGTCAAAGTCAACAAGGTCAAGGTCAAAGTCAACAGGTGCAAAGTCAAAGTGCTAAAGTGCAGGTGTCGAAGTGCACAGGTAGCGCACAATTAATTGTCCACAAAGGGTAAATTGGAGAAAGTGGGTTGCAGGTTGCAGAGGTATTTTCTCTAATTTCCCTAAGGTTCAAAGTGTGTTTTAAAGTATTAAGGATCAGGTGAACCCCCCCTTAGGTGCAAAAGTGAGGACTTAAAAGAAAATGTGAAGGTATGTGAAGCGGCAACATACGCACAGGTGAAAGTATGGCCCCCCCATTAAAATTTTTGGTTTTAGTCTAAAGTCACTACAGGACAAAACAGTGAGTCGTTGACTGCCACTTGTGAAGACAATCTTGGGACATCAAAGTGAGCACCAAGATACCATTGCAGTTAGGAGCGTACGTGATCGACGCACTCAAATCAAGGCAAGGGCCATTCCTGGACCAATCTTAGAGTAAGCAAGAGAGTCTAAGAGAGCAAGAGGAAGAAGTGCAAGAGTCACCCGTGTGCGACGCAGAGAAGTGGAAGTGAAGGAGTGCATAGGGAGTACCTAAGGGATTGTGCAAAGAGTGCTAAGCTAGTCCCCCAAGTATCTCAAGGTCCCATTGCAGTGGGCGCGTACCGACAGAAGGTATTCACTCCTCCCCCTTTGTGGAAGCTTGGTGCAAGGTGTGCACAAGGATAAGCTTGAAGCTGGTGGAGGTCTGGTGCAGAGGAGGCTGGCGGCAAGAAGACTTTGGGATATTGGGTATTTTGTAATTGGGCACTCTGTGGAATTGTGCACAGAGAGGTATTGGCTTGTCTTGTACTTCAAACATTGTAGTTTTCTTACTGTAATCAATCGGCAGAAGCTTCCAGGTGTATTATCTCTTCTTGTTTCTTCCCTTTTCTCCTACAAACCCTCAAACTCCTTCTTGTCTAAGAATCCACCAACAAGTCCCCATTACATGTTGGTTCTTCAAGGGTTCCTACCAAATCTAGGTATTCTTTGATGATGATGATAATGAATAGATTTAGGTATACCCCTCCTTGTTATTAAAGTCAAGTGTGACTTTTTCCTTCATGCATACATCCACCCTGGCCAATATTTGAGCCCATGGTTATGTCTATAAATCATCAATCAATGATCATATGTAATGTTGTTGTGAATATGAAATTCGTTTTTGAGTATGCAACATCTATGTATACCTTGAGATGGATATTATACAACTTCCATTCTTATTCACTAGTATTGGCATTATGAATGGAAGTGGAAGCCTCATCATGCTCATCATCATTATGGATGGCATTCCATTGTGTAGAAGCCCCGCTGCGTCTTCCCAAAGCATTAGTAAAAGGTACAAAAGAAGTCTCCTCATAAAGTTTTTCTTGTGACCTCACTATTGTCAAGTGAAAGGAGACAATTAAGAGAGATCGCACACACTCTTACATACAAAGAGGAAGCATACAAAGATTGAGGCAAGGAAGAATGATCTTCTTCTATTACATAAAGAGTATATACAAGAATGGCCTAAAACAAAAATCTAACAAATACAATAAATAAACGATAGTACATAAGTAGAACCCTAATGTCTACCAATGAGTGAGTTGCCAAGAAAGGAATGTGCCATCACTCTTGATAGATAAAATTGGTAAATCTCAATAATAGTGCCCCTAACATATATTGGTGTAACTACTATGCATGTTAGAGAGATGAACAAGTGCTACATGTCATCCTCAATTATCAGATGTTGACCTTGATATCTCAACACTCCCTGTCAAGCTAAAAGTCATTTCCTACAATCCAAGCATTTTTTAATACTTCTTCAACTTCCCTGCTCCAACTGCAAGTTTAGTGAAAATGTCAGCAACCTGCTCATCTTTACTTATAAAAAAAAATCAATATCACTTGCTAATAACTTTTTCCTAAGGAAGTGATAATGTACCTCGAGATGCTTTGTTCAAAAGTTATCACAATAAATGATGATTGTCTCCTACACTTCCACACCTAAGTCTACAAGTAGCATCTCTAGCCGTGACACTTCACATGCTTTCATTGCAACACCGCTATACTTAAGCTTTGTACTTGAAAAATAAATAGTGGGTTGCTTCTTACAACTCATGCAACAACAACACTTCCAAGTGAGGATAGAAATCCATTACTAGATGTTCTATCTTGAAGACTACCAGTCAAATCTGCATCGGTGTCTACATGAAGCTACAACTTTGTGCCAACTTTATAAAACAATGCATGATCCAAAGTAGCACTCACATAACATAGAGTGTGTCTTAAAGCATCTAAATGTTGTTTCCTAGGAGCCTACATAAATTGAATTTCAAGTCCTATAATGTAGCATAGATCAGGCCTTATAATAAAGACATGTATGAAACTTCCCATAGTTTTTTTGTACATAGTAGTAGTTTTCAATGCTTCACCTAATGTAGTATCCAACTTCAAATTATGATCTAATCGCATAGAAATTCATGTACAATAAGCCATATCATGATTTTGTAGCATATGCAAGGCATATTACCTTTAGGATTACCATATGCCTATTTTGGTATGTATAAACTCAATGCCCAAAAAGTAGCATAGCACACCAAGATCTTTCATGTTAAATTCTTGCATAAGGAGTTGCTTTACCTCTTTAATGCTTTTTTCATTATCAGCACATACAATCAAGTGATCAAGATAAATAGCCACATTTTTTATGCCATCATCACCCTTCCTTGTGTATAAGGAGTGATCTTGATCACTCATAAAAAGTCCAACGGATGCTAAATAATCAACAATCCTTGCATGCCAAGCACAAGGGCCTTGTTTAATCCCATACAAAGCCTTTTTCAATGTACAAACAAATTTTGGGTGCTTTCAATCCTCATATCTTCTTCCTACAACTCACCATGTAAGAAAGCATTATTCACATCCATATGTTGCAAAATCCATCCTTTTCTTGTAGCCAATGCAACCAATGTTCTAATAGTACACATTTTAGCTACATGGTTAAAAGTTTCCTCATAATCAATGTCATATGACTATTGTTGGAGATAGATGTCTGCGGAAGCACTCGAACAGCACAAGGAAGGAGAAGAAGCTTGGAGCACAACACACAATACTGAATGTATTACTAGAGAATGTACAAAGATAAGTAGCCCATTAGGGCAATAGGTGTATATACAAGCCGGGGCAAAGAAACATCCTAAAGAGGAAAAAAGTACCCCGACGGTCCTAGTGTGTTCACACACATCACTACCTAAATATATCAACAAATCCCCCTGGGAGTGATGCGGTGAACAAGGAGCTAGCACTCATGTATAAGGAAGTGCCAAGCTATGTGGAAATCACTCCACAAAAGAAAGTAAGCCCAAAGCTTTGCGGAAAGCTTTAAACTTCTCCCTAGGCACAGCCTTCATGAGAAGGTCTGCAATGTTCTCCTGCATGGGCACATATGCCAAGCTGATCTCCCCAACAGAGAACCTCTCCCTGACATAGTGATAATGCACCTCAATGTGCTTAGTGCGAGCATGGAACACAGGGTTCCTTGCAACTTCCAATGCGCTCTGACTGTCAGTGAAGATGGTGGTGGCAGAAGTGTGACCAACACCCAAATCAGCCATAAGGCATATGAGCCACACACACTCAATAGTCGCTATGAAAGTTGCCCTATACTCAGCCTCACAACTGGAAGTGGCCACAGTAGGCTGCTTCTTGCTCAACCAAGATATACATGAGCTACCAATCATGAAGCAAAAGCCACTAGTGGACATACGAGTGTCATAGCAACCAGCCCAATTAGAGTCAAAAAAAGCATGCAAATCTGGCGGTAGTGATCCCCCCTTGGGATAAAACAACCCAAGTAGTCGAGTACCACTCAAATAGTGAAAGATGCGCTTAACTGTCTGCCAATGCTTGACTCCTGGGCAATGCATAAACCTGCTCATCTGTGAGATAGCAAACTGAATATCTAGTCGAGTAATGCATAAGTAAATCAAGCATCCAAGAGCCTTCTGATAGAGAACAGCATCAAATGCATCTCCAACATCATGAAGACTCAATCATAAACCTATCTCCATAGGAGTGGCAATAGGCTTATAGTCTTCAAGGCCAAAATGCTGCAATAATGTGTCAGTATATTTCGTTTGACACAAAGCCATTCCACCATCAACTTGCATAAACTAAATGCCCGAATAGTGATGCAAATGCCCCAAATCAGACATCTCAAATGAGGCATGCAAATCAGCCTTAAAATCAGCAATATGCTTCTCAATAGGACCAATGAGCAGCACGTCGTCAACATAGACAACAATGATCAGAAGCACATCATTAGTATGCTTAACATATAAGGTGCTTTCAATTGGATTGTTCTCAAAACCATGTGCAATCTGATAGGCATGTATCTTCTCATACCAAGCATGTGGTGCTTGCTTTAAACCATATAATTCCTTGTTTAACCTGCCCACCTGGTTTTCATGCCCTTTTTGCACAAAGCCACGGGGCTGAAAAACATACACTTCTTCATGCAAGTCACCATTCAGAAATGTTGTCTTAATGTCCAACTGATGTACATTCCAACCATGATGAGTTGGAAGTGCACAGATGCTCCGAACAATAGTCATATGACATGTAGGTGCAAAGGTCTCATCAAAATCAATGCCCCTTTCCTATGCATAACCCTTTGCAACAAGCCTAGCCTTATACCTGTCAATTGTACCATCCGGTTTACGCTTCAGCTTGTATACCCACTTAGTGCCAACGGTCTTCTTGCTAGGAGGCAAGTCACATAAAGACCAAGTACCATTCTTCATTATAGCATCATATTCAAATTGCATAGCAGCCATCCAAGTTTTTGAATTTTGTGCTTCATCAAACGAAACAGGCTCATTCTCATCACAAAGACTAGATGCAGCCATAGCATAGCAATCTGATGCAAAAAAGGCACTATGAGAGCCTGAACGAGTACGATATGACAGAGGTGCATCTAATTTGCTTGCATGCAAAGTCTGCACTAGTCATTTTGGCATAGTTTTTGTCTGCTCAATATCAGCTCTCTCATCAACTAGTGCATCATGTAAATCATCATCGGAAATGGAATGATCTACATCATCATATGAAACCTGCAAAGGCTGAGAAGTTGCCTCATTGGGACCAACACTAGATTGTCCACCTGTAAAAAGAGGCAGCAAAGTATCATAAATATCTTTGGAGCTAACAGGTGTCTCCTTAGTACATGAAAGCAATGGTTGAATAGCATCTTCCACAAAAACAACATCACGGCTAACCAGAATGCATTTAGTCTGTGGATGATAGAGACGATAGCCTTTACTTTCAGAACTATACCCAACAAAAATACATTTTACTACTTTATCATCCATTTTTTTGTGATGTTGTTCAGGCACTAATGCATATACCAAACAACCAAAAACACGCAAATGAGCAATAGATGGCTTGCGATCATGCCAAGCCTCATATGGAGTGATAGACTGTAGCGCTTTAGTGGGACACCTGTTCAGTACATATGCTGCACACATGATAGCCTCAAGCCAGAAACTATGTGGTAAAGCCTGACTCTTGACCATACACCTCACCGTCTCCTTGAGTGACGTGTTCTTTTGTTCAGAAACTCCATTCTGATGAGGTGTATATGGCAATGTACACAAGTGTTTTCTCCCACATTCAGCCAGATATGCATTAAAATCAGAAGATATATATTCCCCCCTTCAACCAGAACGATAGATTTTCAGCCAAAACCAAAAACTATTTGAAGCACATGAATACTTTGGACTTTGCATTCAATGGATATACCCATGCATGCCTGGAAAAATCATCGGTGAAAATCATGAAGTAAAGATAATTCCCAAAAGAAGGTGTCTACATAGGACCATAGACATCACTATGTACAAGCTGCAATTTCTGAGTAGCCCGAATTGAACCATATTTTGGAAATGAGGAACGCTACATTTTGCCCAAAATACAGCCTTCACAAACATGTTTTCCAAGTGCCTCAAGTTTGGGCAAAGAGGACACCATTTCAGATTTCTGCAGGCATAGCAAACTAGCAAAATTCAGATGACCAAAGTGTGCATGCCAAAGCTTTGCATCTGACATAGTTGGAGAATCATGTACTGCACATGCCAAATCATTCACAGATCTTTCATAGTCTATGAGCTTATACAGCCCACGACATAAAAATGCCAGAAGCAATAATCACATCGCCATTTGACAGATCATGAACTATACACCTATCATCAACAAATTTCACAACCAAGCCAATCTTGGCTAATGCAGAAACTGATAACAGGTTCTTCTTGATCCCTGGCACAAATAAAGCATCTGACAAACTGAAAGAACTACAATCAGCAGTAGTCAAAATGATCTTACCGAATCCCATAACAGGATAAGAGGATTTGTTGGCGCATGTAATAGTATTCCCTATAGGGACAAACTCGAGTGAAGAGAAGAAACTGCACTACAAGGTAATATGTTTGGTCGCCCCACTATCAAAATACCAAACATCTGAGTCTACTACAAAGATGCACTACTCATGAGAAGATGGGTCAAAATAGCAAACAGTAGTAAACGCCCATTCTTCTTCCTGCACAAGATTAGCAGACTCTGTTTTTGGTGTAGAGGCTTCTGCAATAACCATTCTAGTACATGAGCTCCATTTTCCTCTGCCCTTCTGCTTACTAGTAGATGAGCTCCATTTTCCTCTACCCTTCTGACTAGCTAGGAAAGCTTGATCTGCAACTCGCATAATGGACCTATTCTTCCTGGACTGATCTTCTTGCAATAGAACAGAGACTAACTCCTCAAATGATAAGGCATTTGGATTGCCTTTCATCATCAACCAAAGAGTAGAAGCAAAACTCCCATATGAATCAGGAAGACCATTCAGAACGGTCTGCACAAGTGAGCTATCTGGTATAACCTCATCAGCAGAAATCAATTGTTCCTTCAAGTCTTTGATCTTCGTTAGGAAACTATCCATAGAATCACCTTCATTCATGTGCTCACTCTCCAACTGTTTTCGGAGGTAAGCAACACAAGCCTCATTCCTATCTTGGTACAATGTGATAAGTGTATCCCAAGCATCCTTAGTTATTCTACAAGAGGGAATGTGAGGAATAATGGCATGTTTGACAGACAAAGCTATCAATGCATGTGCCTGGGCATCTCTATCATCCTAGTGAATCTGCTCTACAGTAGGTGCAGCAAAAACTGCAGCACGAACAGGAATATGCAGAATATCATCATCTTCGACACCTTCTACATCAGCTTCAGTACCTGCAGTTGTAATAGTTGCAGGTGTGATAGGATGTTTTTCAACACCTTGCACAATGTTCCATAGTCCTTTTACAACCAACACATGTCACATCATATAAGCCCATAACGGGTAGTTGGTACCATCCAATTTATCCTCAATAGCCAACATACGGAATACATCACTGCTTTCAGCCATGGCTGGTGACTAAAATACCTTGATGCAGAAAATTGACTGTATCTCAAAAAGTTGAACAGAACTGTCGAGACAAATTCTGCTAGACATGTAGCAGACTTCGAGACGCTTATACTAGCTAACAGAAAGTGGTATATACCTTTGGCACAAAAAGACAAAATAGCCTCCACAAGCACTGTGATAGTGTGTTCGGAGGCCAAAACGAGCTCAGATCGCGATTTTGGCACCACATAGCAAATCTTTTTTTATCTCTAAAAGACCCTGAGTATGCTCACCAAATTTCGTGCGAATCTGAGACTACAACCGGAGGAGTGTCGACAATGCCCTATGTGAAGCGGTGACCTTCTCTAATACCAATTGTTGGAGATAGACGTTTGCGGAAGCACTCGAATAGCACAAGGGAGGAGAAGAAGCTTGGAGCACAACACACAATATTGAATGTATTACTAGAGAATGTACAAAGATAAGTAGCCCATTAGGGCAATAGGCGTATATACAAGCTGGGGAAAAAAGCCTCCTAAAGAGGGAAAAAAGTGCCCCGGCAGTCCTAGTGTATTCACACACATCACTACCTAAATATATCAACAACTATGCATATCCTTTTGCTACCAATTGTGTTTTATACTTGCTTACACTTCCATTAGCATTATGCTTTACCTTGTGTTGCAGAGGAATAAGAGGATTGAAGCCAAGAGGGAGAAAAAAGCAGAAAAAAGAAAAAAAGAAAAGTAGGCCCCCAAAATTTTCAATAAAATGGAGAATTTGCTTTACCTAAAATCCCCTATAAAATCTTGAGAATCATTTTAAATGCTCTAAAGGAGTCCTCTAGATGCATAATCCCTTAAGATTGTAATAGTACCTTTGTACAATAGTAGGAACTAAGTGATTTATAGGGACTCTCATGGGAAAAAACCAAAATTAGGGCACGTGTATATAAATCACTTGTAAATCTTTTGTAAAGACTTTTTGCCCTTTCAAAGAGCTAACTTGAAGAAAACTCCTTTATGTGTTCTCCATTTGTTCTCATGGGTGTCTCTAATTAAACTGCATCTTTCCTCACCTTTGACATATCCTAAAAGTATTCCATTAGAGTCCTTGTATCATAAGATTCTTGGGACTACGTTCAAGTTTCTTATTTTGCATTCTTGTGATTGTGAGGACTTTGCAAGTCTCTTTTGGCCTATTACTAACATTTGTGTAGGTTGTGTGCACTTATGCAAGCCAACACACTTTGAATGCAACCCAATGCTTCCTTAAATCCATGCCTGAGGATCTTCAAGGCGTATTAGTGCTAAAAAACCGCCAACCATAGAAATGCGAGATTCAAACTTACAAAGATTTTGCAAGGCATTTTCTTGTGTTTCAATGGTTGGGGGTTTCTATCGAGAATCCCAAAAGATGAACAAAAATTCTTGAACATTAATATGGTCTTGGTAATGATCTTGGTAATTTAGTGCATTGCCCAAGAAGAACTTGCACATGCATATGTTTTAATCTATTATGAGAAGAATAAGTTTGTATATCTACCGGGAGGCCTTCAACAATTACGTTGAAAAGAGAGAATCTATGTCCATATGTAATAAAACTCAAGCAAATCGATATTGTTTTCTTGGGGGAACCCAACATATACCCACCCACCCATAACGATGGGAAAAATCTATGTGTATGAAGATAAATCGGAGGTCTTTTGAATGTGCTAAAGTGTGTGTGTGTGAGAAAGTTTACTCATAGCAATAACAAAAAGCAAGTCAAAAACGCTAAAGGGCGATAAATAAATATGTATGTATGTGCTTACGTACGTATGTATGAATGTATGCATGAATTTATGTATGTATGTACGCATCTATGTATGTATGTACGTATGTATGTATGTATTTATTTATTTATGTATGTATCGATGTGTGTGTGATTAGAATATATGTATCAATAATACTAATCATTCAAATCATTCGAGGTCAGTATGTATATATATATATGTGTGTGTGTATGTATTGCTCGTTCTTTAGTTGTAAATTCCATGTTTTTGTATTGGTATCATACAATGTGATCAAATTGTTCCAATCCTTTTTGGCTTCTTGGCATTCTATATGTGTTATCAACAATACATGAAATCACTTGAAATTTTAGATATGGAATATTTGGGTGTTGTCAAACATGGTGCAATTTATATTTTTGCAAATTGATCTGATTTTTCCGTGGGCCCCACCTTTCCACTTGATCGTTTGACATTAATATAGAGGTTTTATATTAAATTTACTTGGAGAGTGGCACTTGTTTCTTCTTTTGGGCGTGGGCGATAGGAATGCGGGAGAACGTTGTTTTCGTCTGTCATTTCAGGGAAATGATGAGGGGTTTTTGGTAAGCTGGGTATGATTGTCTTCTTTTTGGCGTCAACCTGAGGGCTGTTTCTCGCAATTGAGCAGAAAAAGAGGTCGAACTAAGACGTGTGTGTGTGTGAGAGAGAGAGAGAGAGTCGACTCATCTTAGACAACCCATCAATTACGAAACATTAGAGTGGGCAGATAAGCACACGCTATGATATTATCTTCATGATCAAAGATATCACGAAGTTGAAAATATGTTTCTGATGGATTCACAGCTATTTAAAATTGTTCAACAGGTTTGTACTGGAAGAGAGAGATTACGTTTACGTATCGATGAACTGGCCACACAGCTATTTAAAATTGTTCAACAGGTTTGTACTGGAAGAGAGAGATTACATTTACGTATCGATGAACTGGCCACACAGTACTAGTTCTCTGTGTGTGTGAGAGAGAGAGACACACTCGTCTCAAATAAGCTGAATTCTAATGTAGAGAGATGGGATTTGCAGATGTCTTGACCGTTTCACAATTATTTGGAATTGTTTCAACAAGTTTCTACTGGACGAGAGAGATAACATCTAAACTGGCCAGCCATAAAACCCTATGCCTGTTTGACGTGTGTGTGTGTGTGAGAGAGAAAGATACGTCTCAACTAACACATTAACTATGGAAGATTATTCAAAGAGGTGCGCAATTACAAGGTTTGCCGGATGATCTTTACATTTGCAATATTCACAACTTTTTTTTTTTTTTTTTTTAACTAAGTTCAGCCGAAATTTATTTCGTCGAGCTTTAACTTTGGAAGTGCAGTTGTACAAGTGAATGGGCATAGTATCCATTGGACCTCCGCATCCCAAAGTTACAACACTATCTCTCGTATTCCACAAAGAAGAGGTTAGATAAATTTACAATATTACAACTAGTTTAACTCGCCAAAGCCATACATGTCCAGCCAGAGACTTAAACTCTAGACGTCCGCCTCAAAAGGTCAAAGCTCAACCAACTAAGGGGTTTTTGATAGACTCGGTTCCCCGAAGTCATTTTCAAAGTCTAAAGCATTCAGCATTTTCGTAAGAAGGTTGCATTGGAAGAGAACAGAGGAGACCTGCTTTTCTGACAATTCGCCGCACATTATTGATATCATGATGCCTTTGAACTGTGAATTGACTCCTACATATAGATATCTTAATCACTTCATTAGTATGTAGCATGTGCTCGAAGTTCTTCTCTTTGAAAGCAATGGACGAGAATCTCAGACGTTATAAGCTTCTCCGTTTAATCATAAGATTCATAGCTTATTAAATATTTGTTCTCAACCATTGGTCTTCGTTCAGGGGGGGAGGGAGAGAGAGAGAGAGAGGGAAGGGAGAGAGAAAGAGAGAGAAGGAGAGAGATCACACATTTATGTACACGACTAAAGAAAAGAAAAAGACTCAACAATATGATTGATTCATCTCATGAAGCGATGTCTTTTTCTTTATATAGCTGGATATTGATCCCATATGTGATCTTAGAGACTGGTTTCTGTTGTTAGAATGAAAATTATTATAATTATTATTATGTATTATTAAGCATAGATTTGTTTTGGACATAGTGTGAATTACTAATATTATCATAATTAGTAAAAAGATTGAAACTATGTAATTATGTTTATAAATAATATAGATTGGTCAACTATCTTATGGCAGGATTCTTGACTCTATCTCAATGGTGTCTCTCTGTCTTTGGTCATCGTCATGGCATGCATCGTGGTGTCTACATATTGCACAATGCAGCTATGGCTGCATACCTTCAAATTACAACATGGTATCAGAGCCTCCCTTTTTGGAGTGCCTGGGGCCTGTGAAGAAGTTTATGTGCAAACATAGCCCACTCTCCTATTAAGCAAGCCTGTGAGCCTTGAACTTTGCATTCTTTCCTTTCTTGTTAGCCTCGATAGAAGCATAGTTGCAGAAGTTGTCCTAGTTTGCGAAATGAAATAAGCATGTATTGTTACACTTATGTGTTCCTCGAGTAGCTTTGATGTGAACCTTTTCCCTATACTCTAGTGCCCGTGTATAGGGAAAAGGTTCACATCAAAGCTACTCGAGGAACACATAAGTGTAACATGTATCACTCTTTATGTTATCGATCATTACACGGGAGTTTTTCTTTCTCCTCACACATGCATACACACATGCACAAGTCAACATAAATGTTGTCCATTGATCCAATCCTTTATAAATTTGCATGTGCACATGAATGAAAATGGCATTATAGCCATGTATTCAAAGTTATTTTCATAGGATCATCTTCTTCGACTTCACCTGGATTTGTTTCTAGTAGTCTTCGAAAGCCTCCATGGATCTATGCTTGATTCCATCTGGTGCAATTCTGCAAACTATTTCACAGCTTTACTTTTCTTCCCCATTGCATAAGGTGTTTCTTTTTTTTTTTATTATTCATCTCAATACATAACATAAAGCCTCCATGCCGCTATCCATTGTCCATATAACTCCCTAAATCTAAGGTCATTTGTTGGAGAAAAATTTTATGAAATAACTTTCATATGATGTGTGTCGTATATGATAGTCCCACGTACATAAACGGCTATGAAGGGCATCTTGAAAGATATATCCAAGGCGTGCATGGTAATAGTGCATAAGAAGGCATGCATCATCAATGGAATTGCAAATCTTGAAAAATTATCCCATCATGTTGGAGAATGTTGGGACATATTGTGACTACTAATAACACTCCAGCTAACAAAAAATATGAAATGATGTACTTATGTCTATATATAATACAATTTGATCAACTATCCTATGATATGATACTTCACTATATCTTCACATCTGTTTGTCTAAGGTCTTCATCCTTACATACATCTTGATGCATACACACTAGACGATGCCTCTATATAGCTACATACCTTTAAATTTCAACAAGATTATGATTCATTGACACAATTGCAAAAAGAGAAAACTCTATATAGATATTTTTCGGTTTGATTGAACTCAAACATGGTAACATTAACGCCTTCATGGCATGATTTTGAGGCACTTGCTTATTCATGTTTCCGTTGATCTTGTTGGAAATCCCAAAAAAAGTCAAAGATGTGCTGGCTAGGCACACCTTAAGGATGCTAGAATCATCGAGAAATTTGGGATCATGTTTGTGAGGTTAACATTTATGGAGATTGAGGCATCACCGGTTAATGATATAAACGTCATGTAACTTTTGTATGGCACACTTGCGTGCACTATATTTGCTCCATGGACATGATCAAATCTCATCCTCATTATGCTGAATGGGGTGTTTTCCTTCAATTCAGAAACTACTGGACCATTATAGATGTCAAGATATTTAAATTACCCAAAATGGTGTGCTTGTTGCTCATGTATTTTGGTAGTGATTTGTGTGAACAGAATTTGACCATCCGGGCACTTTTTTCCCTCTTTATGAGGTTCTTTTCCTTGGCTTGTATATATTTCTATAACCCTAATGGCTCATTTATCTTTGTACATTCACTTGGTAATACAATCAGTGTTGTGTTTTTCTCTCAGCTTCTTCTTCTTCCTTGTGATGTTCATGTGTTTCTACAATCCTCGAACTCAAACAATCGGGATCATAGTAGGTCCCTACTTTCTTTAAGGTAGCATCCACACCCTCTCGGTCAAAATCTTAGAAACGCATAAAAATTGTTGAGCATACTTGGGGTGATTAGGAGTCCAAAATCTTTGATGGGTGGAATCTAATTTTAATTTTAGCATGTTATGGCCTCTGACGATAATATCACAATGATTGTGCAAAAACTTTTTTCCTTTTGTGCCAAAACATATATACAATTTTTGGTTTTCCAATACAAGTGCCTCCAAGTCTACTACAAGTCCACAAGAGCCCAACTGCATATTTTTGTTCAACGTTTTGAGATATAATCCATTTTTTGCATCATGGTATTTAGTCACTAGCCATGGCTAAAGCAATGATGTATTTTGTATGTTGGCTTTTGAGGATAAGTTGGATGGCTCCAACTAGCCATTGGGCATACATGATGCATCGTGTGTCAGTAGCAAAAGGCTCATGGAATATTGTGCAAGGTGTTGAAACACCTCCTCTAATGTCAAAAAATACAAGGATTGCATGTGATGTATGTGGTGTTGAAGATGATGATCTTCGATTTCCTGGTGCTACTACAATTCTTATTGCATCTACTATAAAGAAACTTTGTTGATATGGCAGAGATGTATAGGATCAAGACAAATAGTGATGGTTCAGTAAGTAGATATAAATCAAGGCTTGTTTGTAAAGATTATGCATCGATTATGAAGAGAAATTTTCTCCTGATGCCAAGATGACAACAATGACATTATTAAGTATTGCTTCAATCAAGGTATGGAATCTTTATCAATTAAATATGAAAATGCATTTCTCAATGGTGATTTAAAAGAAGATGTGTACATGGAGCAACTAGCTCATTATGTAGATTCCAAGAAGCCTACATATGTATGTAAAATCTTGAAAGCATTATATCTTCTTGAAAAAACTCGAAGGGCTTGGAGTTTTAGATTGGTAAAGTTTCTTGAGAAGTAGGGATACAGGTGTTTGAATGCAGATTCTTCTTCGTATGTTAAAGTTGAAAGATCATTGATTGTTTATGTCTCAATTTATTTAGATCATTTGATAATAACAAGAAAGGATGAAGGTGGAATAGCAAGGATCAAAGTAGAACTTGGATCTAAAGTTAAACTTAAGATTTAGGAGAATTGAACTACATCCTTGGAATCAAAGTTATGAAGAAAGAAGAAGGCATAAATCTTCTACAAAGGAAGTTTATTTCGTATTTGTTGAAGAAATATGCCATGGGGTATCCAAGAGTATCAATAATCTTATAGAACTCAATCTGAAGTATAGTGTTGAAGATTTTGAATCTTTAGAAGATCCACTTATCTATATGTCTTTGATTGGTTCTTTTTTATATGCAACTTTAACAAGGCCGGACATAAGTATGTTGTCTCAACTTTTGAACAAACCCTCATATGTGCATATGAAAGAAGCTAAAAGGGTCTTGAGATATTTGACGGGTACATAAAATGAAGGTTTGTGCTATAAATATCATGAAATTATGGATTGGAAAGCATATAGTGATGCAGATTAGGTTGGACATAAGGATCATGGAGTCGAAGCTTTGGATTTAGAGCTTAAGGGGGGCAATGTTACATAAATACAAGCTCTAAATTTATTTTTTTTGTTGTGGGATTCTATTATTGAAATAAGATGTGAAAGTTTCAAACATGATTAAAATTATAGAAAAAGTAGTTAAAAGTAGGGACAAAAGTAGTGGTATCTATTTTTAGAAGAGCTAGTTTCTTGTGTTGATAATCTCTCAATAAAAGAGTGATTCTCTTAGTGTAGGCAGCCAAATTGAGTGACTCTTTTTGCTTTATGGGATTTACAACATTTACTATATTTGTAGATTAGCTTCTATAAAACTTCAATCAGAAAGTTCACACAAACACATTTTTTCTTAGACCTATGCTTTGTCATGTATTCATTGTCTTGCCAAAGATCTGTAGAAGCAAAACTCTGATATGAATCAGGAAGACCATTAAGAACGGTCTGCACAAGTGAGCTATCTGGTATAACCTCATCACTAGAAATCAACTATTCCTTCAAGTCTTTGATCTTTGTTACAAAACTGTCCATGGAATAGCCTTTATTCATGTGCTCACTCTCCAACTGTTTTCGGAGGTAAGCAACACGAGCCTCATTCCTAGCTTGGTACAATGTGGTAAGAGTATCCCAAGCATCCTTAGTTGTTCCACAAGAGCGTATGTGAGGAATGATGGCACCTTTGACACACAAAGCTATCAATGCATGTGCCTGGGCATCTGTGTCATCCCAACGAATCTGCTCTGCAGTAGGTGCAGCAGAAACCGCAGCACGAACAGGAGTATGTAGAATATCATCATCTTCGACACCTTCTGCCTCAGCTTCTGTACGTGCATTTGTAATAGTTGCATGTGTGATAGGATGTTTTCCAACACCCTGCACAATGTTCCACAGTCCTTTTGCAACTAATACATGTCGCATCATATAAGCCCACAACGGGTAGTTGGTACCATCCAACTTATCCTCAACAGCCAACATACGGAATACATCACTGCTTTCAGCCATGGCCGGTGACTAAAATACCTTGATGCAAAAAATTGATTGTATCTCAAAAAGTTGAATGGAACTACCTAGACAAATTCTGCTAGACCTGTAGCAGACTTTGAGACGCTTATACTGGCAAACAGAAACTGGTATATACCCTTGGCACAAAAGGACAAAATACTCTGCACAAGCACTATGATAGTGCATTCGGAGTCTGAAACGAGCTCAGATCACAATTTTGGCACCACAAAGTGAAATGTTTTGGTTGAAAACACACCGAGTATGCTCACCAAAATTCATGCGATTTTGAGAATGCAACCGGAGGAGTGTCGATGGCACCCTAGATGAAGCGACAACCTGCTCTGGTACCAATTGTTGGAGTTAGACCTCTGCGGAAGCACGCGAACAGCACAAGGAAGAAGAAGAAGCTTGGAGCTCAACACACAATACTGAACGTATTACTAGAGAATGTACAAAGATAAGTAGCCCATTAGGGCAATAGGCGTATATACAAGCCGAGGGAAAAAACCTCCTAAAGAGGGAAAAAAGTGCCTTGGCGGTCCTAGTATGTTCACACACATCACTACCTAAATATATCAACATGACCTTGATCCTAGTAGAATATATTGTGAGTTCAAATCCCCACGAGCGCAAGGTGGATAAAGGCATTCATGTCTCTTTCATTTTCTTTGATTGTTTCTTGAACTCCTCTACAGAGAGTCGAAGAGAGTCCACCCAAGTAGTGCGGGGCAAAGCTTTCTTTTGTGAGATCTGCCTTGCTTCTCAACTTAGAAGAGCCATCTCTGATGATGAAGTAGACAATTCGAATCCATCAAATATTAGCCCTTCTCTTTTGCTGCAATGCAAGCAAGCGGAAGTAATGATCGGGCAGCATTGAGCATCAAGATAAAATAAATGAGCTCAAGATAGGGAACATCTCAGGTATCCTACTTTCTTGGCTAGAAGAAATTATCTAATGTTGTAGTCATGGGCTCAAGTCCTACGATCACCTGATAGAATAATTATTTTTTATGGATGTCAAGCAAAGCAAACAGAGCTTCCATTGCAACACCCTTATGCTGCATGATGTCCAAATGTCCATAGCCGTGGTTAAAACATCATACCCATGAACATGTGGTCATAGGTTCCAGTCTTCTGACCACAACATTGGAAAATGATCAATACATTTTGCTACCTAGAATAGTGTTTTTCTCATGCACGGAGAAGAAAAATTGATAATGTTCATCTCACGCACAGATAAGAGGACTCATTTCCACAAAGAAGATACTTAAGATTTTACATCATGAAGAAGATGATAGATCTACAAGGCCAGCATGGAAGCTACTGTTGAGGATGTAAGGGTCATGTGACCTTAACCCCATATTCATATATATACATCATATATAGATCGTTGCCTCAAGAGAGAGCATTATGTGGGTTTCGAGGCTCCCACACATGTTCGTGCATCGCTCCTCTCTTCTCTCTTCCTCTATCTCCTCCTTCTTCCTCTTGTTCTCCACATCAAAGCCCTTCATTGGTATCAGAGCATGTTGAAGGAAGGTGTGTAATTCGCTTCAATGGAAGCTTAGGTCACAAGAGGTGAAAGTGCAGGTCGGCATCTCTCAACAGTAAATTAGTATTTCAGCCATAACTCGAGCTAGGAAGCTCGGATTGATGCGTTTTAAAGTTCTGTGCATGGCTAAAATAGAGATTATAACTTCATAGAAGAGTGAAGAACCTGGTTCAGAGTGCTACAGTGCCAAAAATTCGAAAAACACAGACTGGTATAGAAGACGAATCTATAATCACTTGGACAGCAAGTTAGTGTTTTGGCTATAAGTTGAGTTCTACAAATCAAAATGAGACAATTCAACTTGCTATGTGTAGCTTGGTGTAGGAACATGTACATGTATATGTATATGTACATGTATATGTATATGTACATGTATATGTATGTGTATGTGTATATGTACATGTATACCTATATGTATATGCGTATATGTATATGTATATGAACATCTATACGTACATGTTCATGTGCAACTATACGTACATGTTCATGTGCAATGATAGGTACATGTACATCTATATCTACAAGTACATGTACATGTAATCTATAGGTACATGTACATGTATATGTATACGTACATGTATAGATACATGTACATGTATATGTATGTGTATATATATGTGTATATGTATATGTACATGTATACCTATACGTATACATGCAGGTATAGATATAGGTATATGTATAGGTATAGGTATAGATATAGGAGGTATAGGTATAGATATATGTATATGTATACGTATATGTATGTGTATATGTATATGTATATGTATACGTATACGTATATGTATATGTATATGTATACGTATACGTATACGTATACGTATACGTATATGTATATGTATATGTATTGAAAGTTGAAACTTCAATTGAAGCTCGATTCGAAAGAATAAGATTGAAAGCTTTGTGCATGAAATCCCTTAACCAAACTCTCCCTCATTCTAGCTCCATGTAGTTTTTAGTTTGTACTTAACTTTTGGGTGATTATTAATTGGTAGATAGCCCTAGATTGTAGGGGCTCTTTTTGACTCATCAATGAAAGTAACTTGCATCTCATGGGCATTAATCCATGCAAAGTAAAGAACCATTTGAAGTTGTATTGGGAGTGTGTCAACTCCAAGTAGCAACCCCTTGCTTTATTGAGCTATTCGCACCCTACTTGGTTAGTTTTGTGACTTGGATATCTTTTCATACACACAGAGAGTGCATGGCATTGTAAGCCTATCTTGGTAGAGCTATTTCTCTATATTCATTTATTTATTTGAAGTGAATTGTATCTTGTTCGAAAATTATTATGTGTACTTTACTTGTGCAAAAGATCTTTGGCATTATTTGATTGAGCTATGAAAAAATATCTGAAATATTGAGGTACTGTCTGACACAAGAGTGATCTTAGGAGGCTCATGTGTTCAAGATGTACTAGGAAGTGTTCTCTTCTTCCAATATTGGTATCATAGCAAAGCCTTGCATGGACTCACACCTAGGGGAGGTGCTTGAGTTCTAGAAAAGATGATTTGAATTGGGAGCTTCTCGATGAAGGAAATCACACACAAAAGGATCAAGTGGGAGCAAAGAAGAAGTCTACAAATCAAGTGGATACATATATATTGAAAAACATTATTTCGAGGTAGATTCTGAACCTTTCTCAGTTGATATCCACCTCATTGAGTAGCTAGAACCTTAAAAAAAAAGCACTAGATTACATATTAGAATAAAGCACACAGATAGAGAAGTTGGTTAAGTATGATTCTCAATCGTAAAAATTTAGAACTTCCAATTTATGAAGAAGGGTCTTTTGGGACTTGTCAATCCTATATAAGGGAATCCCAATTCATATGAGTGAAATCCACTGAGATTTAAAGGAAGGTTGTTGAGGAATGGGATGAAAGAGACAAGAGAGTCATTTTCATCTTTTCTCAACACATAAGTAATTCCATGAGACCTAGACATCTTTAGGAAGGTGTGGAAATGCTTGGAGAGGTTGTACTCAACCACAACTAAAGAAAGGAGGATTCAACTCCAAAATGATTTGAGTAACTTAAGAAAGAAGCCCAAGAGTATAAATGACTACATTTAAAAGATCAGAGAGATCACAAGTGCATCATGCTAAATTAGGATCCATGTAGGTGATGATGACCATGTAGCTCATGTGCTCAATGGTCTCACCAATGATATCATATAGTAACCCTTCACAACTTCAATTATGTGATAGATAGCCTAGCCAATTTTGAGCAATATGTAAGTCTTATAGTGACTAAAGAAATGAATGTAGGTGGCAGATAAAGCAAGGGCAACCAAACCCAAGCCTTCTATGCAAGAAATTCAAGAGGAAGAGGAAGAAGAGGTGGACAATGTATGTATATATCGATGTAAACAGACATGATTCCATAATTCTAGAATTCCATTTATCTCCAAATTTCTTAATTCTATTGTGCTTATGATCTTTTGGGGGGGGGGGGGGGGGGGGGTGGCAAGGAGAGGAAGAGATTCTTCACATCTATAGTTGCAAAGTCATATCATGTTAAGAATAGAATGCAAGCACCTATTGTGATTCATCATTGTGTGTGTGCACTGTGTGGTGTGTCAATATATAGTATTAAATATAAAATATATCTAATATGATGTATATATAATGTATATATAATACTTATTTGACTTACCTCAGTTACTTACCAAGTTGCCAGTAGCTCACCAGTGGCAATCCTCTCTCTCTCTCTACTACCCCTAATCACCTCATAGATAGCATCAATCCTATAGAAATAAACCATCAGCTAGTTTCCACACACCACCCACTTTGATCGCACACCTCCCAAGACTGCCACAACATCATTGGTATGATGAGGAATGAAGAGATCTCTACTGTAGACTACGAGCTCAATGAGCATTGGGAGAGATCACAGAGAGAGAGAGAGAGGCCAAGAGACAGATGAACACCCTCACCTATCGAGAGGTAAGCCTTTGAGGAGACACAAGAGCTTGAGCTATACTGCCTCTTTATGAGTATGGAGAGTGTTGCAACATGGCATACCCTACGAGAGCCATGCTCCACCATACCTATTGGGGACCCATATACATTACATATGATTATGTTGAGAGATTAGATGAGGTACATGGGAAACCTCCCATTACCTAGCCACCTGAGCCTCGCCCTACTAGTTCTCTCCTCACAACAAGGATGGTTGAGAGGGCCATAGGATGACTATGACATGGACGTTCAACAGACCACATAGGATTGTAAAGTGAGCATCTCATATATGCAGCCTCCACTATAGCCCATTGATTGCACATGTTTTCAACTGGGCAATAGGGAAGGGCTTCCAAGAGGAGTGGACTAGGCACACCATTGTGCCTATCCACAAAAATGGCTACACCCTCGACCCATGGAACTACAGGACCATCATGATTGATCACTTATAGAGACCTCTAAATCTCAAAATGCTTGATCTATGCTGATTTAAGAACACTTCAGTATCAATCATAGACCAAACTTTACACAAATGTTACCATGATTTGCAATATCATTCACAAACACTTCTCTATGTGACGTTTCTTCTTCTTCAAATAGTCTGCTTTAGAAATTGACTTCATTACCTGCAAACATCTTCAAATTTCTTCAATCTAATGATGCACATACCTCCACTCTATCTTTACGCAATCATAACATTCATTAGATCTTCAAAAGAATCATTAAAACTCTGATTTGGTCATTAAGACCAAATGGATGTCAAAATTTGTCTTTTTGAACAAGCGACTTTGATATAGTCAACTTCTCAAGTTGATTTCTCACAACACAAGTCCCATTTTGCTAAATGCTTTTAGCCATAGCTTCCTTATCTTCTAACTTAGATTCTTCACTTATCAAAACTTTACATTATACTAAGCAAAACTCTGACACGAAAATATGTGCGACTATGAGAGCTTTATCTGCAGACTTTACATATACATGTTCCTATTGATCATATGCACAATCTGAAAGGAATTAGACCATGGAATTTTGAACATAACTTGACTAGCTTCTAAATTAGATGTGTACAAAAGATTTACTGATCCACTTGATCAGGCTTAGAGAAATCAGAGAAAGACTCGACACTAACTCAGAAAGATGACTCTCTACACACCTATCATATGAACTCTTGACTTCTAATGACTCTCACTCTTTTTTCTTTACATTATTGACTTATATACATATGATTCTAGACTCGTCCCGCATCTATTACATTATTCCTTTATTGTTCTGATGAACATCTATACTTATTATACAAGAATTTTCATCTGTAATGTACATATGTATACAAGCTATATTTCTGGGATCTCTTCACTTCCTTCAATGACTTCTTTGACTTCATTTTGACTTCTGACCTGCTTCAAGCACTTCATAATCGTCAATTGGTGATTGCTTTGTTCCAACAGCTCCCCCTCAATCACTAATTGTGATTATGCCATTCTTCTTTATTCTTGCCATCTCTTTGAACTTTTGTAATTTAGGTCCATCTAAGCTCTTTGTCAATATATCTGCAACTTTCTCTTTTATTGGTGTATACAAGACTTCAATCTCTTTGTCAAGTACCTTTTCTCTCAAGAAATGATACTAAATCTCTATGTGTTTAGTCCTAGCATGAAAAATAGGGTTAACTGCCAAATATAATGAACTCATGTTATCCCCAAAATAATTGGAGTACTCTGATCAGTTCAAAAACTTTTCAATAAGGTCTTCAACCATATTACCTCCTTTGCATCCTCTACCATTCCTTTATACTCAGCTTCTGTGGATGACAAAGCAATTGTATGTTGCTTCTTTGAGCACCAAGAGATTAACTTATCTCCAACATAACAGGGATAAGCATAAGTAGATCTTCTATCATCTGAATTACCTGCCCAATCTGCATCACTAAACACTTTGATTCTTGTGTCAGAAGTAAAACCATAATGCAAACCTTCACTTAGGATTCCCTTGATATATCTAAGTACCCTTTGAGCTGCAATCCAATGAGTTTTCTTTGGACAATGCATAAATTGTGATAAGACACCAACTGCATATGATAGATCTTGTCAAGGTGGCATAGATCAAGTTACCTACCAAACTCTGATATTTTTTCATGTCATTAAATTTTTGTCCTCCATATCTACTCAGCTTATGATTTACCTCCAATGGTGTGGCTGAAGGCTTGCAATTTTCCATGTTGAACTTAATCAGAAGATTCTTCAAGTATCTCTCTTGTGTAACATATGCTCCACGTTGAGTATACACAACTTGCATTCCTAAGAAATAAGATAAGTTTCCCAAATCACTTATCTTAAACTCCTTTTCTATTTGCTTCTTAAGCTCCTTGATTCGTTGAGCATCTGTACCTGTGACAATAATATCATCAACATAAATACACATATATATGAACCCATGTTCACTTGCCTACACTAACAAGGTACTATATGCTCTTGAAGCTTGATATCCAAATTCATTCAAGAACTTAATAAGCTTGTAATTCCATGCCTTTGGGGCCTGCTTCAAACCATACAAAGCTCTCTTGAGTTTACATACATATTTTGATCCAATTGAATCCATGAAACCCTCTAGTTGCTCCATGTATACCTCATCTACAATATATCCATTCAAAAATGAATTCTTCATATCTAATAGTGAAAACTTCCATCCATTACAAGCAGCAATAGCAATTAGAGTTCTAATTGTAGACATCTTAGCAACTCGACTAAAAGTTTCATCATAGTCTACCCCATAAGTTTGAGCATAACCTTTAACCACAAGTCTAGCTTTGTACCTAGCCACCTCACCATTTGCAAACCTATTTGACCTATATACCCACTTGCATCCAATTACCTTCTGATTCTTTGGTCTTGGCACCAATTCCCATGTCTCATTCTCAAGTAGAGCATCATACTCTTCTTGCATTGCTTTTTCCCAATTCTGTTTTCCTTTAGCTTCTTCATATGTGGTTGGATCTTCATCTGTCTTCACAATATAAGCATAATCTTTTGTTGTTAAGAAAGATGTATCATAGCTATACCTGATAGGTTCCTTTCTTTCTCTCAAAGATCTTCTGACCTCTGCATTTCTTGAAGTCTTAGCTGCATTTGGTTCTGGATCAAATCTTGGCCTGTCTTCATCATTATCCTGCAATTTACTTTTACAATCATCATCATCAATATCTTCTTCATATACTTTCACTTTTGTCTTCCCTTTCCTTTGAATTTCTTCAAAATCTGCATGATCATTAGTTGACCCTCTATACCATGTGCTTTGCTCATCAAATGTAACATCGTTTGTGATAAGAAATTGCTTTATAGATGGACTCCACAATATGTATCCCGATTCCCATCTGTCTATCATCATACCCAATGAACACATACTTCTCTACTTTGGGCTCTAGCTTGTCTTAATTGAGAAGGAACATACCAAGTACCTTACAATGATCAAGAGTAGGTTTCTTACCCCACCATGCTTCATAAGGTGTTCTACCATCCAAAGCTTTACAAGGTATGTTGCAATGTTGATAGCTTCTCCCACAAGTAGTTAGGACAATTCTTCTCCTTCATCATTAATCTTGCAAACTCTACAAGAGTTCTATTTCTTCTTTTTGCAACTCCATTTTGTTGAGGGGAGTACCTGCAAGTTACTTCTCTTTTTATACTTGCATTCCACAAATAATCATCGAATTCTTTAGAAAAATATTGTTCCCCTCCATCTAATCTCAACCTCTTGAGCTTTTGTCCTGTAATCCTTTCTGCATGAGCATGATAATGCTTGAATGTCTTGAACACTTCAGATTTGTCCTTGATTACATAAAGTGTAATCCATCTTGTTGCACCATCAACAAACAACACATAATATCTGGATCCATTTATGCTATAGTCCCTTGAAGGACCCCACACATCTGTATGAACCAACTCAAGCATATTTGAATACTTGTATCCTGATTTATTATATGAACTTTTATGAGCTTTACCTAATTGAAAAGCTTCACACTTATATACCAGGTGTTGACCTTCAATATTTGGCAATCCAAGCACTACATCATTCTTTGACATTTCTTTTATAGCTCTCTCATTGAAATGACCTAGCCTTTTATGCCATAGATCTAACTCAGACATCTTTTGACTTCCATAAGTAAACAATGCATGTCCCACATTACTTTGGACCTTGAGAGTAAAACGCCTTCCTTTCTTTTGACCTATAATGATGCTTCTATATCGCTGATTTGGATCTTGCACATAAACACCATCATTTGTGAATCTGACTTCATATCCCTTCTCCACAATTTGTCCTACACTTATCAAGTTTTTAGGAATAGTAGGACCATAAAGTACCTCACTTAAGAGTGTGCTTCCACTCTTTGTCTTCATTGATCCAATGCTTTCCACCTTATGCTTGGTGTTGTCTCCTGTTTGAATTGTATGTCCACTCACCTTTGCCTCCATGTCAATCATCAATGATATGTTTCCACTCAGATGATTGTTTGCTTCATGTGTTGCATTCAAAATGAGATTCAAGTCATCCTTCTGATCTGATGCATAATTTTAATAAGTGTTTTTATAGGACTGAGGTTGAAAGCTTCTTCCACCTCCTCTAGCATATGAATCCCTACCACCTCTTCCTCTGAAGTTACCTCTTTGATTTCTGCCTCTACCTCTTTGATTGAGACTCTGATTATGACTTCCACCATTTTGATTGTTATACCAACAATCATTTGCCAAATGATTTGTTCTTCCACAAATCCAACAAGCTTTAACATTATCTTTGTTCTTACCTCATCTTCCTTTGCCTCTTGAATTCATTTTCCCTCTTGTGAAATAAACTTATGAAAAGGAAGTATTCTGATGGCGATGCACCACAGTGCGCTCTCCTTCTCGAGAGCTCCACGAACATATGCTCGGAGTAGAAAACCGAGCTCCTAAGGCTGCACGTAGTACTCCACACAGAGGCTGCAGAATACGCACAAAACACAATATGCAGGGAGCACGAAGACAGACTTCTTAGGTCTTACAAATGCGGTCGAACTTACAATCTGTGACTGACCAAGCCACTATATGTTTTATTAAAGAACATATACAAAGAAGTGTTCGGTGGCCATTTGGCCTTTCACATGGACACTAACGGTAACAATCTCCCACTAAAGGCCAATATAGTCAGAGTAACTATGGGATAAAAATAAAGAATGATAAAGAATGCCTGAGTGTAAATATACAAACTATACCTCCCACCTGATGGGCATGTTACACAATATACAAGTGACTGCGTAAGATCAAGAATCAAGTAACCCCCATCAAGTGACAACAGTGTCGAAAGCTATCCTGTGGTAGAGTTTTAGTCAAAGCATCCGCAGCATTATCTTGAGTGTGAACCTTCTCAAGAATAATGCTCTCAGTGGCTAAGCAATCTCTAATGAAGTGATACCTCACCTCAATGTGTTTGGTCTTTGCATGATAGACTGGATTCTTAGCCAAAGCAATGGCACTCTGACTATCACAGAGCAAGCGAGGTACATGCTGAGGTAAATCCATATCACAAGCAAGACGAGAAAGCCACAATGTTTCCTTACATGCCTCACTTGCTGCAACATACTCTACTTCTGTGGTGGAAACAGTTGTACATTCTTGAAGACTAGATCTCCAAGAGATAGCACCTCCAGCAAAATGAAAAATATACCTTGATGTAACTTCGATTGTCTACACAACTAGCATAGTCAGAATCTGTGTAACCAATAATGGATGATTTCCCTCTACCTAAGCATAGACACTTGTCCTTAGTGCCACTCAAATATCTCAAAATCATCTTGACTGCTTCCCAATGTTTCTTGCCAGGATTAGACATATATCTGCTCACAACTCCCATTGCAAATGCAATGTCTGGTCTCGTAGCTACCATAGCATACATGAGACTACCAACACCAGACTGATAGGGAATTTTGGTCATGAATTCCTTTTCCTCGTCTGATTTGGGGCAATCATCCTTGCTCAATTTCACATATGTGGGTAAAGGTGTACTCAATGCCTTTCCACCCTGCATATTGACCCGGTGAAGTACTTTGGATATGTACTCACTTTGAGACAAGTATATGCATCTTTTACTCCTATCACGAGTAATGCGCATGCCAAGAATATGTTTGGCATCCCCCAAATCCTTCATATCAAATGTCTAACTCAACTTCTTTTTTAGAATTGACAAATCATAAGAGGACTTCCCAGCAATCAACATATCATCGACGTAAAGTATCAAGCATATCAAGCTACCATCAAAGCATCTCTTTGTGTAGAGACAATGATCCTCATTGCTCCGAGAGTAGCCTTGGGACTTCACAAAAGCAGCAAACTTTTGGTACCATTGTCTAGGAGACTGTTTAAGTCCATACAAGCTCTTCTTGAGCTTACAAATTAGACTTTCCTTGCCAGGAACTACATAACCCTCTGGTTGTTCCATATAGATCTCATATGTAAGATCTCCATGCAAGAAAGTTGTTTTCACATCCATTTGGACTAGCTCTAAATCCTCCATTGCAACGAATCCAAGCAACATGCGCAAAGTAGTCATCTCGACCACTGGAGAGAAGATTTCCTCAAAATCAACACCATGTTGTTACTTAAAACCCTTTGCAACAAGTCGTGCTTTATATTTTGGAGAAGCACTATCTGATGTGAATTTCAGTTTATATACCCATTTACATGGTAAATCTTTCCTGCCCTTTGGCAAAGGTACTAAGTCCTAAGTACCATTCTTGTAGCAAGAAGGCTCATCAGCATCTGTTAGCATAACAAAATCTAAACCTGGAACATATCTATCAGGTGGATGTGAGACACGTGCAGAACGTCTCAATGGTTGTTGAACAGGAACATGTGCAGACTGATCTGAATAGACATTCTCTTGAACATCCTTATGTACAGCATTTTTATGCATGCTAACCGGAGGACTAGTATCCTCAAACACCACTCTTCTCACTTCAACCTCCTTAATGGGGTGTTTATGCATCTTAGACTCATTAAAAATGACATCACTACTTCTGATCACTAACCGTGTTTTAGGATCCCATAAGTGATATCCAAACTATCCTTCTCAACCATATCCAAGAAAAATGAAAATCTTTGACTTATGGTCCAACTTTTGTCTAAGATCCTTGGGTATATGAGCATATGCTTCACACCCAAAAACTCGAAGATTATCATAATATGGTGGTTTCCCTATCCATAACTCTTGTGCCACTTTTAGACTTTTGGCAGTACTAGGTGAAAGGTTAATCACATGAACTGCAGTCAATACTGCTTCTGCCCAAAAACCTTGTGAGAGGTTTGCATGATGCAACATAGAGAATACTCTATCTTGAATAGTTTTATTCATCATCTCAGCTACACCATTCTGTACTAGGGTATAAGGAGTTGTAAACTCTCTACGAATCCCTCTAGACTGACAGAAAAGGTTGAATTCATGTGAGGTATATTCACCCCCATTATCTGAATGTAAAGCCTTAAGCTTAGTTCCTTTTTCAGTCTCAACTCAAGCAAGCCATTTTTTGAAAGTAGGGAATACATCATCCTTTGATTTGATAGGATATACCCAGAGTTTTCTAGTAGCATCATCTATGAAAGTGACAAAGTAAAGAGAACCACCTAAGGACCTAGTGGGCATAGGACCACACACATCTGTATGAACGAGATCTAAAGGCTGAATTGAAGATTCAATGTGCGTTCTATGCACATTTCTGGTTTGCTTTCCATATTGACAATGCTCACAAAATGAAAAATCAAAGAAAGATAACACAAGTAAGTAGCCATAACAAGAAAGATTTTCCATTCCACTACGATGGCCCAAACGACCATGCCAAATACAAGCCATAGGCTGTTCAGTAACAGCTAACAAGTGTTCTTTATGTGATACAAATAAAGGATAAAGTGAGCCAACTTTGCTTCCTTTTGCAATAACCATATTGCCCTTTGACATGTGAAAGGATTGAGCATAGAAGACCACCTTGTAACCAAGGTCATCAAGTTGACCAACTGACATCAAGAGACTTTGCTGCATAATTAGAGAACCATTCTCTATGTGGTTTCACATGGAAAGAAGCACCAGAATCTAGCAGCCAGGTGTGGGAAAGAGAATCAACCATAAGTGCCTCAGATGGCACAGTACTATCAAGTGTCAACACATCAGCATCATCAGAAATAGCATTAATTTCTTCAATTTTCACAGTCGAAGTAGATGGTGCAAGTAACTGTTTAACATGCCCATCAACATTCTGTCCTTTACCTTTAGCATTCTTTAATGCATAACAGTCTTTCTTCATGTGTCCTTTCTTATGACAATAATGGCATTCGATATCCCTCTTCCTTGATTTACTTCTACTCTTATTCCGTTGATCATTCTTTTCCTTGTTCTTGCTCCTGCCACGTTGCTGATTCTTTCCTTGGTAAGAATCACGAACATTATATGCATCTCCACTCTGAGTGCCAACCATAGATTTTCTATGAATCTCCTCACTCAAGAGTGCTCCACATATATCCTCATAGACGAGTTTACCACCAGGTGCACTATTGCTAATACCTGTGCAAAACGTATCCCATGATGATGGGAGGGTGCATAACAGCAATACATGAGCAGCAACACTATCTGTGTCCTTCATATGGTCATATAATTTTCTCATCAGATACACTTTATTTGATGTCGTCTCTTTTTCATATGTATTGCATAACTTCTTCCAAAGCTCCTCTGCACTTTCACAATCTAATACTGTAAAGTAAACATTATCTGCCAGGTGCAAGCAAATGGTAGACCTGGCCATTTCATCTAAATCATCCCAATCATCTTCATCCATGTCAGCAGGCTTCTTTGAAATCCCATTTACTGGCTTCCATTGCCTCCTTTGAATCAACACATCTTTAATCTGATTCTTCCATAGAGCAAAGTTTGTGCCATCAAATTTTCGGATCTCAAAATGGTCTTTGCCCTGCAAGTTATAGCTCCTCCTCGAAACACTAGCACTAGACCCTGATCCACCGGATGTGCCTGAGACCTCTGATGCCATGATGGTAGAGAACTGAATAGAATGATAATGGAGCAAGAAGAGTCCAAACACCAACAAATAAGTGTATCAAGGAGTAAATCGACCACTATATAGTTGACTAAACTAGAAATCTGGGAAAAATTTGCCAAAGTATCCTCTACAAAATTAGCATATGACCAGTGTCAAAGTAACATAAAACTTCAAGTACTGACATGTCTACCTACATAGTGAATCAGTGACTCCACTGCATATAATCAGTTACCCAATAGAAGCCAACTAGGCTTATCGAGCACCTATGAACAACTATCATACATCTCCTATGGCGAGGCTGGGTAAGTCTTCCACCTGCATCACCGAAGAGACCCCAATATATGGGTGTCTCCCAGTTAAGAAAACCTCACGACCCTCTTTATCAAACGTAAAAGGCTTTATGCAAAGAACGTAACCGCTATATCAATGACCACATGGACGTGCATAAGCGGTATCCACAGAAGCGTACATGGTGTGTATGTGCTCATATATGCAGTAAAATGACACTAAAAGGCTGAATAATGAACCCAAAAACTAGCCAATAACACCTGCAAGTGTCTGTCAACTCTGATGTTTTTGGCTTAAAAAACCTGCATAAATTTGCAGCGGCTGCCCCCCACCAAAACTAAAAACCTCTCGAGAAACCTGTAGTTTTATGTGTGACTGAAAATACAGCCCCAGAGGTTGATATTTATTGTCTAAGAAGTACAAAGAACACTCTTCTTGATGTTCTTGGACCTGTGTGAAGAGAATTATGTGCGAAAGTACTCCAAAATGGCTCCAAAAGACACCCTAAAAATGCTTCAAAAATAAGCTTTGAAAGCAAAGAATGAAGCTTTGAGGGACCAAAACTTGTTCAAGGTAATATCAACCTTAGTCTTTCCCCTTCTTCAAACACCACAAGAGTGTAGCTTAGTGGCAAGAGATTACCACGGTTAAGCGAGCTCTGGGGGGAACAATATTGGGATGGGTGACCTCTCAGGAAGTATCGGGAACCTCTATATTCCTTGATCGTTGAGGTCCTCCCTCGCACACAACCAATGGCGCCAATGATGACTTCGGTGACTCGGATAACAAGGTATGCCAATTCTATAGACAATATGAAAGGCTTCCATTTCTCATCTCCTCTCAAACCTGTAAGTATTTGTCTTATCAAATTATCCTCTTCAATATCTTCATCTACTACTCCCAAGCTATCTGCAATATCCTTCATTCTTGCCACATAATCAGAAATTGATTGTGAGCTCTTCTTCTTGAAGGTTATGAACTCAGCCCATAAAGAGGACTTCCTTGACTTGGTTGTATTTTGAAAATGCTCTTCCAAAGCATTCCACACATCTGTTGCACTTTCTAATCCTCTAATGTGAGGTAGAAGATCATCATTTATAGCCATGTAAATGATATTCCTAGCTTGAGCATCCTTCTTCATCCATATCTTTAAATTTGCAAGCTCTTCCCTAATTGGAACACCAAGATCTCCAAACTCAGGCTTTTCTTCTTCTTTTGTAATGAATGCCATCAAATCTTTGCTCATGAGGTGTGCCTCCATCCTCAGGGACCAAACTGGATAGTTTTTCCTATCTAGCTTATCAATCTGTAGGTTTTCTCCCATCTTTTGATCTTTGTCTCTGCAAATGTTAAGATAAATGAATATGCTTTGTTCCTTTAATGCAAAACTTCAATCTTTCAGATCCTTCGAGTTCAATCTTCACGCTTCTTCAGGTTGTCTTCAAGACTTTAATCTTGTCCACTTTCAATTAGAAGAAACTTCAATGTCTGCAACAATCGGGACTTCAAATGCTCTTTACTTCACTTTATATTGCACCTTTTGCTCTGATACCACTGATGGAGATATCTAAATCTCCAAATGCTTGATCTATATTGATTTAAGAACACTTCTATATCAATCATAGACCAAACTTTACACAAATGTTACCATGATTTGCAAAATCATTCACAAATACTTCTCTATGTGAAGTTTCTTCCTCTTCAAATAGTCTGCTTCAGAACACAGCCAAATATTTTGCAATGTTCAAGTGATGGTGTCCTACCATGCCATGCCTCATAGGGGGTCATCCCATCAAGAGACTTAGAGTAATAAGATAGGTGGCGGTAGAAACACTCTTTGCCCAAAAGTAATTAGGCAACTTCTTTTCATTTAGCATTGATCTAACTGCTTCCACAATCAATTTGTTCCTCCTCTTTGCTACTCCATTTTGCTCAAGAGTATATCTAGTAGTGCTCTCCCTTTTGATACCTTTATCCTACAAAAATGCATCAAATTCATTGGCAAAGTACTCAACTCCTCCATCTGACCTTATCCTTTTTAAGCTTTTTCCTGTTTGGTTTTCCACGAGTGCAAGATACTTCTTGAAACAACTGAACACTTCATCCTTATGTTTCATGAAATACAAGATAGTCCACCAACTGAAATCATCAATAAATGACACATAGTACCTTAAGCCTGAAATTGAAGGGTCCTTGCTTGGCCCCCACACATCTGTGTGGACAAGTTCCAAATAGTCTTCATGCATATAGCCTTTCTTTGTAAAGGGTAACCTGTGTGATTTACCAAAGTGACATGCACCACATTTATAGATCATGTGTTGCTTGGATACATTAGCTATCCCATGTACACATTGATCTCTACATATCTACTTCAATGTCCTCTCACCAATGTGCCCTAATCTTTTGTGCCATATTTCTAACTCAGACAAAGTTTGATCCTTATATTTATAAAGTGCAATGTTTCTAGTGTCCTCAAGCTCAAATGTAAATAATCTAACTGTTTTCTCTCCCTTTGCAATTCTTTTGAATCCATGTTGGGGGTCCTCCACAAAAGCTCCAAATTAGTTGAACCTTACCTGCAAACCCTTTTCCACTATTTGTCCAACACTCATCAAATTCTTTGTGATATTAGGTACATAAAGAACTCTACTCAACAGATTCCTATTCCCATCAAAATATCTGACATTTTCTACCTTGACAACTGAATGCTTTGTATCATCACCTGTCTGCACTTGGTGCTTTCCCTTGGGCTCCTCAAGATCAGAAAGGAGGGCTACATTGCCTGCTACATGGTTTGAACAACCTGAGTCAATATAAAAGATGTGCTCATCATTCATACCTTGTTTTGAAGTCATGTTCATAATGAGAAGAGAATCCTCTTTATCCTCTATATAGTTGTTGAAATCTTTTCTTGATTTGTATCCTCCTTAATAATTATTGTTGTAATTGTTGTTGTAGCCATGGTTGTATCCTTGATTATGATTGAATCTTCCTCTTGATTGTGAGTAGCCACCTCTTTGAAGTCCTCTTCCTCTCTAGTTCTTGAAGTTCCTATAGCACTCATTTGTTGTGTGATTAGACAGTCCACATATATTGCATGGGGAAGAGTTGAAAGGTCTTCCCCTACCTTGCTTACCTCCTCTGCCCCTTCCTCTTTAATTCCTTCCTCTCCCTGCATAGTTAGCTTGAGAAGTAGTACCTTCATCTTCAACTTTCTTTCTCTTTCCTTTATCCTTAGACTTTCCTTTATCTATATAGAGGGCAGAAGAATTGTTACCTCTTGATGGTTCACCATTTTTGTTCAACTTGGCTTCATCGATAAAGAGTTGTCCCATGAGAGTGGTGAGATCAAGGATTTGCATATCCATATAAAGATCCATAGCAGTTATGAAAGCTTCCCACTTACCATCTATCTTGATAACATTGATTATTTCTCACTATTTGCTCCATCTTCAATCTCCTCTCCTATGCTTGCCAATTGATCAGCCACATCTTTTACCTTGGTCACCTACTCTGAAACATTCTGCTTAGGTTGCTTCTTAAGTAGTAAACTCAATCCACAATTGATTTTTTCTAGCTCTTGTATTGGAAGAAAAATATGAAGATAGAGTATCTCAAGTCTCTTGGGAAGTTTGGCAATTCCTAATATGAGGAAGAAGGAACTCAGAAATAGAGTTAAGTAGATAAACCTGGCTAAAGCATCTTTGGCACACCATGAGTTGAGTCTTTCTAGCTCCTCTCTTGTAGGTTGACCTTTGCTTCTGAATATGGGCATCTCCTCATCTCCGGATATATATCCATAGAGACTCCTTCCATGTAAATAGATCTTCATCCTCAAGGACTATGTTGGATAATGATTCCTATCCAATTTATCAATGAAGGAAGGGAAACCATCTCCCCTTTTACCTCAACTTGCTCTGATACCAATGTTGGGTGAGATGCATAGATACCTCAAAGAAGTGAGGTGGTACTGCTAAAACCTGCTTTGTACATGCCCTAATACACTTCAGAGTTATGTAGTAGGCCCTTTCAGCTTGCAATTGACACCAAAAAAAGTACCCATGTACTTTGGAGTTGATGCACGAAACATTGAATCAAAACAAACTACTTCATGAATAGTTAGTCTCACAAAACTTGTTATTTTGGTCTATACACATGTTGGTTCTTTTGCTCAATGCTCACAGTACAGTAACAATTGATGAAATTCCTTTTGACGAAATTTAATTAGCTTAGATAGCTAATGATTGCAAGTGAAATCATCTAAAATGATAAACCATACTCTGAGAAATAAATTTAGCAATCCAAAGCTTACCTCTGACTTTTTAGGGACTAACTAGTAGATGACCAGTGAGCGATTTCTCCCAGATGGTTGAACCAAATGCTTTGAGATTTTTGACAACACAAAATAAACTTCAAGCTCGTTCCAACAAGCTATAGATCATGCAAAATGGTTGAGAATTCACTGAGATATGATCAAAGAAAGTTCACTATTCTGAGTAGTCATAGTAAAGAAGTAGATAGAGATGATTAATGAACTATATGTATTATAACACATGATTATACAAGATCATTGGCATTGAAATGATGCTCAATGATGGTGGAATGAGTAAGCTATGGTATAAGCTACTCAAACTCTACATATGTTCAAGAATGAGCTCCAAGATGAGACCACACAGCTGCGTGATTTTCAAAGACCTTTATATCTCCTAAGTTTGAATTCAAATTCAAACTTGGCTCTAACTAAAAAGTGATTCCCGTGATCTAGGAGTTATTCTCTCATTGACACTCGTAGCTATTGTTCTTCCTAACTCCGTGAGATTTAGGCTTTCACAAGATTCTCTCAAGGTATAAACCTTTTATAGTGGTAAATAATCAAGTATAATCTATGGTTCATATGACTCAGCAAGTGTTTCTACATATAGTCTTGCATGCCAAGCCAAATGTGAAGGCTTGTAAATTTGCACCAACACATAGCACCTCCATGTTTTAATTGGGCAGCTTCAAGTTTCATCATATTAAGATTGAAAGAGGTCAAGCTAGAGGAGTCCCCCGAGAGGAGAGATGGTGCCCAGTTTGCCATACAGAGATAGAGAGCAAGGAGCACTTGATTACGAGATGACCATCAACCTACGAGCAGAGTTCCAGATTGAGGAGACACTCCAATTGTGCATGACCATAGGAGACCAGCGGAGGGTGGGTCGTGATATCACGACAGCATATGAGAGACAAGAGCAGATGCTACAACGCACACATCGGACACAAACAGGTACCCAACAGACTATTACTTAGTTCTTTCTGCGACTTGAGCCACATCAGATAAACCAGCCTCCCAAAGGCATACGGCTCACTCTCAAGCAAGCAACGGCACAGAGTGTGATGCAGACCACGTACGATTGGGTACCGACGACCATGACTGCATCGTAAGGGCCTCTCTCGCATCAAGATAGCCCACGACCACATGATGGAGCATCAGCGCACCACCACCACTTGGGTCTCCCTCTTGCAAGAGGTGTTGAGTGCACCGCCGACGTACCATATACTCCACCCTCCACCCATCTGTACCAATTAGAGTATATATATTCACTCCCATATATGTCCCCATGTCGCAGGTGGCCATTATCTGCGGAGTCAGAGCCTCTCTCTCTCTCTCTCTCTCTCTCTCTCTCTCTCTCTCTCTCTCTCTCTCTCTCTCTCTCTCTCTCTCTCTCTCTCTCTCTCTCTCTCTCTCTCTCTCCCTCTCTCTCTCTCTCTCTCTCTCTCTCATATGTGACACACAAACACATCTCATGTTGGACAAGACTACACAATCGCACAAGACAATGCATACTTCTGGCCATTGCAAGGTGCTCGATTTTTGAGGGTTTTATATAAAGGGTATAGCATGTACCATACGTACGGTATGTACCGATAGGTCTTAGGAACGCATTTTGATCCTACCCTGATATGTATATATGTACATATGTATATATTCATATGTATATGTATATGTATATAATCATATGTATCTGTATAAGCATATGCATATGTATAAGCATATGTATAAGCATATGCATATGCATATGTATATCACTATAGATGTATATGTATATGAATGTGTATATGTCTATGTATATGTAAGGGTACGGATATGGGTATGTGTGTGTGTGTATATATGTCTATGTGTATATGTATGTGTATGTGTGTATATATGTCTATGTGTATGTATGTCTATGTGTATGTATGTGTATATGTATATGTCTATTTATATGTACATATGCATGTATGTATGTATGTATGTATGTATGTATGTATGTATGTATGTATTTATGTATGTATGTATGTATGTATGTATGTATGTGTGTGTGTACGTGTGTGTATGTGTGTGTGTGTGTGTGCATGTGTATATGTACATATACATGTACATGTATACCTTGATTCGTGAACACAATTATTAGCATGCCAAAAGTGATCCATATTCTCCTAGGGTAGGAAGCGGAAGGATATTCGATAGAAGGGATAATACTCATGGAATGTAGGAGCAGACAGTTCCACCTTATCACTCATTACTGTATGATTCAATGATTCCTGCTTTCCATCAAGGCTCAACAGTTGCAGAGGCATATCAACACTTTCATAGAGGATTTCGAAAAGACATCTCAACAATTTAGTTGCTGCACAAAACTTGTGGCCAACAATTTTGCATATAGCAGCTGAGTACTGGTTGATTGAAAGCTCATTCCTTTCCTTGTAAGGATACACTTGCTGCCCCTTGCCTGACATAAGCCATCGTTTGACCCCGTTGGCAGGACATCCAATCGTGTCAGCAAAAGAAAGACACTCCCTACGGATTTGAAGCCATATACGATTTGTTTGAGGACAATGGATACATTCCTTCTTGTGGAAGCAGAGTGCTTATCTTGTCAGTTGGCCTTTACCAGCTTGAGACATTCTTTCAATCTAATTACAGCTTTTCTAGAAAGAAAAAACAGACAGAATCATGTCACAAATCAGAAAAGCCTCACACAGCCACACATCAAATCAGAACACAGTCAAGCAAGTTTATGCCAAGAACACACATTAGCATTGTGCTTATGACTAATCAGTCTCAGATGAATAAGCATCTATAGAGTTGACATGCTTGCAAAGTCTATGAAGAGAAGTTACAAATCTAGCCATGTTGTCATAGAAGGAATAGATATGTACTGGCATATACATGCACTTTCTATATGATGTGACTCCTGAAACTATTTGGGTACTCTCATGATGTCTCCAGCATAAATATCATCACTATCATAACCATTTGCAGCTTTCAGTTCACAAACACTTATCTGCAGTTAGAACAAGATCAAAATTGGTTAGCTTAAGTAGCTCCAGAGAGCATGAGAGACACAAAGCTGTAAATGTGAAACATGTATATGCACAAAAAATTGCAAGTATTATACATCTAAATGCACAAGCAACACAAAAATTGCTGCAGCTATACACAAATCATACACACTTTCAGCATGTTCTTGCTTCATGACTTCATTAGCATTATTAAGTAATGTGGCTTCCAACACAATCTACCTGACTCGTGGAAGTTGAATACATACCACTCCTTCACCAAATTCAATTTGTAAATTGTACATACATTCAACACTATACATGCAAAGAAGGCAATGCTTGAGACAGAGCATACAATTTTAAAACATGTTGTCCTCGGAGCCTAGATTAGCCACATAGCTTGACAAACTGCAATATATACATAGGGCAGAGCCAGCACCAGAGAAGTGAAGATGTTAGGCAATAAAAGCAAGGAAAGCAACTGATGAGAAAGAGACCAGTGGCAGAGCAGGAGATGATGTGCAATTTTCTTCAAGACATTTGCAAGATAATTTTTGTGACTAATCAAGGAAGTTAAAAGCCATCATACTGGAGACTGTGGAGTCCTAAAACCTCCATCCCTTTTGTTATATTTGAGTTTATTCATTGGCAAAGCAAAAGTGGGACAAATTAATGTGAAAGAGATCAATTTTCCAAGTATAAACGACAATGACCTCAACTATCTGGTTGTTTTTCTTTTTGGTTTTTCTTTTTTTTTCCCCCTTTTTTTTTTTTTTTTTTTTTTTTTGGGGGGGGGGGGGGGGGGGGGGGGTTTGGTGTCTTCTTCCTTGCTATGCACAATTCGCAAGTGCTGCTTTGAGTGAATTCTCTATCTAGTGTGTGGCTATTTGGCATGTGTTGTGAGAAAAGGTGCTCACTCAGGGTTATATACACTCTCCAGGCTTTTAAACTAGTATTACATCACAAAGAAAGCCTCTAGATTCAGAAATATGAAGGCATATGCTTCCAAGCTCCATGATTTCAAACAAAGTGGATTTTCTTGAACCTACTAAGTTTTTCTGATTCAGGTCTTCCACATCCTTGCAGTACTTTTTACGTAGGTCCTTTTCATGTGTAATGACACAGTTTTTCCGATATCTAGGGTGGAAGAAATCTGTAATTTGCAGACTGGCTGCTGTAAACTGACAGATTTTGTGGTCTTAGTGTGCCTTGATTGCCTTGAAATGTATCGTTCTTCTTAGGCATCACATACATGATACTATGTTACCATCATTGACCATGTCTGCATACACCCGACCAGGTCATTGCTCTCGAATTGACAATTTCGGTATCTGTTCTTTGACCACTAGAGTCCCTTTGAGACTCTTGAGCAAAGTCACAAGGGGACGCGTCCCCGGGTCCCGGGGATGCCATCATGTTGCAAACACTGAACGGGGACCCCCCGGGGGGGGGGGGGGGGGGGGGAACAGCAGAAATTGGCGGGAAATTTTCTTTGAACCAAAATTTGAATTTGACAACATTTTTTCGAGGGCACTTTTAGCGCCTATTTTGGAGGGACTCTAGAAGGTTCCTCAACTCATTTACAAGCATAAATAGGGCCCATCTCAGCTCTTGAACATCACAACTTGATTTGCTTGAAGCTTCCTTGCATGTAGCCTTTGTGCATGTGCCATGAATGCTTGAGCTAGCTTCACACTTGCATATTCAAGGGATTTTCTCTTGTGTCTATCCTCTTAGCCCTCTCTTCCTCCTCATATTTTCCCTTCTTCTCATAGTATTCTCTCCCTCTATGGCTTTTTCGTCACGAACAAGTGGATCAAACACCAAGAGAAGGCTTGCTACAAGCAAATGGACATGGTGGGAAGAGGTGGAGTCTCCCGTATCGCCGGAGAAGGAGGTGGTGCAAGACCATGGACTTGCAAGCTATGTGGCTACAAACGAACGGGTGAAGCAAACAAGGTGCGTGCACACTTACTTCATGAACGTGGACAATGTCCTTCAGGCTTCGTTACTCGTACATCTGTATATTGTTTATACTTAAAAAACATCTTTTCCCTATGGTCTTCTTGTTATTAGTCATCTAATATGTTAGCAACTTCATTCTACATGACTTTCATATGATTATTTTGAAAAAAAATGCATTATTTTAGTGTCGCCTTGGGGACGCGTCCTCGAGACACCCGAGGCACCGTCCCCGTCCCGGGGACACCACCGTTCTTGGGACCCGTCCCCATCCCCTGGTGACTTTGCTCTTGAGGTTCAAATGGTCTAAACTTCACGAGTGTTGGTGCTGGCAACACCTTTTGGCATCGTCATTGGGGACAAAAACAAATGTCAAGAGTGCTCGCTTGACAGTGATGGCCACTAAAAGATGGAGTGTCTCAATTTGAGGTAGTTTACGTGATTGTGAATAGGAGCCATGAGGAAAAGATCTTACATCTTCCATCATTTAAGCCTAGGTCTCAATTGTAGAATATTGTTGACAAGTTTAGCAGGAACTAGGGACCATTGACAATGTGCCTAGCAAAGATACACACACATCTATGCACCTCGCATTTTTTTGACACACCCCATACCACTCCCCAAACCCCCGATTCATCAAATAGTTGCATTTGTTTTCACTTTAGTTCATTTCAGTAAGTGAAGACTCAAGTGAGGGTGATTGAATGAGAGAGCTACAATCTTTGATTGATCATAAGTGCCTCGTAATTCTTCACAGCCACAAAATTTAAGAGGCAAAGAGAGCAAATTTGATCATTGTCACCTCAATTTTCACAATCATTGAATGTTTGTATTGTTAGATAAAAGTTTTGAGAAATATTTATTTGCTACCCAAGGAAATCATGGTTTCTTCTTGAATCTTTTTGTATGAAAAAGAAGTTAACGGAGAGTAGTCTAGACGTGTGAAGTTGGATTTTACAACAATAACTTCTCTAGTTTGGGATCGTGATTTACCACTTTGCACCATAGTTGCAACGCAATGCATTGCAAACCCTTCGCAACGCATTGCTAACAACCCCACATTGCGAATGGCTTTGCAGCCCATTGCGTATGTGACCAAAAAAATCTCCTCCCCAAAGATGTTATTTGTTACTATGGAAGTAGTATACTTACAATAAAAATGGTATATTGTTATTTGTCTCGTAGATTCTCAACTCATCATGTGATAAGCTTTGGAATCTAGCTATAGAAAC